>JAKSZT010053928.1:8387594-8651327 GCA_026826555.1 Tolypeutes matacus
AGATAGATAGATAGATAGATAGATAGATAGATAGATAGATAGATAGAATCATATGTGAGGCTCCTGGGGGAAAGCACAGGTAAAGTTTAATCAGATGAGAACCAGCAGAGACTTTCTCTGGGGGAGTGACTGGGTCAGGTTGGGTATGTTAGCATCCAGGTCTTGAATTCTTCAAGAATTCTTAATGGAGTTTCTTAAAGGAGTGCCAAATGAAATCAGCATTTTAGGATCATTGGTCTGGTCGCAATTTAATTTTATATATTGTTTACTATATTCTAGATACAGTTCCAAGTGCTTCATACATATCCACTCAGTTAATCCTCTTAACAATCCTTTACAGTAAATAGTTGGAAACTTGAGCAGAGAGCAGTTACGGTAACTTGCCTGGGTGTTCTGGCCTACTGGCCAGTGGTCTTTTCCTGAGAAGGGCCCACCACTTCTGCCCCAGTGTTTTCTACTCCTCTTCAGCCAGATAGGTCCCTAAGCTCATATTCCCTACCAGTCTTGCAGGCTGTGTTAACCACTCTTTCCCAAAAACTTGTGGATTAAAGGAAAGAAAAAGTGAGATGAAGAGAGAAGGCCATATGATCAACTGAAAGTTTTCCTCAAGTTAGAAAAAAATCCAGGATTATTTTCCAGCAGAAGAGAAAGAAATAGAACATGGAACCAAAGTCTAAGATGCAATAAAATTTCCCTCTCGATGAAATATATCTATTTGTAATCAAGAATTAATTTCATTTTCCAAAAACCTTGATGAGCAAGTAAGTGTATATAAGTATAGGTACTCTTTCACTTTGGTTTTGAAAATGATGCACATAAAAGTTAATATATGCAAATCGTTTCAAAATTATAAACCTTGTAGGCCTCTCTGACCCCTTTTGATTAAATTCGACTGGCATGAAAACAAGTAATTGAAGTATTAAGAATCAATTAACAGTGAGCTGGCTGATTGTCATTACACCATTAATTAGCAGGATTGGTTTCAGTATCACAGTGCAGTGGTTAGTGGGTCTAAATGAATTGATTGCCCAGCCACCAGCTGACATTTTGAGAACCTTGATACATCATCACTTTTTTCCTGCTACTAATTAAGATTTATATCTTCCACTGGATTAATATTGCATAGGCCTTTGTGATGAAGGTGGGATTTTTCCACTGCCTTTGTTTCTGTGGCTATCATTGGTTGCAGAGTACACTGCCCAGGATCAGAGCCTTGTAAACTCCATCCCAGGGATTCAGCTTTCACTGGGTCTTCTGCAGATTCACTCAACAAATATTTATTAAAGAGTGGCTACAGGTAAATCACTGTGCTCAATGCTAGGGCAAGGGACAAGGAGAGAGTGGAAAACCTAGATGAATAAGGCTCTGAATTTAAGAGCCTCGTTTCCAGGGAGACAGATACACATACTCCACCGCAATACACTAGAATGCAAATTATAATAGGATAGAAATAACATGAACAGGAGCACAGAAGATGGAGCAATTCATTCTGACTTCCAACAAGTGACTTTATAAAAATGTTTATTGTCGGGAAGCGGCTGTGGCTCAATCAGTAGGGCTCCCGTTTACCATATGGGAGGCCCCGGGTTCGGTTCCCGGGGCCTCCTGGTGAAGGCAAGCCCACCCGCACGGCGTGGTTAGCTGACCCAGCGAGCACAAGCAGCAAGGGGGGGATAAATGAATAAATAAATAAAATCTTTAAAAAAAAAAAAATGTTTATTGTCACAAAGATTCAAGGGCTTGGCCCAAGGCCTGGAGATGGGGAAGGGGACTTGTTTCAGGTAATTCCATGACCTGTCTGTGGCACTCATGAAGAAGGCAGCTCTCCCCTGGCCAGGCCGTAACCCCCGCTTGCTGCAGGGACAGGCAGAGCCTGGATCCTGCTCTAACTTGGCATTTTATTCACCAGTCAGAGGGTCAGAGCCTGCACCTGGCCAGGGAGAGCTTCTCCTTTCCTCCCAAAGCAGCTCAATGCCAACTGTTGCTCATTTGACTATGTAGGGTCTGCTATGATTAAATAAACTTGGAATCATAGTTTTTAAACTGGAAGAAAACTTAGAGTATGGATCTCAAACTTTAGCATGCCTGAGAATCTCTTGGGAAGTATTTTTTTTATAAAGCCCCTTCCCTTTCCAGGCCCCAGGTTTTAACTGAAGCCCAAAGGATTTTGATGCTAAAGGTCTCCAGACCCCATTTTGAGAAATAGGGCCCTACCCTCCAGCTTTACAGGTGAGGAAATTGGAACCCAGAGAGGTTAAGAAAGCTGCCCTAGGACCCAGTTAGTATATATTACCAGCATGCATTTACAAAGCACTGATTAGGAGCCAGGCACAGTTGCAGGTGTTTGAGGCAGGCAGTGGTAATTCTTTTAATTCTTTACAACAACTGCACATGGTCGATATTACTCTCATCTCTCATCATAGATGAGGAAACCGAGGCACAGAGAGGTGAACTCAGTTGACCACAGTCACAGAAGAAGAAAATATCAGATCTTGTCTTTGAACCCAGAATGCCTTACTACAGGTACACCATAACCACTACCCCCTAGGGGCAAATGCAGGTCAGAACCCAGGTGGTCTGACTCCCAGAGTAGGCTGCCCTCCACCCCACACTGCCTTGAAGGCTGTGATTCTCCAGGAAGAACTTGGGGTTTTTCTGTTGGCCTTTGAGAGCTCCAGTGACTTTTCTTTCCAGGAAGAGCTGGCTCTTTCAAAGACATTCCAACATCATTTCTTTTCCTTTCCAAAATTCTACACTTCTCTTTGCCTAGAGCATCTTGGAAACCAGACTTCTCAATTTCAGACTACAGTTAAGCTTAGCTTTAACTGACACATTCTTTGAGCAATTTAAACCAATGCATTCTGTTAGCAATTCCAGTAGAGGCCAGGAAAGAAAAAAGTATCTAATACTCATAGATGAGTATATGCTGAGCAGTGGAAGTCCAAAAATCCTACTTTTAACTTTGCCTCATCATTTTTTTTCCTGCTGGAACTGACCAAGGGACCAAATTTCCCATAAAGGGGTTTAAGAAAGTCAGAAGTTCCAGGTTATTAAGAAGAAGGTATGAGAAGTCTGGGTGACAGAAATAAGTCCAAAAGCAGAAGGGCCAGACTACAGAGTCAAGTGCACCCATCTGCATGAGAGAAAAACCTTCATGAGACATTTCTCTTTATGAGTCTGCTGTTTGGAATCTCTGGCAGGCTGTGGCATTAATCAAGCAAAGCTTTTTCTTTCTGAGTCTCTTCCTGAAAAAAAAAAAAAATCTACAGGAGGCAAGAAGCTGAAGGTCAATGGATCATGGAAAAGAAGAGAGAAAAGGCAGGAAAGACCACCATGTGCATTGCCATGTGACAGAGGCACCAAGGACCAAGGCGCACAGGCAGCCAGCCCAAGAACTCCAGTCTTTGGGAAGTAACCATCACCTTGATGATGCCTTGATTTGGACATTTTCCCTGCTTCAAAACCATGAGCTAATAAATTCCCATTGTTTAAGTCAGAAGAAAAAAATTCTCCTTGGTCACTTTACAGAGCCCTGCCTTGCTGCTTCATTGCTTGGTACTGATAGCTAAACATTTCCATCCCAGCTGTTTCTACAGCTCTGACTCAACTGCCCACTTTCTGACTTTCAGAAATCTCATTTCCAGGTCCCTGCTGTTTCCCTGCGTGTTGCTGATTGCTGGCTCTGGTTCCAGGAGGCATCCAGGCTCAGATGAACTGCCAGCTTCCTGCCTCACAGCCTTGTTATCAGGCCTATATTATTGTTCAGCAAACTGCTTCTCTATGAACTTACTGTTCTTTTCACCACCCCCTTCCTGCACAATGCCATCACACACATTGTGTAGCCCTGATGCTGGTGCCACACCAAAATACAACAACCAGAGCTTGCTTTTGCTGCACTTATGCTCTTACCAGGTGCTGGTCTCTGGATTGTTAGAAATAATAAACAGAAGTTTGGAAATGGCATTGCCTGAGATTTTATTGCTGGATCTTGCTAGGACAAAAGGAAAGCAAATGTCCCAGGCAGGGTTACCTAGGATATATGTAGTCTTCGTTGGTTTGGCCACATTTGAGAATTTTTGTAGATGCCCCTTATCAGGTTGAAGACATTCCCTTTTATTCCTAGCTTGCTGTGAGTTTTTATCATGAATAAATGTTGAGTTTTTTAAGTGCTTTTTCTGCATGAATTTGATATGATCATGTGTTTTTTCTTCTTTAGACTATTAATAGGGTGGATTGAATTTATTAGTTTTCAAATAGCAAACTAGCCTTGCAATCCCAGAATAAACCCCATTTGGTTGTGTTATGGTATTATTTTTATATACTGCTGGATTCAATGTGCTAACATTTTGTTGGGGGTGGATAAATCTGCATCTATTTCCATGAGTATATTGTTTTGTAATTTTCTTTTCTTGTACCATCTTTGTCTGGCTTTTTTTTTTTTTTTTTTTTTTTTAGATTTTATTTATTTATTCATTTATCCCCCCCTTGCTGCTTGTGCTCGCTGGGTCAGCCAGCCACGCCATGCGGGCGGGCCTGCCTTCACCAGGAGGTCCCGGGAACCGAATCCGGGGCCTCCCATATGGCAAACGGGAGCCCCACTGATTGAGCCACAGCCGCTTCCCTCTTTGTCTGGCTCTGATATCAGAGAAATACTGGCCTCATAGAAGTGTTCCCTCCCCTACTATTTTCTGAAAGAGATTGTGGGTAAAATTGGTGTTATTTCTTCTTTATTTGAAGGAATTTGAGAGGAAACCATCTGGTTTCGGGAAGGTTTTTGACCCTGGGTTCAATTACTTTTGATAGTCATAAGATTATTCAGGTTATCTATTCTATTTTGGGTGAGTTTTGGTAGTTTCTGGTTTTTAGGAACTGGTCCATTTAATCTAAGTTGAAAAATTTCTGTGAATAAGGAACTGAAGTCTCAGTCCTGCAGTCTCAAGGAAATGGATTCTGTCAAAAACCTGAGGAAGCTTAGAAGCAGATTTTTTCCAGTTGAGCCTCTGTTGAGGCCACAGCCCCACCTGACACCCTGATTGCAGTATGGTAAGACCCTGAAGTAGAGAACCAAGCTAAGCCACATCCAGACTTCTGACCTACAGAAACTGAGCTATTAAACGTGTGTTGTTTTAAGCCACTTGAGTTTGTAATGCAACACAGAGAACTAATACAGTCTCTTTCCATCCTTTTACTCTTATGTATATGTCTATATTTGAAGTTTCTTTTAGACAGTATATGGTTGGTATGTTTAGGCCATTTACATTTAATATAATTGTGGATACATTTGGATTTAGGTCTACCATTTTATTATTTGTTTTCTGTTCTATTTTTGTTTCTCATCGGAGCTTGTTTTCATAGTTGTCTTTGTTTTTCATACATTCTAATATTCTCTGTCTTTAACTGGTGTTAGTTGGAGTTAGTATACTCTTCTCTACCTTCTTTTGGGTTATTTGAACATTTTTTTAGTATTCCATTTTAATTTACTTGCTGTATTATTTTTCTACTATATCTCTTTGTATAGTTTTTCAGTGCTTTAGTGCTTACAATAGACATAGTTAAACAACATTACACCTGATGTGGTAAAACATTAATCCTAAGTAGATGGTGAAATATTAAGTATGTATTAGTATTATGAATTGGAAAAGAATATAGTGGAATGGACTGGAATTTTTTTTTAAAAAGTCTATAGTCCATTGTTACAACTCAATCCAGGCTGCCAGTGTTAAAATGCTCAATAATAAATTTTCTCTTACACTACCAAATTGCCAAATATTGAATTCTTTCCTAGACCATTTCTCTCAAGTAACTAGTTGGATTTTCTGTTTCTTTGGTCAGATTTTATATAATCCAGAAATTCTTGGGTGGGTTTGCTTACATTTATTTTCTCTTCCTCTCTAGGTAGAGGGGGTATTTTCCGTACCCTCACTAAGGTGGGGCCTGTGGCACTGTTTTAAAAAGTGACCCCAGTTCCCTGCTGAGAACCCCAGGCAAGGCATTTTTCATCATTGCTGGTTCCTCACTGTGTCTAAAAGGCCATACACACCTACCACAATAGTCAATTCCATGAGAAGAAGTCAGACTAAGATGGTAGTTCAAACCCCTAGTCAGGTGGGTGCAGTTCCTCAGGGGCCCAAAGCAGATACCAGCCCATTCCTATCACTTTGTGTTCCATCATAGACCTCTCTGTTCTTCCTCCTCCTTCACCTTCTGAGTGAGGTTGGGTGGTATCCATGATTTGCAGCCTTCTCCTCTCCCCTGCATTAACCGTATTCAGTACTGTACCAAAGATCTCTCCCTTTGTCACTGGGAGCTTAGCACTCTCCTCAATAGTGAAGGTGCCAGGATTTCTTGACATTCCGGCATGGAACAGCCCCACAAAGTCACCAAACCAGCAGAGGATAGTGAGAGGTGACTGAGAAGAGAAATGACATCTGTGCAGCCAGAGAGATAACCGCTCAGAGGCCTCCTCCATGACCAAATATGGGCAGCACCTGGAGGTGCCATTTGAAATTACTTTAAAGTCCTGTGATGAAGGTGACTTAAATAAAGTCCATTAGATATACTTTAAAGGTGGAAAGTGGAACCAGGCACACTCTCTCATTATTCTTTGAGATGACTCTGATGTGTCTGACCCTAAATGCTTAGGGAGACTGTGTTCCAGTTGCTCTTATATTTCTTCCTCCTTCCTTCCCATTGACTTAAACTTAAGTGACAAGATGAATGAGTTCATTACTTAAGTACAATGAATAATATTTAATTCTCTTCTCCCTAAGACTATAAAAGTCAAAGAGGGCCTGTGTATGGTTAAAACGCACCATTTATAGAATCCAAGAGACTACAAGTAATTACTTAGAACTCAAAAGATCAAGCCATGATGCCAAGATGGCCCCAAATCTTCATCCCTCCCTGGATGTCTTTTCTATGTAACTTTGCAGTAGTTTCCCATTGTGGACAGGGTTATTTTGTTCCAACCTTTGACTCTGCATTCAGTCCCGTGACTTACTGTGGTCAACGGAATGCTAGCAAATATAACACAAGCAAAGGCTTGGAAGAGTGATTGCACATTTTTGCTTTCTCTCGCTTGCTCCCCTGACTTTCCCATGACGCCCAGCTTGCCATATTGTCTTGTTTTTCAAGAGAAGTCCTAAATGGAAAATTTTGTGTAAAACTGTTTTATTTTCAAATATTGGCTCTATTTTTTTCTTTAGTTTTAAAGAAGTTTTAGATTACATAAAAGTTACATAAAAAATATAGGGGATTCCCATATACCGCACCTCCTCCTGTTCCCACACTTTCCCCCATTAACAGCATCTTTCATTAGTGTGGTACTTTTGTACAATTGATGAACAAATATTGAAGCATTGCTATTAATCGTGGTCTATAGTTTACATTATAATTTACACTTTGCCCCACACGATTTTCTAGGTTTTGACAAAATATCATAATAACCTGTACCTGTCTTGCAATGTCATCCAGAACAATTCCAATGTCCCAAAAATGCCCCATGTTACACCTATTCTTCCATAACCCTCCCCTCAGAACCTTTAAAAAAATATATATATATAACACTGGCCAAATAAAATATGTATGCAGTATTTAGACCATGAGCAGCTAGCGTGTGGCCTCTGCCATAGGTGTGCACAGCGCTTTACAGTTTAAAAAGCAGTTTTATATCTATTATGTCATTTCTCCCTGCAAAAGCCCTATACAAACAGGAGAAATAGATAGTATTAGTGACACTTGTAGAGACAAGGAAACTGAGGCTCAGAGAAATGGAATAACTTGTTCCAGTTCATCACCACTTAGGAGGAGCCAGGACTAGCATCCACAGGCCTTCAGTTTTCCATATTATTTTATTATTATTTTCACTCAAATGCACATGGTTAAAAGTTTTCCTGTATTGGAGGCAAGAAGAGTATAGGAAGGGAGGTTCCACATATATTTCAGAGCAATAGTCTAGTCAAGTCTCCAAAGCTCAATGCTGAGGGCAGATCTTTGTTTAAAGTAGGGAACTGATTATAGTTATTCCCTCAAATAGTTACTTCCTCTGATTATGTTTTCTTTTGTTCTGTAAGTGAACCATATCTACTTAATTTATTAAAAATCTGCCTGCCCATCAAATAGCTATAGGCTATAATAACAAAGAAAATGCATAATTAAATTATTAATAGAGTCTTAAAAGCTAGCAGAAATAATGATTTTTTAAAAAAGGCATAGGCATCAAATCCATAAATTAAGCATAAAATTGCATTAAGGAATCATTTCCTCCCAGTATCCAATCAAGGTGGATCAGCAGACTACAAAGATAATATAATGTGCAGTAACCATCTAATAAATAAATGGCCTCCAACAAAACAAGCATGTAATTTCTGCATAGGAAGCAGTACTGTTTTTGCTTAGTTGCTTACTCTTTTACCATTTTCGCAAATTTACATTTAAATGAGGACAGACAGGAAATATGTGGGAGGAAAGGAAGATAAGTAGATTTTTCACAGTTCACACCTGGCCAGGAGGGGTCATAAAGTCTTTAGAAGGACAGGGCATTCTGTCACTATTTCTGGGGGTACAGATAGTAGCAGGGACATACGCAGAGACACCCATCCATACAGGCAGCCATTCATCTTTAGGAGGAGGACCATTTGCAAGCAGTCATATTTCCATGAATGCTAATGAGATCTTAGACACAACAGCTTTTACATTTCCAGTGTTACACAGATTGCCCACATAGAAGGAACTGAATTTTAGATGATGCTGAGCATAAATTGCCCTTGAGAAATCCCCTTGTTGAAATTCCAGTCTTTTTTCTTATTATTTTGACATTAAAATATATATTTCTTTGGTCTCAATATTAAAAAAAAAAAAAATCAAGGCCTTGTTTCTGGATCAAAATAAATATTACAACTGCACAAGATTTTTCATTCTGTCAAGTAGATAAAGTGACTACTCAATAAGCAGAAATTGAATCCATCTCAAAACCTTAAACAGGTATCACCAACTAAACTGTTTGTTACCACTGATTGCTTCACCATTTTTTTTTTTTTAAGAAACTCACTCAGCACAAAATACTCTAAAAAGCACGAAAATAAAAGAATAGAGTGAGTCCTAAGAAGACATGACCTCTAGATGATAATTTGGGGGAAAGAATATGGATATGGATTGTCCACCATTAAAGTCCCAGAGTGCTCTGCTGTAGAGTTGGAATTTCTGAAAAGAGCCCTTTAGCAGAAATTTAAAATCTCGCTCAAAGCTACAACCAGGGTAAATAGCGCAGTGTTTTACTAACTCGCTAAACTTTGTAGTCTTCAGATCATATACTTGTAGGTAGTTGCTCCCAAGGAGTTTGGAAGCTGCCCACAAGGACATAACGAGCCACGTCCTGGACTGCCTGTGCCAGCTGGCTGAACACCCAGATTATGTGGAATGGGGACACTGAAAGGTCAGGCTCCTCCCTCCACGGGCAGCTTTGGGCACCAGACAAGTCTATTAATGTTTCTCCTTGAAAGAAAGAGGCTTGTCAACGCAGAGAGGATGGAGCCCCTTCACCTCCCCCCATTGTAATTATAGACATTTTTAGCAAATGGCCAAATACCAGCATTCAGGATTCTGACAACAGAGATTTTTGGTTGTTTTTTTTTTTTTTAAAAAAGTATATGCCAGATTTACTTTTCCATAAAGAAAACCACCTCTGGACCCCTATCTATAATAGTCTAATAAAAGATTACTAGGGCTTAAAATGAGTTTTATTAGTTCTTGCCCAAGTTATAGCCAGTCAGAATATTCCATTGTTCTTTTTTACTTAATGTCTGATAGCCTGAATCTTGGATAGCATCATTTGAAAACTGAAGGCTGCCTCCTTCAAAATCTTTTCACCATAGATTCTTCATTTAATCATTCATTCCACAAAAAAAGTATCAAAGCCCCCTGTGTGCCAGCTGCTATGCCAGGCCTGGGGATATAAAGTGAAAAAAAACCCAGTCCCTGCTCCCAGTGGATATTACAGTCGAGGGGGTGGGGTTCTCGTGCAAGCTACTTTTTCACTTTCCAAGGAGAGTTGCTTTCTACCTTCAACTTATATGAGACTATTACTCGGTATCCTACTTATTTTTATTAAAATTTTCTGATTATGAAAGATATACATACTAAAAATTGAAAAATATTGTCACGTATGAAGGAGAAAAGTAAAATTGTATGTAATGCACATGGAGATAACTGTCTTAAAATGTGGGTGGCATGTATTCCCAGGTCCCTTTTTCAATGTGTGTGTGTCTGTGTATATGCAATTTTACATACTATTTTCGCAAAGTTTATTGATAAAGAAGGAACAAAACAAACAAAGAAGAGAGGGAGAGAGAAGGAGACAGAAAGAAACAGAGATGGAGAGACTGAAGCAGAGACAGAGGCAGAGAGGGGAGAGGGACAAAGAAAGAAAAAGATGGCGAGTGTACAGTGCCCGTTGTGTCAATTTAGGTTTCCTTCCTCAAATGGAAGATCAACCAATGTCAAGGTCCAGGGCCAGCCAATGAATGAGCCCAAAGCCTTTATCCTACTTCCCCTTCCAAGCACCTATATGTCCAAACGAATTCAATCCTGCAGTAACCTCTTGCCACAGACCCCAGGCCAGTGATAATCCTGATCACTGGTTTAAGTGGGTGGGGTTGGGGCAGTTGGGTTGAAAGAGGGTTTAGCAGTGTAGAGAGGATTAGGGAAACATTAATAACAATTTTTCCTCTCTTGATTTTCTTCATGCTTATACCTCAATATCTGATTAAATTGTCAAATCACCTCCCATTTGGATGTTAAAAGTGTTTGGGTTTTTTTGGCAAAAGACGAAGAAAATGCCTATTCACAATCTGGCCAAAGATTCTGGCTAAGACTGAGGTCATCATTGTAAAAAAGGAGATTGAGTGCTTTCAAATGTACTAGAGTAAATGTTTTTTGAAGAAAAACATTAACCCAGCTATGCATTGTACCTAAATACCTAAGATATTACCTAGCTTGTCTTGCCCAGGCAAAACTGCCGGATAACTGAATTTACTTCTCATTCTTTCCAGGGGCATCCTGATGTCAGACAGCCAATGACTTAGTTTTAATTCCAGTTAGAAAAGGAGAGCAAAATCTTTGACGATCCGCACCAAGTGAATACCCTCCCTGTTCTAATATCCTACCAGAAAGCATTCTTAATGTTTCCAACCATGTGTTCCACACCCCAAGTAGCAAAGCAGATGCTAACGGCCACTGAAACCTCTCAAAAGGAGACTCATAGTGTCAGGTTTTCACTGGAGAAGACCTTTGGGGATAGTTTGAGGGAAAGAAAACAAGAAAAGCATTGGGTTCCTCTGCCCGTGAAATCTGCTTGGAACAGTCCCTCCTGGCACAGAGGCCGACCGTTCCCAGTGACGCATCAGCAGCAGTCGGAGCCAGCACATCTCCTGCTCTCACAAAAGCCATTGCCTCCCAAGGAAATGTGCTCATCTCAACCTCATTTTTGCCTCATCATGAGGAAAGGAGATCATCTGACTACTCACTTTTCCATTAAGCATTGCAGAAGGTGAACATACTTAACTCTTGAACATCTGTGATTATATGCCATGCTCTGTAGTCATCGAAAAATCATAATATAATTTGCACACACAAAAAAGGCTAACAGTGTCTATCAGTGGGCTGTGTAATCCTTGAAACATTACACTTGGGAGGGCAAGCAATTTTCTCTGAAAGCTTCCTGATTACCCATTCTCTGGGTCTCCCTCATCTCCTCCCATCTGAAGACAGACTGCCCACTTCCCAGCCCCGCTTCAGAACCAGCAGAAAGTAAATCAGTTTAAGAGCAGTGATTATAAGGAGGTTAAGAAGGCTACATGATTTCCCGTTCTCGCTCTACCATCCTAAACCTTGTAATTTTTTAATATATATATTTTTACTAGAGAAGTTGTAAGTTTAAGACAAATCATGCAGAAAATAGAGTTCCCATATCCCTTTCCCGTCCCCCTCCATTATTAATACTTTCCATTAGTGTGGTACCTTTGTTACAATTGATGAGAGGACATTACTCAGCCTTGTAATCTTATAGTCATCTTCAGATAACACTGGCGTGGTCTTCCATCAGCTGTCCCTCTGCCTGCAGGAGGGGCAGGCTTGGAAGATGGGGAAGAAGAGAGGGGTGTTCTGCCTATCGCGGGCAGAAAAAGGAAAGAAGATCCCATTCCTTTCACTCCACCTACCCAGGGCTCTGAACTCTGAAGCTCTGCAAAAATGCCACAGGACTGACTGCCATGCTGAAGTGTTTGGACTATAGGGACAAAACCATGTAGATTATTTCATTGAAGCCTTGAGAAAGAAGAGGAGCACCTAGGGATATGAACAGCAGCCTGAGTGCAGCTGCCACGCATCCCCCCCAGCAAGGATTTGCTTCTAACCTCCACAGCGCTGCAGCTCCCTCTGGGACTGGGCTGTTCTGATTCACCCCTTTCTGACAGGACCATCTCACACAGCAAAGGCGAAAGGAACCGGGTTGCTGGACCGTATTACTCCCCAAAGGGAAAGCAGGAGGGGCTCATCAGGAGAACACAGCAAGGACCCTATTAGCAGATTAGCAGGCCAAAATTAACGTTTACTATGCACACACAGCTGCGCTAAAATTCACAGTCATTGCTTAACTTTTTTTTTTTTTTTTTTTTTTTCTGACAGTGACCAAATTCTTCAGAAAAGGACAAGAACACATTAAACAAAATTCGTGTATGGGGTGGGGCACAGAGTTGTTTGCAATCACATTTTAAATCAAATGTACTTAAATCTCTTCAATGATTTTACATAATCATAAGCACCAGCAAACCTCACAAGAGGAGACTCACAGGGTCAGGCTTTTACTGGGAAAGATCTCTGGGGATAGCATCTGGTAGAGGGGAAAAGGATGAAAAAGCTTTAGGTTCCTCTGGCTGTGAAGGAACATCTGCTTGGGAACATGATCATAACCATGATCATCTCGACTCTGTTTTTGCCTCATCTTGAGAAGATCATTCCAACTACTTGTGATCATCATCATCATCACGTGATTAGCAGAAAAGCTAAGGAAAATTCTGCGTCAGGGAGAAAATAAATAATGCACAACAAAGATTAAGCCCAGCCCCTGCATATGACACAAGCTTCCATTCTAGTTCTCCAAGGGAGAACGACCTAGTTTTGGTGATTCTTTCTCTTACCTTGTTTTGTTTTCTTCAGCACTTCCAGTGCTCACCTCCGATGCTGCTGCAATGAACAAGCAAAAAGGGCAGAATGATGGTGGCCACCTGACACCCGAGGCCCTTGGCCTGCTGCCAGCCCCCTGCAGCCGCCCAGATGCCAGGGTCTCACTCACTCAGCTCCCAGCCAGGGGAGCAAAGCCTTACCTGCCATCACTCACCCGGCCCAAGGAGGCATTAAACTGGCAAAGTCCTGCTCCCAAAGAAAAGGGCTAGAAGAGACAAATAATTAATAATTCACCAGAACTTGAAGCAGTTGGTAAGTGTGAGGCCTGGGTGAATAAAAGAAAGGAGGACCAAAGGGGAAAAGGCCAAGTTTTACTCATAAGGAGGCTCAGAGAGGCAATGTTCATGTTCCACTGCTGAGGACCAGAGTTTCCATTTACAAAAAGAGGTTTTGGAGCAGGAAAAACCAGGGTTTGGGTTCCAAAAAGTGCAAGGGGACCTTTGCTGTTAGGGACGATGCCCCTTCTGGAGACTGGTCACCTGGTTTCTGTGTCTGACTTAACATGCAAGTCAATTCTGAGAAGTCCCTGTTCTTCCCTGTCATGCTGGTGGCCATTCCTAGGAAACTTCCTCTTTATTTTCATAACAGTTTCCTATTGTAAACATGAAAACTCAACTAGTACCATTCACTGATTCTTTTATCCATGTGTCCTTCATTCAGCAAATATTTATGAAGCATCTTGCTGTGCCAAGATCTGTGCTAAGACACTGGGGTCCAAAAGAAAGATAAAACCTGGAGTGTCTCCAGTCTTGTGGCTTTAAATACCTGTTTACACTGATGACTTCCACTGTGATATCTCCAGCCCAGACTCCTCCCCACACTCTACACTCCCAGACCCAATAGCCTCGCAACATCACTTAAACTTAACGTGTCCAAAAACAGATTCCTAGCTTGCTCCTTCCAGAGTGTTCTCTGTCTCAATTGATGGCAACTCCATTCTTCCTGTTATGCAGGGTTTTCCTGGAGTCATGCATGATTTCTGCAGGAGTTTGGATCTGTTCAGGAACTAGAACCCACATCAGTTATTTTAACAGGGAAAAGTGAGTATAAGGAATTATTAAACGGGCATTAGAGAATTGAAAAGGCAAAAGGAGTCTGTTGAGGTAGCACAGAGCCAATAACTACAGGAAGTAGCCACCATCCCTACAGAGAAGGGTTAAGGTCATCAGAACCTGCAATCTGTGAGGAGGGGGCCAAAGAGCTAGTGCAGACCTCTGAGGGAGGAGCCATGACTGGTACCCCTGGGGTGAGGGGTGGGGTCAGTGAGGCTGATCTGGGAGTGTGGCAAAAAGATGGAAATTGTCTTGAAGAAGAATCACTCCTGTGGTGCCATTGCCAGCAACTAGAAGCCAGCATGATGGAGCATGACCCTTCTCCCTCCCCTTCTAGCACCTCCTTTCAGCAGAGCCTATTAATATGGACCCAGATGGCGAAGCTGAAGGGTGGTTTTCAGAGAAACATGAATTGAGAAACATTAGCTGAAGAACCGGCACAATCCACCCCTTTGGCCACTCAGACTCCACATAACTTTCTACACAACATCTTTCTTTTACATCCCTCCTCAGCTCTACTACAAATCTTCTCAGCTCTACCTTCAAAATATTTCCAGCACTTTACTGCTTCTCACCACTCCACTGCCATCATTCTAGTCCAAGCATCACCAGGTCTCACCTGGATTATCGTAATGCCTTCCTAAGGAGTGTCCCTTGCTTCTCCTAGAGTCAGTTCTTCACACACAGAGAACTGTTAAAGCGGAGGTCAGATCATGTCATGCCTCTGCTCCTGGGGAGTGAAAACTGCAGTCCTACACAATCTGGCCACATCCCCTCTCTGATTTCCTCCTACTACTCTCCCCTCTCTCCCCTCACAGAAGCGGCTCTGTGCCTCGGCTCACCACAGGTGCTCTCGCCTCTGGTCTTTGCTGTGTGTACCTCTGTACAGAACAGTAACAGGCGCGCTCCAGATACTCCCACGCTCGATGCCTTGGATTCTTGATATCTTTTCTCAAAAGTCCCTTTCTCGTTTCAGAACAGGTAAAACAAATCTATAGTGCTAGCAATCAGTTCAGCATGACTGGGTGAAGTGGGTGGGGTCTGACTGCAAAGGGGAATATGGGAACTCTTTGGGGTTGTGGAAATGTTGTATATCTTGATGGGATGGTAGTACTCGGGTATATAGAGTCAGCAAATTTTATCAAACTGTACACTTGAAATGGTTGCATTTGGCAATTTGTAAACAGAATTCGATAAAGTTGATTCTTTAAAAAAAAAAAAAAAAAAGTCACCTTCTCAGCAAGGCTTGCCCTGTCCACACTATATAAAACTGAACATCCATCCTCATTTCCTACTTTGTTTTTCTTCATAGTACTTGTCTTAGTTTGCCACAGAGCTGCCAATGTGAAGTATCAAAAATGTGTTGGATTTTATAAAGGAGATTTATTTGGGGTAAAAGCTTACGGTTCTGAGGTCATGAAATGTCCAAATCAAGGCACCATCAGAGATGCTTTCTCACCAAAGTCAGCTACTGTTGATCCTGGCATCCTGCCATGAGGAGATCAAGCAAGACAGCAGGTCTGCTGGTCTTTTTCTCCTTGAATTCAGAACTCAGCTGTGGCCCATCAAGTATCTCTCCCCAAGCCTTGGTTCCTTGAGCCTTTCAGGGCTTCTATCCTTGAGTTCAGCTGTGGGCAAACCTGGGGGTCTTTTTCTCACATGGCTGGATCAAAATGGTGGCTTCCTTTTTCTGTGTGCCTCTCTCTCTTTGTGTCTCCATTTATATCAGACCCAGCAAGAGGGCTGAGACTCAACTTGAGTCATGCCTCACTGACATAGTCCAATTAAAAGGGTCTCACACCCACAGGAATGGATTAGTTCAAGAAAATAAGCTTTTTCTTTGGGAGATTCATAAAAGAACTTCAAATGGCCACAGCACTTAACAATATAGGATACTGTTTGTTTTTATTGTTGTTAGTTTATTTTCTATCTCCTGTCATTAAAATGTGAGCTCCATGAGGACAAGGATTTTTTTTTTCCAATCTGCTCACTGCTGTACCTGCACTTAAAATAGTACCTGGCACCTATACACCCTCAGGAAACATTAGTTCAATATATGAAAGCAGGTATTTCCATCAACCAGCCATTCGAGGCTCCAATAGAGGTATGCATCAAGCACATAGGACAGTGTCTTCAGACTTGGGAGTTTCCTGGAGGCTTCTCAGGGAAGAATTACATGTAATTTAGTGTGACTGGGGCAAAGGGCACTCAGGGGTAGTGGCCTGAGATGGCCCTAAATACAAGGGCCTTTTAGCCAAATTCAGAACTTTGAACACGGTTCTGAAAGCTATAAGGAATCACTGAAATTTCAAACAAGGCATCGCATTTCCAAATTTGCATTTGGAATAGTCCCTGGCAGCAAAGTGGGAGTGAGCCAGACACGGTCTGCCTGGTTGCAGGAAGAACAGTTAGGAGCTGTTACAGTCAGTTGCATCGAGAGGTTGGTATCTTGTCGTCCTGATGGTTTTCAGCATAGCCAGGGCTGGGAAGCCTCCCTACAGTCTCCCTGGATTCCCTAGGAACAGACCTAAGACACAGATAGAGAGATATTGACTTTTTAAGATGAATTAATTCATTCATTCATTTTTCAAAACTTTAGATTACATAGTTGTTACATAAAAAATATAGGGGATTCCCATATGCCCCACAAACTTCCCCTCCCACACTTTCCCACATTAACAACATCCTTCATTAATGTGGTACATTTGTTACAATTGATGAACACATTAAAGCATTGCTACTAACCGTGGACTACAGTTTACATTATAGTTTATATTCTGTCCCATGCAATTTTGTAAGTTATGACAAAATATCTCATGGCCTGTATCCATCATTGCAACATCATGCAGGACAATTCCAATGTCCCAAAAATGCCCCCATATAAAATTCTCAAAGTTAAATAATTCCCAGATACTACATCACAATTAAAATAAATCAAAATGCACCTGCCTGTTGGTAGATTTCTGTGATCATTTTAATGTGGTTCAAAGGGGATAATAACTTCATTTTTCTCAGCTTACCCATAACACTATATTCATTTTCTTCACTGTACATATTTTTTTTTCTTCTTGTTCAGTGTTTTTCTTCATGTTTCTTAGAAGGCAAACTTCCAATAACAATTTGCATTTTTAAATCCTCTCTAGACCCTGCCTCTCCTCTAACAGCTAACTGATCTCTCGTTTCATCCAAATATCCCCTGTGAAGAGCCTGCACTTGATGTTTCCTCTTCCCCTCCTCCCATTCACCCTGCATGATTGTGGGGCACCCAGCGACTCCAGTCCCCTGGGGCCATGTCTGTGGCCCAAGTCTCAGATGCCCATGGAAGCTCATGAAGTCACCTCCCCAACTCTGCCCGCCCATGTCTCCAGCTTAGACATTGACTCCAACTGGCATTTTCCAAAGTCACCCTGTATAAAATTGCTCCTCTGTGCCAAAGGCCAGCAGAGCTGCTGATACCACAATTGTACTAGAAACCTCCTTATGGTGAGGCCAAATCAGAAAGAACCTCTTCCCTTCTCTGGATCAATGCATTATGTGGACCCAACCATAGGCTGCTTGGCTCCACATGTATCACCATGATGTTTATGAAACAGCTTTCCATATTTGCCTATGCTCTGCCACCCAATGGGACTCCACCCAACAGAGTAGAGTCATAGCCACAAAGACCAATTGAGGGACAGACCCCTGCTTTAAATGAAATTGATCATTTCTTTGCCATTGTACATTAAACATAACGTACAGCCTTGGCAGGTCCACCCCACCTGTTCTCCAGATACTTCTGCATTTCAGCAGAGCCAGGCTCAGATCAAGCTGGAACACCCCCCCCCCAATCCAGGTCAAAATGGGAGACACACATACAAGCAATTATTATAAGATAATCAATGTAACAGATGTCTACAAGGTTCAGTATGAACTCTTCTCAGCCCCTAAGAAACAGGAACGGGGTTGGAGGTTGAATAAAAACTTCCCAAGTAGATTACGACGGAAGAGCATTTCAGGCAGAGGGAACAGCAAATGCAAAGTCATGGAGGAGTGAGAGCACAGACACACGGGAACAACAAAAAGTTCAACTCTGTCAAACTACAGAGTGCTGTGCTCTGCATGATATATAATATTTTTCTGAATTATTTTTCATTTATGGTATCTGTCAGCATTTTAAAAATGACTTTTTATTAATTACTTTATTGAGACATAATTGACACACAACAAAATTCACATATTTAGAGTGCACATTTTGGAGTTCCAGCAAGATGGCATCAGCTTAGGTGTGTACACCCCACCTCTCTTGGAAAAAAACGGCTAAGAAGGTGCAAAATTCTACCTGAGTGAGCTGTTTTGGGAACCCACAGCGCAGGAGACTTTAGGGCATTGATCTGGAGGGAACCGGATAAAACCATGAGTTTCTTGCCCCTGTGGCTGGAAACAGCAGGCGGCTAAGCCCTACCCTCAAGGCAAAAAGCCTCCACGAACCTCCTGACTCCCACCAGCCACTGAGTGGGAGGGAGAGTTCTCTGTAGGAAGAGGGTTCTGGTGAAGGATGGAGAGGGGTTTCCTATCTGTGGGTTTGGTTACCTGGGCGCCCTTTGAACTCTGGGGAGCATACCAGCCAGCACCGAGGTGGCCCCGGGAAGAGGGGAGAGGAGAATCTGCTCAGGCAGCCCGACACACCCAGCAGCCAGGAGAGAGGAACTTGGGTGGGGAGAAGGAGGAGTCAGGCAATTGACTAGTCCAGAGCTGAAAACGATCATAATTCCAATGCCCCTAAAAAGCTTTCAAGGGTCTATTTAGGGTGCCCTGGGAGGAAGAGGGGTCTGGAAGAGGATTGAGAATGGTTTCTTGGCGGTGAGTTCAGTTACCACGGTCCCCTTTGAATCTCTGAAGGGACCTCGACCTGACCAGGAGAGGGGAGGAGGGATCAAGCCCACCTGCCCTGGGAGAGAAAGCAATTAGAATAGAAAGGGGCAGGGACAGACAGGCACCTAATCAGCAGGACTCTGGCCAACTGCAGAGATTCTAACCTGCCAGAGGGAAAGTGGGCTGATAGCTTTCAGAAAAGCTAACCAACCTAAGGAGAAAATTTAGCTCAGTGGAGGGGTACCTGCCTTCAATATACGTGGTCCCTGGTTTGATTCCTGGCTCTTCTTGGAGAAGTGATCCACTAGGTTATCGGACATCCAGCTGATACTTTAGGACAGGGAACACATAGACAATCTTTTTCTATTAGCTTTTCTTGGATCTCTTATTATTCTTAAGAACGGCTCCTTTTTTTAATTTAACTTAGTTTACTTGCTAAAACCCAGTTCAAAACCTGCAGAGGGCAGGCTGCAGGGTAATTGATTGATGAACACCAGAAGCCTGAGAAGCTCTTAGGCGCTTAAGAGGGAAGGCTGTTTTAACATGGTTTTTGTTTGTTTGCTTGCTTGATTGTTTTTTTGTTCTTTTGGTTTTTTTTTTTTTCCCTCTTTCTTCCTCCCCCTCCCCCCTTTTTTTTAATCACGTGCTGCTGTTTTTTCTTTATTGTGTTTTCCCTTCCTTTGTTTCCCTTTTTTTTGTGTGTGGTTTACCAATTTTGTCTACCTACGCTATTTCTTTTCTTTCCTTCACCTTTCTGTCTTCTGCTTTCTGTTGTTGTTCTTACATTCCACCTCTTTTTGTTTGGTGTTTAATTTTCCTTGTCTTTATTTCTCTCTCCTTTTTTCTGTTTTCTTTTCTTTTTTTTTTTTTTACTTTTTTTTCTATTTGTATTTTATTTTCTCTTTCCGTCTCTTCTCGTCATTCTGGCCTTTTAATTCATCCTATCTATTTTTCTCTATTCAGTTTCTCATCTCATTGTTTGTACTCCACTTTTTTATTCTTATTCCTCTGGACTTCTTACACAAGTTAATTATTCATTTTCCTAGGTTTTATACAGTTCCTCTTCTACCTTTTACTATTATTATTACTATTAGCGTTTTTCTCTTCTTACCTCTTTCCTTTTCTCTGGCCCTAATTTTTTTTTTCCCAAGGGAACATAGACAACAGCAAGGAAATAGAATAAGAGGAATGAAGTGTCAAAGTGAAACCTTACCACACACACAAAAACAACAACAAAATAAAACCCTAGATTACAAAGAGAAGCTAATCAACTAAACAAACCCATCAAGAAAACAGATGCCTAGTCACCAACAAAAAATTACAACTCATATGAAGAAACAGGAAGACATGACCAGTCCAACGAACCAACTAAAAACCAGGAGGAGATGCAGAACATGGAACAACTAATCAGAGTTGTCCAAACAAATATGAATCAACTTAATGAAGGGAAGGAAGAGACTAAGGGTATTAAGAAGACACTGGGAGAACACACTGAAGAAATTTTGTAAACATACGTAAAAAGATAACAGATATGGTGGTGAAATGAATGGCACAATCCAAGAAATCAAAAACACACTGGAGGGAAGCGGCTGTGGCTCAATCAGTAGGGCTCCCGTTTACCATATGGGAGGCCCCAGGTTCGGTTCCCGGGGTCTCCTGGTGAAGGCAAGCCCGCCCGCACAGCGTGGTTAGCTGACCCAGCGAGCACAAGCAGCAAGGGGGGGATAAATGAATAAATAAATAAATAAATCTTTAAAAAAAAAAAAAAAAACACACTAGAAGCACATAATAGCAGATTTGAACATGCAGAGAAAGAATCTGCAATGTGGAAGACAGTACAGCTGAAATCAAACAGATAGTAGAACAGATAGATAAAAAGATAGAAAAAATCCAACAGGGACTCAGAGATTTGAATGATAGCACAAAATGCACAAATATATGCATTATAGGCATCCCAGAGGGAGAAGAGAAGGGGAAGGGGACAAAAGGTGTGTTGGAGGAAATAATGGCTAGAAAATTTCCCAACTCTATCGAAGGACATGGATGTATATGCCCAGGAAGCGCAGTGCACCCCAAACAGTATAAATCCTAACAGGCCTATTCTAACACATATACTTGTCAAATTGTGCAATGCTCAAGACAAAGACAGAATACCGAAAGCAGCAAGAGAAAAGAGAACCATCACATACAAGGGAAGCGCGATAAGATTAAGTGCTGATTTCTCATCTGAAATCATGGAGACAAGAAGGTAGTGGTATGACATAGTCAACATGCTAAAAGAAAAAAAATTCCAGCAGGAATTCTCTATCCAGCAAAACTGGCATTCAAAAATGAGGGAGAGTTCAAAGTACTCACAGATAAACAGAAATTAAGAAAGTATGTTAATAAGAAACCTGCTCTTCAAGAAATACTAAAGGGAGTTCTGCAGGTCAAAAGGAAAAAAGGAGAGAGAGAGTTGGAGGAGAGTGTAAGAACAACTAAAAAGATAAGAAGAGAAATAAAAACAACATATGGTATACATAAACCTAAAAAAAAGATGGCTAATGTAATTAATTCCTTGATAGGGTACACATTTTGATGGATACATATATGAAACCATTAGCACAATCAAGATAGTGAACAGAGCCATTGCCCTCAGAAGTTTCCTCGGACCCCTTTGTAATTTCTTCCACCTGCCCTTATCTGCTCTTTCATAGGTTGTGGTTTCATTTTCATTCAGTTTTAAATTTATTATTTAATTTCTCTTTTGACTTCTTCTTTGACCCATATGTTATTTAGAAATGTGCTCTTTAGTTTCAAAGATTTGTGGATTTTCCAGAGATCCTTCTTTTATTGATATCTTATTTTATTCATTATGGCCAAGCATATACTTTGCATGCTTGGATCCTTTTAAATTTATTGAGACTTGTTTTTATGGTGCAGAATATGGTCTAACCTGGTAAATGGTCTGTGTATTCCACTGAAAATAATATGTATTCCACTGTTGTTAGGTGGAGTGCTCTCTAAATGTCAATTAGATCCAGCTGGTTAATACTGTTGTTTAAATCTTCTATATCCTTAATGATTTTTCTCTCTGCTTGTTCTATCAGTTATTGAGGAGGTTATTGAAATTTCTAACTATAATCAAGGTTTTGTCTATTTCTTCTTGCAGTTCTATTAGTTTTCACTTCATGTATTTTAAAGTTTTGTTATTAGGTGCATAGACATTTACAATTTTTATGCCCTCTTGATGAACTGACCCCTTTATCATTAGAAAATGACATTCTTTATGCTTGCTAATACTCTTTACTCTGAAATCAACTTTGTCTGATATTAATATAGCCACTCCAGCTTTCCTTTTATTGGTATTAGCATGCTAGTTTTTTTTCCATCCTTTTACTTTGAACTTATTTGTGTTAAAACTTGTGAGCAAGCTGGTGATGATTTGCCCACCTGGATCTAGCCAGGCCTAAAGCTCCTCCATTGCTTGTAAGTTGCATGAACCACTAAATCCCCCTTTGGGTTTTGTCCAGTTGGGAGTCTGCCATGTGCCACGGAAGAGGCCTGACTGATCCATGAGCCAGGGAATGTGGTCATTCTCAGAGCACAAAGATGGCTTCATCAGGGAAATTACAAGATAGAGAAGAGGACAATGGAAGGTTGGGAGAGGACAGCCACCGTATCAGCTTGGTTGAAAATATAATCCATCACGTGGACCAGTGAATAATTGAAACCTCTCAGTATTATAAAAAGAATGGGGGCTTTGGATGGTCCTTGTGCCAGCTGGGCCTTGAATCTCAATGGAGTTGCAACACCTACTCTCCAGTTCATTGGTCTCACCCAGGACAACCACCATACCAAGGAACTGAGAGAGTCTACAACCGCAAGCAAGAGCATCCCATCCATTGGTCCTATGGGATCAAAGCCCCCTCTCAATTAGAGGTGGAGTGGACATCACCATTCCAGAATCCTCAGGATTGGGGAATGAACTATGGACCAAAGTAGACTTACTGGTACTCTACTATAGACTCGTGATTCTAGCAATGGAAGAAATTATATCATAGATATGGAGGCCGTGGCCACTGGAGGTTCTGAGAGCAGCAAGAGGGAAAAACAGGTGTAATATGGGGCCATTTTCAGGACTTGGGAATTGTCCTGAATGACATTGCAATGACAGATACAGGCCATCATCTCTCTTGTCATAACTTACAAAATTGTGTGGGAGAGAGTGTAACCTACAATGTAAACTATAATCTATGCTTAGTGGCAATGCTCCAAAATGTGTTCATCAATTGCAATGAAGATACCACACTAATGAGGGATGTTGTTAATGTGGGAAAGTGTGGCAGATGTGGGGAGCAGAGCATGTGGAAATCCCCTATATTTTTTAGGTAACATTTATGTAATCTAAGTATCTTTAAAAAAAATAAAAATTTTTAAAAAATCATAGGGGCTTAGCCCAGTCCCAGGGTCCAAATGGAAGAAGAAATTCTGTTCCCCAGGTCTGTCTTTGAGAAGGTCTATTTCCCACGAGAGGACCTTGGCTGTCAGACACCACATGCCCATCCTGCAGAAACAGCTCACAGTAGGGCTTCTTCCTCAGCTGCATTTCCCTGCATGCTCCATCTACCCCCAACATTCCTCTGTATCAGAAAAAAAACCCTGCCCAACACTTCAGGATCATCCTGGGGAGTGTTTTTGGTGGGTGAGTGAGCTTCCAACCATTTAATTCCTTAAACAGCAGAAACCTCAATTGTTCGTAAGAGTCTGCACATTGACTCAGAAAAAGCCCTGCTGTCTCCATTTCCCCTGGCTTCTCTGGCACAGGACTTGCCAAGGCACCAGGTCATCACTGACACCAGGCATTGTTCCTGCAAATGGCCCTTCCCTGGGCTGTGGTGGGTCCCCCAGAGAGGCTTGTCCTGGAGCCTGTATCTCATGCCCTCACCCTCTGCTTCCCAGACAGACTGGCTTCTCAGCTTCTTTCCAGCCTCTTCCCTCTGGGCAGCTTCTGACTTACTTGACCTATTTTCTACAAGATTGAGACAGAGGGTATTGAAAAGTGTTGACTCACTTCAGAACCTGTGTCCCAGTTATAAAGTCGAATGTCAAAGGGAATATAGCAGCCCCACACCTTACAGATTTAATGGCCCATTCTTATTCATGGTCAATTTATTTTTCTCCTCTCCCTCCCCACTTCCCCTGGAGTAAAAGAAAAAAGTGTTTTTTGTTTGTTTGTTTGTTTGTTTTTGTAGATTCTTAATTCTGTATTCATAAATAACGGTAGACACTATACATTTTCTTAGTGAAATTTTCTATCAGGACAGACCTATTTTCCCTGTTTATTAGTGCGTTTTCTCCCCCTCGCCATCTCCAGTATGTTGGGTTGCTAGGCCCATAGCAGCTACTCAAGAAGCATTCAGTGATTGAATGAGTGAGCAAATAGAAGAATGAGTGAATGGACAAATGTGTGCGTTGTTATCTTCTAGGGCACCTTTCCAATTTAGCAGAGAAAACTCAAAATACTTCTTGGCAGCTCTTCTTCAGTGATGCACCAATCAAAGGGACCTCTGATAAACCTATTTGAGGTTCACACAATAGAATATAATAATGAAGATACTTTTATTTGCTTTTTGCTTTGTTTTGCAGAAGAGCTGGATGAGAACCTGACTTCCTAGGTCCTGGGTGGAATTTCTCCATGAATGGTTAGAGAGTTTTGTGTTTCCAGCACAACTCAGCTCTGTCAGGCCACTTTAGTGCTGGAACAGCTGTGCACAGTTTGGAGTCTGGATAGGAGTCCAGTGGCTCATCTAGGGCTCTCAAACAATTTAAGTCAGGACTTGGTCTTTTTCATGAGGCTGTTGAATTCTGTGGTCTTTTTTTTTTTTTTTTTTTTTTTTTTTAATATATTTTTAATTTATTTTCAAAAGATACTTAGATTACATAAAATGTCTGTGGTCTTTTTAAGAGCCTTGGCAGCTGCTGGTCCAGCTTTAGAGGGCATCTTCTTAGATGTTCCAGAATGCCACTGGCCATGGAGAACTCTGCAAAGACAAGGGCCTGGGCCACTGGCTGCACAGAGGGGCCCACCCTCCAAAGTGTCAGAGGCCAGGGGCTCAGTTTCCTAAAGCCAGGCCAGAACTTTACTAGGATGATTCGTTCGCTGTAATTTTCCTAATCTCCCAGCCCTTCCAAACTGCTTCTCCCCTTCCTGGAGCCAAACCAGGCTCAGAAGGTTTTCCTCCTCTTAACAGAAGCCTCTATTTAACATTTCTTCTTCCTTTTTTTCTTTGCTCCAGTTCCATTTGCAGGGCTTGGCAGAAGTCTGGAGAGGAACCCAAAACTTACCCAGAGCTGTGAGGTAAGTCATACAATGGCCGGAGTGACCTGCTCCAGCAGGATCTTCAGTGACCTTGGAGGGGACATATGGAATGTTTACCTATTAGTCCTTCCTTCATACTCTTTCCTTTCCAAGCACTTTCACAGAAACAATTCTGGAAATAAAGGGTCCAAGTGGAACATGGAAATGCTTGGCGCCTTTGGATTCTTTTTGTAATACTAAATCATATTGAATTGCCTCTTACCTGACCCTGAGCTCTCTTCCTCTATTGTTTTTTCACCAGCTATGCTGGCTCTTTCCGGACATTTTTTAAGATAGGATGGTTGTCCACACTCATAGCTGTCTGGGATATTCAGGATACCCAATCTATCCTGGAAAAACGATTTCTTTTTGGCTTAATAGAGATACCGTTTAGTCCTTTCTTAAAGAGCAGAAAGATTTGGTAAAACAAAGGTAGACAGAAATAGTTTCAGGACATAAATTTCTCATGGTAATGGGAGTCTGGCAAAATTTAGCAGACAGTAAACTGGTTTCTTTCCCTTTTCTCCACCTGGCCTAAACATCCTGACTAAAAACCTTTTTAAAAATCCTTTGACACCTCCATTCTTCCATTCCCTTCTTTACACACATACGTCCCCTCTAGCAAATAAGCTTAGGCGAGGGTCTCAGTTACCACACATGCAATCATATAGGCCATTAAAAGTCCATTCCTCTAAAAAAAAAAAGTTCATTCCTAGGAAGAGAAAGAAACCCTCATTTCTCAAGGACCGTGGTTCTCAAACTGTACCATATACATAAAGACCACTTGGGGACCTTGTTAAAATGCATATTCCTAAGCCCCTCTTCCAAAGATTCAGATTCAGTAGGCCTGGGGTAGGGCTCAGGAAACTGCATTTTTTAACAGTCATTCTAGGTGATTTCCATGTAAGTGAAAAAAAAATACTTTTGAAAGACCACTTTAGGGCTACATCGACATAAAAACAAAGACTCAGAGAACTGGAACCAACTCCTGAGAGGAATAAAGCATCATTTCTCTCCATTTCTGTAGACCTAAACAGAGTAACTCCCAGGACGTGGACCCTCAAGAATCCACCTGATTCAATCCTTCATCTCCAGGATGGTTCTCTGTGAGTCTGTGTTTACCACAGCAGCTGCTACCTCTTTTTTAAAGATCACAAGGGAGCAAGATTCCACAGCCTCTCATGGAAAGCCATTCCAGTGTTTAATTGCCCTTCAGTTAAGAATTTTTCCTTATATTTAATCAATTCCTTCATTGCAAATCTCATCAACTCTTGCTCTATTCTTTGTGGAGAAGAAAAACACGTTAGCATTCAGTGTCTAACCTTCCACTGAATCACAATGTTGAAGCCAAAAGGGACTGCAGACACACAAAAGTTAAACAAAATTTGTATTTCTTTTTATTAGCAGGTGGTGGTATTCACCAGCCTATTCTAGTCTGAGACTACATTAGCATCTACTAGGCTTTCTATGCTTACTGACCTCTGTCTCTGTATATTAACCTGTATACCCTTTTCCCGTAACCCAACATCTGCCAGAAAACTTGAAGAGTTTATTACCTGTAGAGTTGTAAGGCTTTGGTTTTTTAAATTGGGGTTGTATTTAGAATTAGATTCAGTTGATCTGTAATGGACATGAAGGCTTTAAATGTGAAATTGTATAATTTTTTTTCTTTAGAGTATTATGAGGGAGGTACCTGGTAAGCAAATTGCTTCCATATTTGAAGAAATGGTCATGGAGAGAACTATATGTATAAAAACATGTCTGTGAAAGGTAGGAAATTTTGTCCTCAAAAGTGTTGCTTTGGGCAGCTCTTGTAAATAGGAAGACTTGTTTGATCTCTTACTGGTAGAGATGTGAATGCAGTTGATACAATATGTTGGTGTCTTCCCCACTGCCTCCTCTCCCCACCCTTCAAAATAAGTATAATCCACACTTCATTTAACAGAAACTATTTTAATTTATTTAAAAGTTTAAAAACCTCTAAGAAGACTATCAATGACCATTTTTTTTTCCTTTGCCATCTACCTACTTTTTCCTTGAGCAGCATTTTTATCTCTATCTTTATTTCTCTCCATTAGTACTTTGAGGGGAAAAAAAAACAACATTAAAACAGTGTGCACTATCTAAGGCTGGATGAGAAAGTGTAGTCTTGTTCTTCATGCAATAACAAAACTTCCTATTAGTTTACCACTTGTCATATCCTTTTTCTTACTATTATTAAAAATAAGCATTTTTTGGTTTGCTTCCACCTCCTGTTTTACCCTGGGGTCATTTGTTACCAGAAGTTTGAATTGAATATTTAAAATAAACTTAGTTCCTGTGACTTCATTTAAAGACTGTCTCAAAAAATACTTTGCTCCCTTTTTCTTTTTGTTCATGGGACATGGTACCTAAGAAAAAGGAACTGAGTTTGGTTTTTCTCCTAAAATAATGCTCAATACTTACCTAATCAAATGGCATCCATTTGAATAAAATGACAGTAACAAAAGCTAGTTAATGTCAGTGACATTAAACTAACTCAGGGATTCAGGAGTTTTAAAGTTAGAATTATAAAAAAAAAAAAAAAAAAAAAAAAAGGGATTGCAGATATTAACTGGCACTACCCCCTTATTTCACCTTTGAGGACACTTGCCCAAGGGCATGCATTTAGTCAGGGGACTATAGTTTCCAGTGCCTGTAAACCATCTGACAGAAGCTGTCCACAAGACTTGCCTCCCATACGGTACATTTTCTATTCTTCTGTGTTGTCTTAATTTGGGAGTGGGTTTGGGGTTTTCTTTTAGACGTTTCTGTTCCATGATATACATGCCAACTCCTTCAACATTCCTCCAAAAAGATACGATTTCCATTCTGTAATCATTTTAGTTACTTGTCTTCAGATCTTCCTTTGCTCTAAATAGGGCTGCCAGATTTAGCAAACAAAAATACAGTACACCTAGTTAAATTTCAATTCCAGATAAACAATGAATAATTATTTAGCAAATATTCCCATACAATATTTGGGTTATACTTATCTGTTGATTATCTGAAATTCAGTTTTAACAGGGCATCCTGTTAAGAATCTGGCCATCTCACTCCAGACATTCTTAGAAGTATGCCAATTAAAACTAGACACAACTCTTCACAGTCTCAATGATTTCTCAGATTCCCCAAGTACACACCCACCTTGCAGTCTTTACACTTGAAGTTCCCTCTGCTAGAGTATTCTTCCCCAAAATACCTGTGTGGCTTGATCCCTTACTTCAGGTCATTGCTCAAATTTCTACTTACTTGATAGGCATCTCCTGATCATCTTATAGAAACCCCTCCAACATTTTTCAATCTTCTTACTCCACTTTATTTTTTTTCTCAGTAATTATCACCACCTGACAAAGTATATATTTATCTATTTGTATAGTTTCTCTGTCCTCCCATAAAATAGAATATAAACTCCATGAGATCAGAAACTTGGTTTTATTCATTGCTATATAACCAGCATCTAGAGAACAGTGTCTAGCACTCAATAGGTCTGTGTATTAGTTATCTAATACCGCATAAAAATGTATGTATTAGTCAGCCAAAGAGGTGCTGATGCAAAGTACCAGAAATCTGTGGCTTTTATAAAGGGTATTTATTTGGGGTAGAAGCTTACAGTTACCAGGCCCTAAAGAGTCCAACTCTAGGCACTGTAAGAGGTACTTTCTTACCCAAAGTCTGTTGCCATGTGTTGACACAAGACGGCAGGCAATGTCTGCAAGGTTTCAGCCTTCCTCTTTCTTCTTAAGGCTCCGTAGTCCCAGCTTCTTCTGATCTCAGCTGTAGACTGGCATAAGGCTTGTCACTCTCCCTGGGGCTCGCTTCTTTCCGGGCTCAGCTGCTCTGTTCTCTCCACAAGGTAAGCTGTAGACTATCAGACTCACCTCTCTTCCCGGGGCCGTGTCTACGGAGCACTCTCTCTTCCTGTGTATCTGCTTCTGTGTTGTCCTTTTCCGTATATTTACTTCTTTGATTGAGCATCCATTTATATAGCCCACACAGGTAGGTGGGGGTGGGGACTCAAACCAAGCCGCCTTAATGACATGGTAAAATAAAAGCCCTAATCTTGATTTTAATAAAGTTAAAGTGAAAACTCTGAATCTAATACAATCTAATACTCCCAGAGGAAGAGACCAGTTTACAAACACAGTTCAATATCTATTTTTGGAATTCATAAACAATACAAAACTGTCACAATTTACCTCAAAATTTAGTGACTTAAACAGTAATCATCCATTATCTCTTACTCTTTCTATGGGTCAAGAAATCGGGAGTTCCTTAGTTGGGTGGTTCTGGCCGAGGGTCCCTCATGAGGCTGCTGTCAGATGTCAGCTGGGGATTCAGTCATCTGAAGGCTTGTTTGGGGCTGGAGGATGTACTTCCAAAGTTGCTCACTCATATGTCTGGAAGATGATGTTGGGTGTTGGAAGGAGGTTTTAGTTCCTCTCCACATCAGCCCCCAACTACAGGTACCTAGAGAATATGCTTGGGAACATCCTTGGATGTAAATGTATTCTTTAAAACTATATAGTAATAAAAAAGAAATTTTTTTAAGTGATTTTGAATTGCACACTAAAATATGCTTAATGTGATTGAATGTGACAAAGTGACTGTTAAAGGAATGGATGTTCATGGAACCGCCTGGTTGTACAATGGGTAAAAAAAAAATTTTTTTTAATTTTAAAAAAACTATATAGGGGGAGCAGATATAGCTAAAGTGGTTGAGCACCTGCTTCCCATGTACAAGGTCCCAGGTTCGATCTCCAGTACCCCCTAAAAACAAAAAAACAAATGAAGAAAAAAAAAAAAAGAAAAAACCTGGGGGAGCCGGTGTAGCTCAGTAGTTGAGTACCAGCTTCCCTCATACAAGGTCCCAGGTTCAATCCCCAGCCCTAGTACCTCAAAAAAAAATAATAAAATAAAATAAAGAAAATAAATAAATAAATAAAATAATAAATAAATAATTTTTTTTTAACTATACAGAAATTTTTTAACAGAAAAAATGGTTTGGTGTTATAGATCTTATTTTTATTTTTTATTTTTTCACTCAACCCCAGGTTTTTGAAAGTTTCTCTCTATTGCTTTGTGCACATCTAGTTCATTATTTCTGACTGCTACAGAGTTCACTCAACATGTATTACCACTTTTTATAATATATCTTTTTTTCTTCTGTGATAAATAGAAAAAATAAAACATAGCAAACAATATTCTCCTACCCATCTCCTGCAAAAAAATTTCTCTGAAAAATATATCCAGAGTTAGGATAGCTGAGTCATAGAATAGACACATATACGTATATTTTCCTTCGTTAGGTACTGACAGAATGCTCTTTGGAATAGTATCCTATTATGGTTTTAGTTTATATTTCCCTGATTGTGAGGTTGAGCATTTCTTTCAAAGACAGGTTAGCCACTTAGGTTTCCAGGTCTGTGAATTTCCTATTCATATTCTTTGACCATTTTTCTAGTAGGGTTCCAGGTACTTATGTTGTTTAAACAAGCACCCTCAAAAGCACCAACTATAAAGTAAAAACAGAGATAAATTTGATGTCAAAATTAAGCATTTCTCTTCCATAAATGACACTACAGGCAACTCACAAAGTAAATGGACAGAAAATCAAATGGGGAAGATATTTGCAGTATTTAAATGTCAAAGGAGACCCCATTCTACCTCATTTAATCCTCCCAATGACCTGAGTAGTCAGTGCTATTCTAACTCCCATTTCGTATTTGAGGAATCTGAGACCAGAGAGGCTAAATAACTTATCCAAGATCAAACAGCTAATTAGAAGATGGAGGACAGATTTAAACCCAGATTTTCTGATTTAAAAGTCCATGCTCTAAAAAATGGCCTCTAGGTCCTTCTAGCAGATTGAGAACACCAGTCCTTTGCTTGCCTTCCTTGTCTAATACCTCTTGTTCACTTTCTTCACCCCGGTACCTTTCTGAATCCAATCCATCCAATGAGGTCCATACTTCTCCATAATATCAATGTCTCTAACCCTGGGACATTTATAGCTTTTTAATATACCAGCCATTGGTAGTTCATAATATAATCACATTGCAATTATTTTTATAGGTAAATTAATGTTTTACAAGCTACAGTATAAGACAGGGACATTTTACTTGTTTGTATTCCCAGGAACAACCAACACAGGGTTTTGAATTTAAGGCCCTCAATACATATACATTGATCTAAAATAAATACATACATAAAACACCTCTATGTTCCCCTCCCCCACTTCCTGTCATCAATATGGAGTATAGAAGGTACCAAATATGTCAAATAGGCTGTCAGTCAACTGTTCAAAAACAAACATATCCAGAAGCAGATGTGGCTCAAACAGATGAGTGCCTGCTTCTCACATAGGAGGTCCCGGATTCGGTTCCTGGTGCCTCCTAAAAACAAAACAGAACAACAACAACAAAAATAACAACAACAACAAGCAAACAAATGAAAAAAACTACTTAGGGGAACTGATGTGGCTCAGTGGTTCACCACATACAAGGTCCCGGGTTCAATCCCTGGCCCCAGTACCTCAAAAAAAACAAAACAAAACAAAATAAGCATATCAAAGAGAGACGGACTGTACAGAATCACCTGCCCAGTCTTCAAGGAGATTAAATCTTCATTGACTGGATTTTGCCTTTTTTTTTTCAAATGCTTTACTTAGTTAATTATGCAGACACAGCTTGTTAATCAGCAAACAACTCCATCCAAGAGGTACTTTTTTTTCTTAGCATTACCACTAAGCATGGATTATAGTTTACATTGTACTTTACAATCTTCTCCAGATTTTGACTTTTTAACAAACTTTTTATTTTGAAATAATTATAGATTTACAGGACATTGCAAAGATAGCACATAATGACCACCTTTGTCCTTCACAACTGTTTTTTACTTAAAGTCTATTTTATCCAGTATTAGTATAGCCACCCCAGCTCTATTTTGGTTATTACTTGAATGGTATATATATTTTTTCATCCTTTCACCTTCAACCTATTTGTATCATTGAATTTAAGGTGAGTCTTTTGCAGACAACATATAGTTGGATCATGCTTTTTTACCCATTCCGCCAAGCTCTGCCTTTTGAATGGAGAGTTTAATCCATTTACATTTAAAGTCACTACTGATAATACAAGACTTTCTTCTGCCACTTCTTTAGTTAGCCTTTGTATGTCTTTTGCCTTTTTTGTCCCTCACTTCCATTTATGCCTACTTTCATATTTACTTGATTTTTTTGTGTGTTGTACCACATCTCATTTCCATCGGGATATATTTTTCATCTGTTTTCCTCATGTTTACCATAGGGTGAAAATTTTACATCCTAAATATATGATAATCATATTTGATTTGATACCAACTTAACTTCAGGAACATGCATATATACTTTTCCTATACCCCTTTATCCCCCACCATTTTGTTGTACTTCATACTACTTATACCTCTATACATTGTGTGTCCAAAAGCCTAGATTTATCATTTCTTTTTATGCATTTGCATTTTAGCACCTGTAGGAAGAAGTAGAGTTATATACCAAACAATACACTACAATAATACAGATATCTATAGTTACCTAAATTGTTGCCTTTACCTCTGGTCTTTATTTCTTTATGCTGCTTTGAACCACTGTCTAGTGTCCTTTCCTTTCAATCTGAAGAATTCCCTTTAGTACTACTTGTAGGGCAAGTCTATTGGTGATGAACTCCTTTAGCCTTTGTTTATCTGAGAATGTCTTTAATCTCTTTCTCATTTTTTAAAGTGTCTCACCAGTTGTAAAATTATTGGCTAGCAATTGTTTTCCTTCAGCATTTTAAGTATTTCAATCCATTCACTTCTTGTCTCCATGGTTTCTAATGAGAAATCAGCTCTCAATCTAATTGGGATTCTCTTGTATGCAACACATTGCTTTTCTCTTGCAGCTTTCAGAACTTTCTCCTTGTCCTTTGCATTTGATAGTGTAATCAATACATGATGGGGTGTATTTTTCTTCAAGTTTATCCTGTTTGGTGTTCTCTGAACTTATTGGATGTGCATATTTACATCTTTTCCTGAGTTTGGTGAGTTCTCTATCATTGTTTCTTTGAATATTCCTTCTGCTTCCTTTCCTTCTTTTCCTTCTGGGACTCCCATATGCATGTATTAGAGCATTTGATGGTGTCCCAGAAGGGTCTTGTGCTATTTTTGCTTTCAATGTTCATTCTTTCTTTCTGCTCCTCATCCTGACTCATTTTAAGTGTCTTGTCTTCACGTTCACTGATTCTTTCTTCTGCCAGCTCCAATCTGCTCTTGAAACCCTCCTGGGCATTTTTATTTCTGTTATTGTAATCTTCAACTCCAGCAGTTCTTTTTTGTTCCTTTTTAAATTTTCCATATCTTTGCTTAGACTCTCATATTGCTCATTTATTGTTTTCCTGATATCCTTTAGTTCTTTTTCTGTACTTTCCTTCATCTCCTTGAGCATTTTTAAAGCAGTTTTATTGAGATATCTTCACATACCATACAATTCATCTAAAGTGTACGATCAATGGCTTTTAGTATCATCACAATGCTGTACATTCATTACCAGAAACATTTTAGAACCATTTCATTACTCTAAAAAGGAAAATTCCACATTCCTTATCAGTCACTTGAACAATTTTAAGATAAATTTTTTTTCAATTGTTTGTTTTGTTTTTAGGAGGTACCAGGAATTGAACCCAGGACCTCATACATTGGAGGCAGGTTCTCAATCACTTGAGCTACATCCACTTCCCTAAGATAATTTTTTAAGGGCTTTTTATGGTATGTCCACTTTCTCACCTTCTTCCTTGGTGTTTTCTGTATTTTTATCCTCTTTCTTTGGATGGATCATCATTCCCTGTTTCTTTGTTGTCTTTTACTTTTTCGTTGTATACTGTACATTTTAATATTTTAAAATGTAAGCACTGGGATTTACTCCCTGAGATATTTGTTTCTTGGTTTTGTAACCAGCTGGTAATAGAACAGAAATGTTCTTGAGCTTCAGCCCTCCCATAAGGAAGGTGTGCCTTAGGCGAATACACTGTGCAAGGTTTTCCCTGTCTTTCTGGGCCTCTGTCTTGACCTGAGCTTTTGCTTATTAGTTGTTTTGGAGTTCCCTTGTTTATAAGAGTTTGGTTTTCCCCTTGGTTTCCCAAGAGACAAGCCTCCCTATTCTGGTTGCTTGAAGCCAGCAGGCCTTTTTCTCAGATTGTCCACTTCTATAGTATTTTAACACTTATTTCATTGTCTCTAGCTGCTTTTGCCTGGAGGGCAAATTCTGGGAGGAAGGTCACCCCAGAGAAGATTTTCCCAAGTCAGACTTTCCCAGCCAAAACAAAGCCAGGGACCCATGAAGAGGGCACAGATCAGCTCCAAAGTGCCATAGGGAGTGGATCAGGAACGGTGCCCAAAACGTCTCTGATGGATCCCCAGAGCTGAGCTTTCCTCTCCTGCCCAGTAGATGTAGCCCTTCAGCAAACTCTTCCCCGCAGCCCTGAGGAAGTGCTGCATCTTTAAATCTTACCATCAGGGCAGGTTGAAACAATGGCCACCCTCAGATCTGGGGCCCCAGCAATCCAAATTCACTAATCAAAAACATGATCAGTGATCAGTGTGCCCACTCCTGTTCTTTAGAAGAGAAGTCCCTTTCTGATACCAGCAAGCTAGCATGGACTGGACCTCAAGGCTGCCTGCAGTGAGAGTGAGAGATGGGCACTGGTAGCCACTGCACAGAGAGCAATTTGCTGTTCTTTACTATAGTTTATCAGCCTCTTCCCCCACTCTTTCCTGAAGCTGTACAGTGTTCTTCGTTTGAAGTTTTGAAATTTCAGAGTTTCAAAATAGTTGTTTCTGACAGTTTCTGCCTGTTTGATAGTTGTTTTGGTGGAAGGACTGAGTCTTGGAGTGCCCCATTCTGCCATCTTCCCAAGAAGTTCCTCTGAGCTTAATTTCTTTATCCATAAAATGGGAGAAAATAATCCCCGTCAAATAGGTTGAAAAAAGAATTTAAAAGGTAATGTGGATAAAATGCCAAATACAATGTATTCTCATACACCAAAAATACTAATTCATTTCTCCATTTTTCTATTTTTTTATCAGCTTTAATATCTATCACAAGGCTTTAAAACATCAAGCTCTTAAAAATGTTCCTTGTATAAAATCAATAATATTGATAGGAGACAATTTTATCAGAATAGTCTAAGAAATTAAAGATAGTACCACAAAGAGGGGGGAAACTGAGATGGGACCAGAATGAAAATTTTTAAAAAGAAATGATGGTCTTTTAATAGCAGAAATTATAAACAGGGGTGGCTGGTTTGTTTTTTCAACCTCCTAATGGACACAAATAATACCAATACAATCAACTTCACCTTTGAGATATCTGCCCAAATTGTATCAATATTCTTGAATGTTCTGTTCTCATCTTTCTGTCCTGTCAGAAATGCTAAGCAGTGGGGTATTCCACTAAATTCCCTTCAATCATTCATTTCAGATTATTTGCAGCAAGAACAAGTTCTTTCACAAATGCTTTGTGAATGCCTCAGGCTGTTCAAAATCAAATTGGTAAGAGTGACATCACCAAGATGGCAGAGTAAGATGCACCTGGTTCTGTACCCCAAAAGAATTTATGAAGACCAGACAAAAACTGGCAAACCATCTTTCTCAGACCTCCAGAAAACAGTAATTGGGTAGGCACCAAATCAAGAGAAAGTCAAGATAAAAATGGTAGGAAGCCCTTGTGGCACGCTTGCAGGCCCCCCTTCCATCTTCCCAGCTTATCATAGGCCTAGCCTGCACTCTCTGTAGAGGTTCTAGGTCTTGGTTCAGAGGGAGCAGTGTAACCCTTGTGAACATATTGGATGCATGTATGTCTGTGATAATCTGTCTGGTGGCAAACTGAAGGACTAAATCAGGACAATCATCACGGGCTTGCCATCCCAGAGCTTGCCTTATGCATGGAGGTGGCTGACTGGGCAGCTGGAGTACTGCAGAAGAGCAGGGAAGTTGCAGTTCCTGGAGCAAAGGAGTACCAGTTGGGACATGCAGAGTGACCAGGAAGAGATGCTGTTTCTTAGAGGAAGGGGAACATTCAGATCCATGTGGACATGAAAATTCCTAGGGTCACACTGCAAGCCCAGGACAAGACATACTTGCAGAAAAGACTGACAAGGATCCTATGCTTTTGCCTCAGGCTATTCAATAATAATAATAGCTAGATACAAGCTTAAGGAACAGACACCTCAGTGACCAAATTCCAGAGATAACACATTAAAATACTGAAATGTACAGTGTCAAACAAAAGATTATTAGTCATGCAAAGAAACAGGAAGTGATGGATCATGCAAAGGAACAAGAGAAAACATTAAAAGCCATCAATGAAGAAGACCAGGTTTTGGACATACCAGATAAAGACTTTAAAATATGGTCTTTAATTTGCTCAAAGAACTAATGGAAAGCACAAAGAACTAAAGGAAAAAGAGAATTTCAATAAAGAAATAGAAATTTTTTTTTCAAAGGAATCAAACACATGCTGGAGATGAAGACAACAGTAACAGAAATTGAAAAATCTCTACAGGGGATCAACAGCAGATTGGAGCTGGCAGAAAAAAGCAGAGTAAACTTGAAGAGAAGACAATTGAAAGCATACAGTCTGAGGAACAGAAAAATAATGAATGTAGAAACGTGAACAGAGCCTGATTCTGTGATATTATGAGACACCACAATATATAATATATAATTATATAATATATAATATATATATTATGCAGGACCCAAATGGAAAAGAAAGAAAGAAAGAATAAGGAAGAAAACTTCCCCAAATTAACAACAATGGCAAAAAAAGAATATACACATCCAAGATTCTCAATGAACTTCAAACAGGATGAACTCAAATAGACTCACACCTAGACACATAATAATCAAACTGTCAATTGCCAGATATAGAGAATTCCAAAAGCAGAAAGAGAGAAGCAATGCATCCTGTACATGTAAATTCCAATAAGATTAAATGTCAATTTCTCTTCAGAAACCATGCCCTTTTGCAGGGGGATAACAAAGTGCTGAAAGCAAAAATTCCCACCCAAGAAATCAATATCCAGAAAACTATCTTTCAAAAATGAGGGAGAGATAGCAACCTCTTGGAAGATAGTGGATTAGAAGGACATGGGACTCTCTCCTCTCCCAGAAAAATAGCTAGAGGACAGGCAGGAATGTCCTGGAAAGAAATGGTCCAGGGTTTAGGACACCAGGGGAAGGCTAGACAATGGCTAGAAGAGAGAGGGAGAAAGGAAAAGAATCTCAACAGAAATGTGAGTGGAAACTGCAGCTGCAGATGCACCTTCCCCACCCTATGAGCAGACAATTTTGAATTCTCCAGCCTCAGGTCAGAGGCTATAGACAGATGGGGCTGCAGGGATCCACCTCCCCAGGAAAGGGGAGAAAGAGGGAGAAGCCTAAGGCTGATTCAGCTTTTGGCCTACAAATTTGCTCTGTTGTGTCCCACAGAGCACTTCCAGGCTGGGTAGGGCTGTGCCATTGTTTGCTCTCTCAATCACCTTCCCTACTGACTGGCACTGGTTGTTGAGGATGCAGAGGTGAGTGGAATGATTATCTCCCTGAGAAAAGGGAGGGAGCTGCCAGCAAAGGTTGAAGAACAGCATCTGAAAAATTTTGGATTGCAAGACTCTTAGGTTCCAGGCAGAATCCTCTGTCACATTGATACAGTCCCTGCTGCACTGAACACTTTGACCAGGCTTTGAACTGAGAGGTCTGCTGAGGAGCACCACCTGATGGCCAACCAAGAAAATGCATGTGAGGAAATTAAAAGTAAATAAGTAAGAAAGGCTTTTTACAGCCTGTACAGCCTCTCACCCCAAGGCCCTTGGAAGGGGGTCTGCAACTCATTATGGGGTCCAGGGCCCAGATCTAAGCAACTAACAGGGGCAATCTTAAAGACCCAAAACAGGTTGGACCAAGAATCAAAAAGTGACAGTAGCACAGCCTCTCACCACTAAATCCTTACAAAAGAGAGAGGAATTGAGTATCAGACTAAACTCATCATCATAATCAAGATGCCTAGACATCAGCAAAAGATTATAAGCCATACTAAGAAAATGGAAGAAATGGCCCAAGTAAAGGAATATATCAAAGCCCCAGATGAGACACAGGATTTGAGACAACTAATCAATGAGATTCATACAAATTTCCAAAATCAAATTAGTGAGTTGAAAGACAATATGGCTAAGAGATAAAGGATATCAGGAAGACACTTAGTGAGCTCAAAGAAGAATTTGAAAACCTGAATAGAAAAATAACAGAGTTCATGGGAATGAAAGACAAAATAGGTGAGATGAAAAACATATTAAAGGCATACAACAGAATGATGTATGTATGATATGTTGAAATGAGAGAAAAAAGAGTAAGTGATACAGAAGGCAGGACAGCTGAAATTGAAGAGAATAAATAATGGAAAAAATTGAACAAGGGCTCAGGAAGTTGAATGACAACACAAAATGCAAGAATATACATGTCATGGGAGTCCCAGAAGGAGAAGAGAAGGAGAAAGGGGCAGAAAGAATATTTGAGGAAATAATGACTGAAAATTTCCCAACTCCCATGAAAGAAATGAATTTACACGTCCAAGAATCTCAGCATACCCCAATCAGAATAAATCCGAATAGACCTACTCCAAGACACATACTACTCAGAATGTCAAATGTCAAAGATAAAGAAAAAATTCCGAGAGCAGCAAGGGAGAAGCAAACCATCACATACAAGGGACAACCAGTTAAGACTTAGTGCAGATTACTCATTGGAAACCATGTAGGCGAGAAGAGGGTGGTATGACATAATTAGAATACTAAAAGTGAAAAATCCCTACCTGAGAATTCTTTATCCAGCAAAACTGTTCTTCAAATATGAAAGTGAATTTAAAATATTCACAAACAAACATAAACTAGAAGAAATCATAAAAAAAAAAAGAATCCAGCTTTGCAGGAACTATTAAAGGGAGCCTTACAGCCTGAAAAAGACAGGAAAGAGAGGCTTGGAGGAGAGTGTAGAAGACAAGAATAGCAGAAATAATAACCAAAAGAGTAAAAAGACAGATGAAAATAAGATGTGACATATGAAAACCTAAGAATAAGATGGTGGAAGTAAATAATGCATTTACAGTAATATCATTGAATTTGAATGGATTAAACTCCCCAACCAAAGGATATAGGCTGGCAGAATGGATTAAAAAAACATGAGCCATCCATATGCTGCTTATAAGAAACTCACCTTAGACCCAGGGATACACACTGACTGACAGCGAAATGTTGGATAAAGATGCTCCAGACAAATAGTAAACAAAAAAGAGCAAGGGTAGCTATACTAATATTGGACAAAGCAGACTTTGAATGCAAAAATGTTATGAAATACAGAAGGCCATTATATATTAATAAAAGGAAAAATCCACCAGGAAGATATAACAGTCATAAAATCTATGCACCTAATGAAGGTACCCCAAAATACATGAGATAAACTCTGGCAAAACTGAAGGAAGAAATAGATATATATACAATAATAGTTGGAGGCTTCAACACTCCATTCACATCATTAGATAGAATAACTACACGGAAGATCAACAAGGAAACAGAGAATTTGAACAATATGATAAACAAGTTAGACCTAACAGACATATACAGAACTTTGCATCCAAACTCAGCGGGATATACATTCTTCTCAAGTGCCGTGGATCTTTCTCTAGGATAGACCACATGTTAGGTCACAATGCAGCTCTCAATAAATATAAAAAGATTGAAATTATACAAAGCACCTTCTTAGATCATAATGGAATGAAACTGGAAATCAATAATAGAGAGGAAAGAGGTAAATTTGCAAATGTGTGGAGGCTAAACAACACACTCCTAAATAATCAGAGGGTCAAAGAAGAAATTGGAAGTGAAATCAATAAATATATTGAGACAAATGAAAATGAGAACACAATGTATCAAAACATGGGTTACAGTGAAGGCAGGCTTGAGAGGGAATTTTATAGCCCTAAATGCCTATATTAAAAGAAAGATCCAAATTCAGAGACTTAACTAGACAGCTAGAGAAACTAGAAAAAGAACAGCAAACCAATCCCAAAGCAAGCAGAAAGAAAGAAATAATAAAGATTAGAGAAGAACTAAATGAAATTGAGAACAAAAATAAAGAAAGAAAAAAATCAACAAAACCAAAAGCTGGTTCTTTGAGAAGATCAGTAAAATTCACAAACTCCAGCTAGACTACGAAAGAAAAAAAGAGAGAAGATGCAAATAAATACAATCAGAAAAGAAAGGGGGGGAGTTATGACTCACCCTACAGAAATAAAAAGGATCATAAAAGGATATTATGAGAAACTGTATGCCAACAAACTAGACAACCAAGATGAAATGGACAAATTTCTTGAAATGCACAAACAACCTACACTGATGCTACAATAAAGACAAGAACTTCACAAACCAATCACATTTAAAGAGATTGAACCCATCATCAAAAATCTCCCAAAAAAGGAAGTCCAGGACCAGATGGCTTCACAGATGAATTCCATGAACATTTCAAAAAGAATTAACACCAATCCTGTTTAAACTCTTCCCCCCAAAAATTGAAGAGGATGGAAATTTACCCAACACATTATTTGAAGCCAACATCACCCTAATAACAAAGCCAGTTAAAGACACTACAAGAAAATTATAGACCAATCTCTCTAATGAACATAGATGCAAAAAATCTCAACAAAATACTTGCAAATCAAATCCAACAGCATACCAAACGATTTATACATCACATCCAAGTGGGGTTTACTCCTGATATGCAAGACTGGCTCAACATAAGAAAATCAATCAATGTAACACACCACATTAACAAATTGAAGGGGGAAAAAAATCACATGATCACTTCAATCAATGCAGAAAAGGAATTTGATGTAATCCAGCATCATTTTTTTTGATAAAAACACTTCAAATGATAGGAATAGAAGGAAAAGTCCTCAATATGATAAAAGGCATATATGAAAAACCCAAAGCCAATATCGTACTAATGGGGAAAGGCTGAACATTTTCCCTCTAAGATCAGGACCAAGACAAGGACGCCCACTGTCACCATTGTTATTCAACATTGTACTAGAAGTTCTAGCTAGAGCAATTAGACAAGAAAAAGATAATAAAAAGAATCCAAATAATAGGAAAAAGGGAAGTAAAACTCTCATTATTTGCAGATGACATGATTCTATATTTAGAAAATTCTAAATTTCTATGACTAAGCTACTTGAGCTAATAAATGAGTTCAGCAAAGTGGCAGGATACTAGATCAACACATAAAAATCAGTAATGTTTCTGTACAGTAGTATTGAACAATCTGATGAGGAAATCAGCAAAAAAAAATTCCATTTACAAAAGCAAAAAAGGACTCAAATACGTAGGAATCAATTTAATCAAAGAAGTACAGGATCTAAATGCAGAAAACTACAAAAACAATGCTAAAAGAAATCAAAGAAGACCTAAACAAATGGAAAGACATTCCATGGTCATGGACTAAATATCATGAAGATGTAAATCCTACCTAAACTGATTTATAGATCCAATTCAATACCAATAAAAATTCCAAGAGCCTATTTTACAGAAATTGAAAAGGCAGTTACCAAATTCATTTAGAAGGGGAAGTATATCCGAATAGCCAAAAGTATTCTTAAAAAGAAGAGCAATGGGTGTTCATCACCACTAGATCTGCACATAGATTATTCTCCATGATAGACCATGAATAAGTCTCAAAAAATATTAAAAGATTGAAATCATACAAGGTAATTTCTCCAAGCACAATGGAATGAAACTAGAAATCAACAGAGGGAGAACTGGACAGTTAACAAATATGTGGAAATTAAACAATACACTTTTTTCATGATCTGTGCTTTATTTGTTTTTTTTAATCGCCTTAAGCCTTATGAGTCACATAATTTACAAACTTGTGCTGATGTTCTAAATCCTCTACCCAAATCCTTATAAAAACACCATGCCAAGCATGCAAAATTCAATGGCTCTACAACTTTATGTGGTTTTGAATAGCAGCTTAAAGATAACCCTGAATTACAACTTAGTCTGACTTAGATAGATAGCAAAGGATTTAAAAGCAAAATTCAACTTGTTACTATATCTTGTCACACCAACTTTTAAAGCATCCAGTCTTATGGATCATCTATAAAATGTGATAAGTGTTCAGCATTCTTTATTTGGTATTGTACATAAACCACACCAAAATGCCTTTTGTTAATTAAAAGTAAACATTTCAGATACAGGGAATTTTAATTAGATTGGCACAGTTAAGACTGTGGACAAGGCTGCCTTATTTTCAGCATCTGCCTTTAAAGACCTGATGAACACCAATTGAAACACAGGTAAGCCTTGCTCATTTCCATGAGACAGTGTAGGGATTTCCCTAGTATTTAAATATATTCATAAACCAGTTATATAAATCTAAATATAAAACCAATCTCCTACAGGTTGAGTTGCCATTCACCATCATTATGAAAAGTTGAACACTACTAATTCAACCTAGCCTCAGTCCAATTATATCTTTAAAGAGGGAAATAGTGACAGCACTTGCTTAACCAGAATTACTATCAAAATTCTAAAAGCTTGATCATATTCATTTAACTATAAGCCAATCTTATTTAACTCAGGACTGTCTAACAAAAATATCCTATTGGCCATTCATGATCTGAATTCTGGTATATGAGATCAATTTAAATATGGTACATGTAAAAAAGTTACAAGGCATTTCTGTTTTGTAATAAATAACACAGTGGCCAACTATTACTCATTAACAGCTTTTTTGAGACAAGCTATCAAGTCTGCATTTTTTGCCTTTTTTTTTTTTTTACTTTATTTTACACATTTAATAATTGAAAATATAAACAATTAAAAACTAAAAAGTAAATGCAGATGAATAAATATATACATTTCTCAATTAAATGTACTGGATACATATAAAATTTTTTTAAATTAAACAATATGTTTCACAATATATTTGGTTTATAGTAACGCATTCATACAGTATTTATCCTTTTGTGTCTGGCTTTCTTCGCTCAAAACAATGTCCTCCAGGTTCATCCAAGTTGTCATATGCTTTACGACTTCATTTCTTCTTACAGCTGCATAATATTCCATTGTGTGAATACACCACAGTTTGTTTATCCATTCCTCTGTTGAGGGACACATGGGTTGTTTCCATCTTTTGGCAATCGTGAATAATGTTGCTATGAAGATCGGTGTGCAGATGTCTGTTCGTGTCACTGCTCTCAGTTCTTCTGGGTATATACCCAGTAGTGGTATTGCCAGGTCATATGGCAAGTCTATGTTCAACTTCTTTAGCAACTGCCAAACAGTCCTCCACAGTGGCTGTACCATTGTGCATTCCCACCAACAGTGAAGAAGTGTTCCTATCTCTCCACATCCTCTCCAACACTTGTAGTTCTCTGTCTTTTTAATAGTGGCCATTCTGATAGGTGTGAAATGATATCTCATTGCAGTTTTGATTTGCATTTCCCTAATCATGAGTGATGTTGAGCATTTCTTCATGTGCTTTTTTGCCATTTGTATTTCTTCTTTGGAGAAATGTCTATTCAAGTCTTTGGCCCATTTTTTAATTGGGTCATTTGTCTTTTTATTGTTGAGTTGTAACATCTCTTTATATATCTTGGATATTAATCCCTTATCAGATATGTGATTTCCAAATATTTTTTCCCATTGAGTTGGCTGCCTTTTCACCCTTCTGACAAAGTCCTGTCAGGTGCAAAATTGTTTAATTTTGAGGAGGTCCCATTTATCTATTTTTTCTTTTGTTGCATGTGCTTTGGGTATAAGGTACAAGAAACCACCACTACTACAAGGTCTTGAAGAGGTTTCCCTACATTTTCTTCTAGTAGTTTTATGGTCCTGGCTTTTATATTTAGATCTTTGACCATTTTGAGTTGATTCTTGTATGGGGGTGAGATAGGGGTCCTCTTTCATTCTTTTGGTTATAGATATCCAGTTCTCCCAACACCATTTGTTAAAGAGATTGTTTTTTCCTGTTAGCATGGACTTGGTAGGTTTGTCAAAAACCAGTTGACTGTATAGGTGAGGGTTTATTTCTGGATTCTCAGTTCTATTCCACTGCTCGATGTGTCTATCTTTATGCCAGTACCATGGTGTTTTGACCACTGTAGCTTTGTAATATGTTTCAAGGTCAGGCAGTGAAATTCCTCCCACATCGCTCCTCTTTTTAGAATGCTTTTGGCTGTTTGGGTGCACTTACTCTTCCAGATGAATTTGGTAATTGCCTTCTCTAATTCTGTAAAATAAGCTGTTGGGATTTTGATTGGTATTACATTGAATCTATAAATCAGTTTGCATAAGATTAACATCTTCACGATATTTATTCTTCCAATCCAAGAACACAGAATGTCTTTCCATTTGTTTAGGTCTTTTTAAATTTCTTTTAGCAATTTTTTGTAGTTTTCTGCATATAGTTCCTGTACTTCTTTGGTTAAATTAACTCCTAGGTATTTGAGTCTTTTTGTTGGTATTGAAAATGGAATTTTTCCCCTGATTTTCACCTCAAGTTGTTCAGTACTAGTGTACAAAAACATTACTGATTTTTGCGTGTTGATCTTGTATCCTGCCACTTTGCTGAACTCATTTATTAGCTCAAGTAGCTGAGTCATGGATACTTCAGGATTTTCTAAGTACAGGATCATGTCATCTGCAAACAGTGAGAGTTTTACTTCCTCTTTTCCTATTTGGATGCTTTTAATTATTTTTTCTTGTCTAATTGCCCTAGCTAGAACTTCTAGTACAATCTTGAATAACAATGGTGACACTGAGCATCCTTGTCTTGTTCCCAATCTTAGAGGGAGAGCTTTCAACCTTTCCCCATTGAGTATGATGTTGGCTGTGGGTTTTTCATATATGCCTTTTATCATATCGAGGAATTTTCCTTCTATTCCTATCTTTTAAAGTGTTTTTATCAAACAAGGATGCTGGATTTTGTCAAATGCCGTTTCTGCATCAATTGAGATGATCATGTGTTTTTTCGTTCAATTTGTTAATGTGGTGCATTACATTGATTGATTTTCTTATGTTGAACCAGTCTTGCATATCAGGAGTAAATCCCACTTGGTCATAATGTATAAGTCTTTGATATGCTGTTGGATTTGATTTGCAAGTATTTTGTTGAGAATTTTTGCCTCTATGTTCATTAGAAAGATTGGTCTGTAATTTTCTTTTCTTGTAGAATCTTTATCTGGCTTTGTTATTAGGGTGATGTTGGCTTCATAAAATGTGTTGGGTAATTCTCCCTCTCTTCAATTTTTTGGAAGAGTTTAAACAGGATTGGTGTTAATTCTTTTTTGAAATGCTTGGTAGAATTCACCTGTGAAGCCATCTGGTCCTGGACTTCTCTTTACTGGTAGATTTTTGATGATGGATTCAATCTCCTTAAATGGGATTGGTTTGTTAAGTTCTTGTATTACTTGTAGTACAGTTAGTTTCTCATAATATCCTCTTATCGGGAAGCGGCTGTGGCTCAATCAGTAGGGCTCCCGTTTACCATATGGGAGAACCCGGGGCCTCCTGGTGAAGGCAAGCCCGCCCGCACGGCGTGGTTAGCTGACCCAGCGAGCACAAGCAGCAAGGGGGGGATAAATGAATAAATAAATAAAATCTTTTTAAAAAAAATCCTCTTATGATTCTTTTTATTTCTATGGGGTCATTTGTAATTCCCCCCCCCTGCCTCCGGTCCTTTCCTTTCTGATTGTATTTATTTGCATCTTCTCTCTTTTTTCCTTTGTTAGTCTAGCTAGGGGTTTGTCAATTTTATTGATCTTCTCAAAGAACCAGCTTTTGGTTTTTGTTGATTTTCTCTATTGTTTTTCTGTTCCCATTTTCATTTATTTCTGTTCTAATCTTTATTATTTCTTTCCTTCTGCTTGCTTTGGGATTGGTTTGCTGTTCTTTTTCTAGTTTCTCTAATAGTTCAGTTAAACCTTTGAGTTTAGCTCTTTCTTGTTTTTTAATATAGACATTTAGGGCTATAAATTACCCTCTCAAGACTGCCTTCACTGTATCCCATAAGTTTTGATATGTTGTGTTCTCATTTTCATTTGTCTCAACATATTTACTGATTTTACTTGCAATTTCTTCTTTGACCCACCAATTATTTGGGAGTGTGTTGTTCAGTCTCCACAAATTTGCGAATTTATTTTTTTCCTATTATTGATTTCTAGTTTTATTCCATTATGATCTGGGAAGGTGCTTTGTATAATTTCAATCTTTTTATATTTATTGAGAGCTGCATTGTGACCTAACATGTGATCTATCCTGGAGAAAGATCCATGGGCACTTGAGAAGAATGTATAACCTGCTGAGTTTGGATGCAGTGTTCTGTATATGTCCGTTAGGTCTAACTTGTTTATCATATTTTTCAAGTTCTCTGTTTACTTTTTGATCTGTCTAGATATTCTATTTAATGATGTGAGTGGAGGGTTGAAGTCTCCAATGATTATTGTAGAAATGTCTATTTCTCCCTTCAGTTTTGCCAGAATTTGTCTCGTATATTTTGGGGCACCCTGGTTAGGTGCGTAGATATTTATGACTGTTACATCTTCAGTGGATCATCCCTTTTATTAATATATAATGGCCTTCTATATCTCTTATAACTTTTTTGCATTTAAAGTCTGTTTTGCCTGATATTAGTATAGCTACTCCTGCTCTTTTTTGGTTACTATTCACATGGAGTATCTTTTTCCAACCTTTCACTTTCAGCCAGTTTGTATCTCTGGGTCTAAGGTGAGTTTCTGTAAGCAGCATATGGATGACTCATGTTTTTTATCCATTCTATCAGCCTGTACCTTTTGATTGGGGAGTTTAATCCATTCACATTCAATGATATTACTGTAAATGCACTATTTACTTCCTCCTTTTTATTCTTTGGTTTTCATATGTCATCTTGTTTTTGTCTCTCTTTTTACTCTTTTGGTTATCCTTTCTGCTGTTCTTTCTTCTATACTCTCCTCCAAACCTCTCTCTCCTGTCTTTTTCTTTCGGTTCTAAGGCTTCCTTTAATATTTCCTGCAAAGGTGGATTGTTTTTTGCAAACTCCCTTAGTTTCTGTTTGTTTGTGAATATTTTATACTCACCTTCATATATGAAGGACAGTTTTGCTGGATAAAGAATTCTCAGCTGGCAGTTTTTCTCTTTCAGTTTCTTATTTGTATCATACCACTGTCTTCTCACCTCCATGGTTTCTGAAAAGAAATCTGCACTAAGTCTTACTGGACATCCCTTGTACGTGATCGTTGCTTCTCTCTTGCTGCTCTGAGAATTTTCTCTTTATCTTTGACATTTGACATTCTGAGTAGCATGTGTCTTGGCGTAGGTCTATTTGGATTTATTCTGATTGGGGTACAGTGTGCTTCTTGAACATGTAAGTTCATTTCTTTCATGAGAGTTGGGAAGTTTTCAGCTATTATTTCCTCAAATAGTCTTTCTGCCCCTTTTCCCTTCTCTTCTCCTTCTGGAACTCCCATGACACATATGTTGTTTCATTTTGTGTTGTCATTTAACTTTCTGAGCCCCTGCTCAATTTTTCCTATTCTTTTCTCTCTCTGTTCTTTTCTCTTTTCAATTTTAGCTGTTCTGTCTTTGGTATCACTTATTCTTTCTTCTATCATTTCGAGTCTGCTGTTGTATGCCTCAAATGTGTTCTTGATCTCACCTATTGTGCCTTCATTCCCAAGAACTCTTTTACTTTTCTGTTCAGAATTTCAAATTCTTCTTTGCATTTGCTCAATGTCTTCTTAATGTCATTTATCTTTTTAACTGTATTGTCTTTCAACTCATTAATTTGATTTTGGAAATTTGTGCTCATCTTGCTGATTAGTTCTTTCAAATTCGGCATCTCTTCTGGGGCTTTGATGTATTCCTTTTCTTTGGCCATGTCTTCCATTTTCTTAGTATAGCTTGTAATTTTTTGCTGTTATCTAGGCATCTGGTTAGGATGTAGTTTACTCAGATGCTCAATCTCTTTCTCTTTTATAGAGATTTAGTGGCAGGAAGCTGTGAGTTACCACAGCTCTTTGATTTTTGGCTCAACCTGATTGTTAGGATTGTCTTGCTGGTTGCTCATAACTGGGCACTGGACCCAATAATTGGCTGTAGAGTCACTTCCTAGGGCCTTGGGCAGGGAGGCTATAGAGGCCAGAAAAAGCCTCTCCTACTTATTTTTAATTTTCTTATGTGCACTTCCTTGGTCTGCCAGGAGATGGCACTCTTTGGCAGCTCTCAACTCAATGCCTGGTGGGAGTGTATTTGTTGTAACACAGACCAAATCAGTTTGATAGAGTTTCCTGTCTGGAGGCTAGGTGCCTTGTAATTCAAATCTCCTCTGAGACTGTTCTCCAACCTTCTCTGGCAGCCTCCTCCCTTTTCCTGGCTAGGAAATATTTCCACTCCTCTCTTAGTCCTCAACAATCAGTCACTGTTAGTAGAGAAGGAGATTGGGAGGGTTGTAGATCTTTAGCACCTTGCAGGCTCCAAGGCAAAAAAAGGCGCAGAACCACCCAGTCTGGAAGGGCTCTTGGGACACTGCAGACCAAATTTGTGTGTCAAAGCTGAGTCAGAGTTAGGCTGTGTCCCTCTCTCTCCCCTTTACTGTGGAGTCCTCAACAATTAGTCCAGCCTAGAGAGAGGAAGATTGCAAGGGTCGAATTTCTCCAATCCTTCACCAGCTCCCAAGGCAAACCACTGTGTGATCTCACCTGGCCTGGAAGGGCTTGTGGGGCACAGCAGACTAAATCTGTGGGTCAGAAGCTGAGTCAGCCTTAGGCTGTGTCCCTCTCTCTTCCCTTTCCTGGGGCAGTAGATCCCTGAAGTCTCTGTTGTCTGTAGTCGCAGGCCCAGAGGTCTGAGAATTCTAAAGAGTCTTTAGTGTGGGGGAGGGTACCAGGAGCAGCTGCCGCCACTGGTTCCAACCCACAGTTCTGTCATCGTGATTTCCCTCTTTTGTCCCTTTCTCCTGTGGGTGGTGTCCAGCCTTCACCTGCTGTCCTAAACCCTAGAAGATCTTTTCCAGGGCTGTTTCAGCCTGTCCTCTAGCTATTTTTCTGGAGAAGAGAATCCCGTGTCTTACTAGTCTGCCGTCTTCCCAGATGTTCTCTGCCTTCTTTTTAATGTCAGCAAAGATTATTTTTTGTTCCAGGGATGTACTTCTTGGGATTCTCCAAATACTCCATCACTGTCTCCTCTCCCCAGTTGATGACTTTGCTCTTTTTGACATCTTTGTAAGAGAATCCAGGGGCCTGACCTGTCTTCTGCCCAAACAGACCATGCAGATTTGGCCCAGTCTTGTGTTTGCATCCCTTTTCCATGGTGTGGCACTGGTCACACTTCTGAACAAAAATCTTGCCCTTCTCAATATCACCCATTTTGAATTCACTCTCTCATCATGCACAACACAAAGGTCCATGTTTGGAAGCTGGATGTCCCACTCTCCTAAACAATACACTCTTTTTATTTTTTTTTTTAATATACTTTAAAAAAATATACTTAGATTACATAATTGTTACATAAAAAAATATATGGGATTACCATATGCCCCACTCCCTAGCACTCCCACATTTTCCCACATTAACAACATCCTTCATTAGTGTGGTACATTTGTTACAATTGATGAGCATATTTTGAAGCATTGCCAATAAGCATGGATTATAGTTTACATTGTAGTTTACACTCTCTCCCGTACATTTTTTGTAACTTATTACAAGATATATTATGGCCTGTGCCTGTCATTGCAATGTCTGTTGGACAATTCCCAAGTCCCAAAAATGCCACCAAATTACAACTATTTTTCCCTCTCTCTCTCCTTAGAACCTCCAGTGACCACACAATACACTCTTAAACAACCAGTAGGTCAAAGAACAAATCACAAGGAAAATGAGGAAATATTTTGAGATGAATGAAAACTAAAACACAACATACCAAATCTATGTGATGCAGCAAAGGCAGTACTAAGAGGGAAATTTATAGCTCTAAGTGCTATCAAGAAGAAAGAGGAGGATTGAGGGAAGATGCAATGGACTAACAGGCAGAGCCAAATGCTCTCACAAAAACAATGGAGAAAGAGCCAAAAGCTGTCAGAGGGGCCTGCTTTGGGGGTCAGCAGATCAGGACAGTCCCACACAACTCCCAGGAGGGTGAGGGACAGAGAGACAAAGCAGAATTGACAAACGTGAGTTACCAAGCCCCCATGGCAGCTGAGAAGGGGTCCCTTACCCACCCCCAGGATATTAAGCTGAAGTAAAACCCCTGGCTCACTGTAGCTTACTGAGAGGAACAGACATTTCCCTCCTTGTTAGCTGTTTCAAGTGAAAAGGGAGGGGAGGTTGGGGGTGCTTTTTTTCAGTGAATTTGGCCAGCAGAGCCTGCTTTGAATCTCGGATCTGGAGATTCAATACAGGAACACAGGAAAGCCGAAACTATAACACCTACGTTGAAAGGTGCTCTGACTAATGCCATCTGCTGGCAGGTCTGGAAATTGCATGGACAAAAACTATTTGTGCTCTCTGTATCCAATCCCTGGGAGAAAATCTGTGTCCAGCTAATAAGTCCTTGGCCCAATTTTGAAAACTTAAGCTGAACAATTTTAAAGACAGAGAATAAGTTGAATCAAATAGTAAATAAGATCTGTGGGAATAAAAACAACAAGCAAGAGGGAGAAATTGGCCATCAGAGTAAATTTACCAACATATTCAGATGCCTAGACATCAGCAAAAAATTGCAAGCATACTAGGAAGCAGGAAGAGATGGTCCAGCCAAAAGAACAAACCAAATATCCTGAAGACATACAGGATTTAATAAATTAATCAGTGATAATCACATAATTCTCTTAAATCACTTCAAAGAATTTAAAGAAAATATGACTAAACAAATAAAGGATTTTAGAAGACACTGGGAGAGCCTAAAAAAATTTAGAAAAGTCTTCAAAGAAAAGTAACAGACCTTACGGGAATGAAAGACATGATGGATGAGATTAAAAATACATTAGAGGCACATAAGAGCAGATGTGAATTGCTTGAAGACAGAACATCTGAACTGGAAAAGAGAGGAGATCAGAAAGAAAAGAGAATGGAAAAAAATGGAACAGAGTCTCAGGGAACTGAATGACAATGCAAAATGCACAAACATTTGTATTATTGGTGTCCCAGAAGGAGAAGAGAATGGAAAAGGGGCAGAAAGAGGAAATAACGAATGAAAACTTCCCAACCCTTATGAAGGACAACACACCCCAAACAGAATAAATCTGAATAGAACTATGCTGATACACCTACTATTCAGAATGACAAATATCAGGGATAAAGAGAGGATTCTGAAAGTAGCAAGAGAAAAGCAAAGCATCACATACAAGGAAAACTTGATAATATTAAGTGCTGACCTCTCATCAGAAATCATGGAGGAAAGAAGAAAGTGGTATGCTGTATTTAAGGCACTGAAAGAGAAAAACTGCCAGCCAAAAATTCTGTATATGGCAAAGCTGTCCTTCAAAAATGAGGATGAGTTCAAAGTCTTCACAGACAAAGAAAAACTGATGGAATATGTTACCAAAAGACCAGATTTGCAAGAGATATTAAAGGGGGTGCTGCAGCCTGAAAGGAAAAAAGGGTGAGAGATTTGGAGAAGAGTGTAGAAATGAAGATTATTAGGAAGGGTAAACTAAAGGATAAGAAGACAGACAATGGAACAATATGACAACAGAGAGCCGAAGGACAAAACAGATGAACCAATTCAAAGTTTTCAAGTAGCCCTTCACATCTATCCGATGAACCCTGAAATATAGAAAGAAGACCTTTCTTGGGAAAGAACACTCCAAGAGCAGCAGAAAGTGGCACAGAGGATTAAAAAGAGTGAACCATCAGCAGAAGTAATAGATTTCTCACCAAAGTCAATTCTTGTCTATGACTTTGAAAGTAATGAGATAGTTGCTGTTTGTGCAGTGACTGCTGAGTAACAGAAGACAACTTCAACAAATAAAACAATGGTTATAGTGTCTGTTTCTGGGACTGTAGAGATTGTAAATGAAAAGGAAGATAGTGCTCCAACACCAGGTGGCTCTGTTTTTATCAAAGCCCGATGAAGGAAAATACATAGCCTGAATTATTTGAATCTTTTTTAAATTATCGTTTAAAGTTTGAAACATAGGAACATTTATTCTGGAGAAACAGGGCAAAACTCCTGTTTGTAAGATAAGTTTTTCAGATGAAGCATATAAATCTAAATGGTAGCATTATTGTAGTGTTTAGACTATGCTTTGGTAAGTTATGGTTTATACTCAAGATTAGAATTCTGAGCAAAATGTTTTTGATGTATAAATTTAATTTAATCCAAATATATGGATGAATATATTTTAAAGGCACAACTTAAAAAGCAAATTCTTGAATAGTAAACAATTTGGTCAGTGTTATTAAAATGTTGACTCATTGACTTTTGTTTTATGACAAAGGAAATAAGTGATTGCTTTCTCTCCTAGAAATATACTGCTATTACTATTCACTCTGTTTTTCATGCTTCCGTAGAGTTAGTCACAAGGCTTAAATGTTTTTAATATTCATTTTGAATCAAAATTGCTATATGTGGAATATTTGGGGAATATTTTCCCCAAAGAACATTATCCAGGCAACTGAAAAAAAAAAAAGGAATATGGACTGCATGCTTTATATCAATGCTAAATTTCTTTCACTTGATAGCTATGCATAATGAGGTTATATAAGTAAATACCATTACTCTTAATACATGGAAGTATTAAGTGTTCCAGGAGTATCATGTATGCAACCTACTCTCAAAGGTTTAGAAAACAGACAGATAGATAGATGACTGATAGAGATAGAGATGGATGCTAAGGGTTGGCAAATTGGCAGTATGTTGGAATTCTATGTACTGGTTTTGTATTATGTTTGCAACTTTCCTGTAAGTTTGAAGTCATTACAAGATAAAATATTAAAAATAAATAAATAAATAAAACAACTAAATCAGTATTCCTAAGCACCAAATAGAAGAAAAGGCAGAGAAGTATAAAGAGTATAATTTTCCCAACATATTTGAAAAAATTTTAATATTTTATAATTTTAGAGAAATAAAATTATTCATGATGAATCTTATTAGTTCTAATTTACAAGATGGTAATAATATCAAAGATGCAAATGATAGGCTTTTTTTTTTTTTTTTCTTTCAGGTACCAGGGCTGAGGATTGAAACCGGGACTTTGTATGTGGGAAGCTGGTGCCCAATCACTGAGCCAGATTGGCTTACCCTGAGTTGGTTATTCTGTTTCTTTGCTTGTTGTATGTTTTTCTGTTTGTTTGTTTGTTTTGTTTTTAGGAGGCACCAGGATACCGAATCCAGAACCTCCCATGTGAGAAGCAGGTGCTCAACCACTTGAGTCACTTACAGAGAATTAACAGTGGAAATTTTCAGAGAAGGTAGTTTATTTTGAGCAATTGTTCCTTTAAATAATCAAGAACATTTAGAAGAAATTGCTTGACTTTTAGGTCCATTCCAGTTAAACAAACAATCTGTGTAGATCTGAGGTGATGAGAATCAGATGTACATAATCACTTATCATGCATATCCCTTTTGGAAAAACTAAAGTTTAAGTCCATTGATCAGAACAAATGTAAAGGTCATTTAAACAAATAATAATCTTTTAAAAAACACCAAATGTCATTTTAAAAAAAGACAATATGGAGGTAAATTTTCATAAATATGATTCTTTTAAAGCATCCAGAAGAAACAATGAGTTTGATATCTTCAAAATTTTACTAGCAAATAGATAGGAAAAGAAATATAATCTCTTTTTAAAGGAAACATGCTATGTTTCAACATAAATATGAAATAAAATATTTGACCTAAGACCGAAATTCCCAGACATTTTAGCCAAAAACATAATTTCTCTTTATCCCAATTTATTGGTTGATCTTTATTACATGCTTATATATCACTTATAATTGTTGTAATCCTTTTGGACAAAATATTTCACTTAAAGTTAACATTTTCTACTTTATATCTGAAGTTTATATTCCCTGTGTTTTTATTTTAATAGTTAGTTTTCCTTAGCACAATTAAAAACACAATTATAAACTGATTCACATACATTTTAAGGATTCATATTTATTAAAAATATGTTGCAGAGAAAATGTTTATTTTAGTTAAAATGCATAATTACATTGGAAAATATAAAATGTGAATATATAATAAGGGAATGGGGAGTAACACTTCCATTTAGAAAATAGAAGAATGAAAGAAACAGTGATCACTGAGTCACAGCAATTAAAAAACCCTACTGGGAAGATATTTTGAGGAACCTCTATTTTGTGGGTGTGCAATACTCCTGAATTAGGTCCTGATTCTGCTCCTTGGGTAGAGCACTCTACCCATTGTTCTTTGTGACCTGTGGCTCCATCCCCTGAGAATATGTTCTTTTACCATTACATTCCTTGTCTACATTTGAGGTGGGTATTTGAGAATATTCCTCCTTGGGAGACGAGTGGCTTTCTTAGCCCACTTCTTTTGCATAAATGGTTGACAGTTGAAGTCATTTTAAGTCACAAATAGTCACAAATTCAGCTCATGGTTTCTTTAACAATGCAACACCCTTAAAAACATGGTAGAATTCTCCAATAGAATGGCAAGAATCCCCCGAGTACAAGGGCAGTGCCTAGTGAAGGAAGACAGACCATTATGCCAGGCCCTTGATGATTGTACTTATGAACCTTTTCTTGTGAAATTGAAACTTAGCATAATATTATATATTGTCTAAGATTTACCTCCTGAAAGCCTCCTTGTTGCTCAAATGTGGCCTCTCACTAAGCCAAGCTCAGCATATAAATATACTACCTTCCCCTGGCATGGGACATGACTCTCAGGGATGAGCCTCCCTGGCACTGAGGGATTATTTCCAAGTGCCAACATAGCAATGCATCATGAAAAAGACCTTGACCAAAAGGGGGAAATATTAACTGAAAATGAGTTTTTATGGCTAAGAGATTTCAAAGTGAGTCAGAGGTCATTCCAAAGGTTACATTTATGCACATCTCAGCACTATCTCCTTGACTGCCACAGTTAACAGTGTCTCAAACAGTGGGGATCCAGAGGGCTCTAGAAACATCCAGACACTATAAGCAGGACAGACAAGCTCAGGAATTTGGCACCTTGTCAAATTACTTTGGAATTTATGCTCCCCAGTGTAACTGAGTTAGACTCATTTATAGTTTCCCTACACATGACTATTCTGCTCCTTTTATTTGAACTTATAATTAGATTAGCACTATACTTGCTAAATATAGGTCCTAGATACTTAAATATTTGGTCCACTCATGTTCCAGTTCAGCCCTGAATCTCAGCAGTTGCAACACCTACTCTCCAGTTCATTGGACTCACCCAGGATTACTAACAAGGAGATAATAATAGACAATGCCCATCCTGAGGAACAGAGTGTCTGCAACTGCAAGCAAGATAGTTCCATCCATCTACCCCATGGGATCTAAGCCCCTCTCAATTAGAAACAGTGGGCATCACACACCAAAATCTTCAAGATTGGGGAATGAGCAATGGACTAAAGTCTACTTATATTATTCTATTATAGACTTACTATTCTAACAATGGAAGAACTTTTATCACTGATATAAAGGCAGTGGTCAACAGAGGTCTGAGGAGAGGGAGGGGGAAGAATAGGTGTAATATGGGGGCTTTTTCAGGACATTGAAATTGTCCTGCATGACATTGCTATGACAAATACAGGACATTATATATTTTGTCATAACCTACAAAATTGTGCTGGACAGAGTTTAAAGTATAATGTAAACTATAGTCCATGGTTAATAGCAATGCTTCAATATATATTCATCAATTGTAACAAATGTAACTAACACACTAATGAAAGATGTTGTTAATGTGGGAAAGTGTGGGAGAGAGGGGGGGTGGGGCATATAGGAATCCTCTACATTTTTTATGTAACATTTATGTAATCTAAATCTTCTTTAAAAAAAAAAAAAATTAATTTGAAAAATAGACCTTTTATCTATTTGATTCCAGTCAGTTTCATCTTCCAATAGCTGTAAACAGTTCTTTTCTAGACATTCTTCTCAGATTTACTTTTCTTTGCTTCCTAGTTTCCATGCCTCTTTCCACTTATTTGGAGGTAAATTGAGCTGATCAGACTTCAGTGGGAGTGACACACTTTTATTCTCTTTTCCCTAAATCATTTTGTCCAATCAAAAGGATGTTCTGTATGCCACACCCTTAATGAAGTTTAAAACCTGGAGATAAAATGAGTAGCACAGTCCCTGGCTCCTTAGTAGCTTAAGTCTAAGCCAACCCCTTTATTTTTATTTGTGAAGAATCTTTAGATCTCCCAAATTCAGGCCAGTACTTTTCTTCATTATGTAATTACCATGTGCTTATAAAAACAATTATTTGACCATTGTAATGATTTGCAGTGCTCTATTTCATCAATCCTTTTCACATATTGAATTTTTGTTTTAGTTTATCATTTCAGGGTATACAGTGGCCTTGATCTTTACAAGGAATTTCATACACATTATAACAGTTATCCTCACAACTCTAAGGTGAAGTATTATATCCATTTTATGAACAAGGAAACTGGTGTCAGTGAGATTGACTTTCCCAAGATCACACAGCTAGTACACTGAGGACTAGATTTGAACCGAGATCTGCCTGTCTCTAATGACTATATTTTTCTTACCGAACTATATGGAAGGATTTGTCAAAATATAGGCTAAAGGAATTGTAATTTGTATGAACACTTTAAGAGTACTTGATTATCACTTGATTTTAAAATATACCATTATACATACCATTATATTCACTCTTTTAAAGTGTAAAATTCAGTGGTTTTCAGTATAGTCACAAGTTTGCACAACCATCACCACTATAAAATTGTAGAATATTTTTATAATCCTGAAAAGAAACCCATACCCATTAACAGTCATGTCCTACCCTTCTTCCACCCAACCTTTGGCAACCACTAATCAATTTTTTTGTCTCTATAGATTTGCCTATTACGGACTGTCATATGGCCTTTTCTGGGTGGCCTTCTGTGTCTGGCTTCTTTCACTTAGCATAATGCTTTCAGGATTCACTCATGTTGTAGAATGTATAAGTATTTCATTCTTTTCTATAGCTGGATAATATCCCATTGGATGGAGAAATCAAATTTTATTTACCTATTCATCAGTTGATGGATTCTTTTGGCTATAATGAATAAGGCTGCTATAAACATTCACATACAATTTTTTTGTGTGAACATATATTTTTAGTTCTCTTGGGTATCTACCTAGGAAGGGAATTGCTGGATCGTATGGTAATGCTATGTTTAAATTTCTTTTTCTTTTCTTTTTTTTTTTTTTTGCTTCTTAGCTCAGTTTCCTTTATTTTGTGTTCAATTACCTTATTTTTAAGTTTGAGAAGTTGTAAGTTTACTGAAAAATGAGGCAGATAGTATAAAGCTCCCATATAACCCCCCAAACCAACACAGAATTTTCCCAATTATTACCATTTGCTTTAGTGTGGTACCCTTGTAACAACTAATGAAACAATTGCTATTATAATTATACAATTAACTACAGTCCATAATTTATATTAGGGTTCACTCTTTGTGTTGTAGTTCTATAGATTTAAAAAAAATCTTTTTTATTCTGGTAACATATATACAACCTAAAATTTCCCATTTTATCCCATTTCAATTATACAATACAGTGGTGTTGATACATTTGCAATGTTGTTCCATCCATTACCAAAATTTTTCCATCATGCCAAACAGAAACTCCATATCAATTAAGCATTAACTCCCTATCTGCCACCCTCATCCAGGCCCTAATTATTTCAAATAGGTGAGATCATACAATATGTGTCCTTTTGTGTCTGGCTTATTTCACACAATGGAATGTCTTCAAGGTTCACCCATGTTGTAGCATGCATCAGAACTTCATTCCTTTTTAAGGCCAAATAATATTCCATTGAATGTATATAACACATTTTATTTATCCATTCATCTGTTGATGGACTATGTTTAATATTTGAGGAACTGCCATACTGTTTCATGGGAGTTGCACCATGTTACCTTCTCACCAGCAATGTATGAGGGTTCCAATTTCTCCACATCCTTAACACTTGTTTTTGTATGGCTTTTTGTTTAGCCATCCTATTAGGTGAAAATTGTTATTTCATTGTGATTTTGATTTGCATTTCCCTAATGACTAATGACATTGAGCATCTTTTCATGTGCTTGCTGGCCATTTGTACATCTTCTTTAGAGAAATGTTTATTCAAACACTTGCCTGTTTTTAAATGGGTTATTTGCCTTTTTATTGTTGAATTGTAAGAGCTCTTCATATACTCTGAATACTAGACTTAGCAGCTACATGATTTGCAAATATTTTCTCCCATCCAATAGGTTTTTTCACTTTGTCAGTGTCATTTGAAACACAAAAGTGTTTTATATTTTCATGAAGTCCAATTTATTTTTTCTTTGATTGCTTGTGTTTTATGTCATATCCAATAAATTATTGCCTAATTCAAGGTCACAACAATATATAACTCTGATTTCTTATAAGTGTAATATTAACCTTAACCTTTACCCTCTTCAGAGACAATGCAAGAACTTTGGAACATTTCATTTCCATTTTCCCCATCAGTTTATATGCTATTGTCAAACACATACACACATATTAAAATCCTACATAATGCATTATCATAATCATTTTATGCAGTAAATGTTTACTTACCTATACTTACATATTCACTACAATTTTTGTTTTCTTTTCTTGCTGAAATGCAAAGTTTCACCAGGGATATTTTCCTTCTGCCTGAAGAACTCCCTTAGATTTTCCTTCTCTAGTGAGGATCTGCTGCTGTTAAATTCTTTCCATTTTTATTTTCATGTCTCTATTTTGCCTTTGTTCTTGAGAATATTTTTGCTGTTTAAAGAATTCTTGGTTGCAGTTCTTTTTAAAAAAAATTTATTTATTTATCCCGGTCCCACCCACCCCCCACCCACCCCCACTTGTGCTTGCTGTGTCCATTTTGCTGCACCAGTTCACTGCGCTGTGCAGGCCATCTCGCCTTCACCAGGAGGCCCAGGGAATTGAACCCAGATAAACGGGAGCCCAACCAATTGAGCCACAGCCACTTCCCAGTTATTTTCTTTTAACACTTTGAAGATATTTTTCTACTACCTTCTAGTGTGCAATGTACCATTTAGAAGTCAAAAGTCTTTTGAGGACAAGCCATCCTTTATTTTTAATTAGGGAAGTTGTGGGTTTAACAACCCCCTCTTTGTGTGTGTGTGTGTGTGGGGGGTACCAGGGCCCAGGGATTGAACCCAGGACCTCATATGTGGGAAGCTGGCACTCAACCACTGAGCCACATAGGCTCTGCTGACTTGGGGTTTTTCATTTGATTTTTTTTTTTTTTTAAAGGAGACACTGGGAACTGAACCCAGGACCTCCCATGTGGGAAGCAGGTGCTTAACTACGTTAGCCACATCCATTCCCATCCCTTTTTCACTGAGCAGCTTTTTTTTTTTAAAAAAAAAAAGATTTATTTACTTTATCCATTTTTAACTCCCTCTCCGTTTTGCTGTTTTTTTGTGTGTGTGTCCATTCGCTGGGCAATTCTCTGTGTCTGTTTCCTGCCTCTCTTCTCATCCTTCTCCTCCTGTCTTCACCGGTATTCGATCCTGGGGACCTCCGATGTGGGAAAGAGGCGTTCTGTCACCTGCACCACCTCAGCTCCTGGTTTTTACAATGCGTCTCATCTTGGCTCTTCTTTGTGTCTCTTTCCTGTTATGTCATCTTGCTGCATGGCTCAGCAGGGCCTGGCACACCTGTGCATGGGGACTGGTGGCACACCTGCGCACCTTCTATATTTTTTCATTTTACTGGGAGGTCCTAGGGATCGAACCCAGGTCCCTCCATATGGGAGGTGGACACCCAACCATTTGAGCCACATCCACTCCCCAAGCAGCTTTTTAAGATTTTCTCATTTTTAAAAAATTTTTGCAGTTTCAATATCATATGTCTAGGTATGGATTCCTTTCTATTTATCCTACTTGGGATCTATTGGACTTCTAAAATTATGGCTCAATATCTTTCATTGCTCCTGGAAATTTCTCAGCTATTGCATCTTCCAATAATGTTTCTTCCACATTCTCTCTCCCCTTCCTTTCTGGGATTTCAATTACAAATGTGTTATACATTTTCCACTGTGTTCCCTATGTCTCTTACTTCTCTAACTTTCCATCACTGTGCTTTATTCTATATAGTTTCTCCTAATTTTTATTCCAGTTTGCCAAGTCTCTCTTCAGCTGTATCAAGTTATTTTAAAAATCCATTGAGTCCCTAATTTTTAGTTGTTTTTTAAGAACTAGAATTTCTAATTGGTTCTTTTTCAAATAAAAAAAATCACAATCTGTATCAAATAATTTTAATATCTGGAGTCCATGTGATCTGTTCCTTTTGTTTATTTTTCTGGCTTATGTGTATTATTGTCTCATCATGCCCTTATTTTATTTGAAATACTTTGAGAAATAATTTGAGAAGTTGGATAATGTACCATCCTCCAGAAAAAATATTTTCTTTCTGCCAAGTACTAGAAAGCACTAGTAGTCTATGACCAAGATTGAGTTTTTTCTAGAGCTGCAATACAGTATCTCCACCCCATCGGTCTTTTTGCTTAAGTTCCCTAAGCTAATTTGTGGTTGGATGAAGCCAATCTTTTAACAGATTTTTTTCAAGAAGGGATCATACTTTCATGCTCAAAACCGTCTATGGCCTTGATACTTGAAGGACAGATTGGCCTAATATAAAAACCTTGGGTCACACTTTTCTTTCCTTGAGGTTTTTGAAGTCTGCTCACTTTTCCCTCACTTTTCATGTTGCTTGTGACAAGTATGATGCCAGTCTAATTCTTTGGCCCTTCTAAGTTAATATATATATATATAGACTGTAGGCCCTTAGATCTTTTTTCTTAATAGTCTTAATATTTTTTCTAGGATATATCTTGGAAATTGATTGCTGAGAGGCAATTTTCCCAGTACTCCATGGGAGTTTTCATTGTGAAGACTCAGGTCTTCTTTTATTTCAGGAAAGTTTTCTTAGAGTATAGGTCTTTTTAAAACTTTTATTTTAAACAAATTTTAGATTTAGAGAAAAGTTACATGAATATTGCTGCATTCCTGTATACCTCACTCTTACACTACAGAAATGCTTTTGTGAAACATACTAAGGGCTTCATGAAGTCAATATTCTTGTTACTGATGATGTTTACTTTAATCACTAGCATCCAGGTTTCTCTACTAAAAAGCTACTAACTTTAAGGACTTTAAGGAGAATAAAATTGCCTTGAACAGACTAGAATTTTGTAAAATTTTGGACTTTGATAAGCCTGTCAATGAAGTCCTAAAGGAAAATGAAGAAATCTTTTTGTAAACTGAAGGAAAGGGTATTCTTGTTATATAGTGGCAGAAAGTTTAGTAACATGGTCACCTGCAATAATGTAGAATATAGAAAATAAATCTAATAAATCTAATTACGTGATCTAAGAAATTTTCAGCCAAAATGTGGAAGGTCCTGCCTGGTTTCTTCTTGCTGCTTAGAGTACATTTTGAAAGGTAAAAGAACTCAAGGGTGTGCCTCACAAATCCTCTGAAATGTAAGAAAGCTAAGCAGCTTAAAGGTGTTGTCCCTTAGTCATCTCAGCAAAAAAAAGTCCAAGGAAAAGAAGGGCTCTTGTGAGTTGAATTCTATCACCCCAAAGGATATATTGAAGTCCTATGAATGTGACCTTATTTGGAAAATGTCTTTTGCAAATGCAATCAAGTTAAAATGAGTTCATACTGGATTAAGGTGGGCCCTGAATTCAATAACTGTTGTCCTTATAAGAAGACTATATAAAGACACAGAGATACACAGGGAGAACATCATGTGGTAACAGAGGCAGAGACTGGAGTGATGCAGCTGCAAGGCAAGGAACACCAAGGATTGCCAACAACAGCCAGAAGACAAGAGGCATGGATAGAATAGATTCTTCCCCAGACTCCAAAAGGAATCAACTTTGTCAACACATTGATTTCAGATTTCTGGTCTCTAGAACTGTCAGAGAATAAATTATTGTTGTTATAAGTGACCCAGTTTGTGGTAATTTGTTATGGCAGCACAAAGAAATGAATATAAGGGCTTATCTTGAGGATATGTGTGGGTGTGGCTTTGGCCTAATGGAGTGAACTCCAATAAGATCCATAGAAGACCCACAAAATTAAGAGAATTATGACACCAGAAACACCACTATCTTGGATGGAAGGGACAGAGACAGTACAAAACAAAAAAGAGGCCATTAATCCCCAAATTTGTACAAACAGGTTCAGAAAACTACTCAGCTGCAAACATGTGCTATGACTCAGAGGGTGGAATGAGACTTTTGGGGGCCATGGAAGGAATTGAGTGTATTATATATGTGGGAAAAGATGTGAACCATTGTTAACCATAGTAGACAGATTCAAGAACAGCCCTTGAATGATCTGTGCCTCTTGCTATTTACACTTTGCGTAAACCCCTCCCATATTGTATTAGGGTTGGTTCTGTGTTGCCAATATAGCAAAGTGAAGGTATGTTGCTTCCAAGATGAGGTTTTACAAGACACTGGCACTTTCATTTTGGGCATGTTTTCTTGTGTGTTACTTCTTTGGATCACCTGTTCTGGGAAAAGTCAGCTCTTTGTGTTTTGAGGAGCCCGAGAGAGAGGTTCCTATCAAGAGGAACTAAAGCTTCGGGCAAATAACCACATGAATAAGTTTAGAAGCTGATCCTCCAGCCCTGGTCAAGTTTCAGATGATTGCTGTCCTGCCTGACAACTTAACTGCAGCTTTGTGAGAGATCCTGGGACAGAAATACCCCATGCAAACTGCTTCTGGATTCTTGACCCACAGAAATTGAGATAATGAATGTTTATTGTTTCAGAGCATCAAGTTTTAGGATAATTTGTTACACAGCAATAGATACCTAATGCAATCAGAATTAATCTCCCATTGCTGGATGCCAGAAGTGTCTTTATTCATTTAATGAACATATTAGCTACTGTCTCCATTGAACAGATGAGAAATCAAAGTTGAATTAGCTACCTAAAAGTCATTCACTGTTCTCCCCCCCACTCCACCCCATCCCACCCATATTCCTCTAGCATCGAAGCTGAAAAGCTAACTCATCATCCAAGATTTCTTTGCATAAGTGGCCTCATGACATGACTGACAAATGAGATTTATGTAAAGAGGGCTGTAAGGGCTTCACTTGCTGAATAAATGACAAACCTAGGAGAGGCTTTTGGCTCATTTGCATTTATCTTGCCTGGAAAATGGAGTTAGCAGCCATCTTGCAGCCATGAAGATGAAAGCTATAATCAAACAATAAGGAAAAGGAAAGTGGGAGGACCCTGGATCAATAATGATATCCTTGAGCAGCTGCCCCCTTCCTGGATTGTCTACCTTTAGACTTCCTTTTTACTGAGGCTAATAAACCCCTTACACAGAGAACTATGTGAGTGAAAGGACTATCTGGCTTTGTCTCCGGTTTATTTCCCATATTTAACACAGTGCTTGGCACACAAGAAAAGCTCAATAAACATTCACTAAAGAAAATGGAACTCAAATGCTTCAACACACAAACAATTTTTCATAATTTCAAAAGAAAACTTTGAAAGCTCCCATTAAATGTGCTCATTCATTTTTTTTTTTCAGTGTGGCCTAAAGCTTGGTACATTTAATAGGCATCCAATAAATACTGCTGATTAACAAGGAACAAAGGATTCACAATGACATGCTCGTGACCCGACTCTAGTGAAAACTTAAGTGTTGAACCACAAGCTAGACCTTCAGGAAGAAGGTACAAGAATGGATCCATAACCCTGCTCTTGACCTTTCCTTCCTGATGCTACCTGGCTTCTGTATTTCTATTTTTGATTCAACTTCTTTTGTGGCAAGGTTTTAGGATGATTCTCCTTGGGTGTCTAACATTCAACACTCATGAAACAGAGCGGAAACACCCTGGTTTGCCTCTTGGCTCTCTGAGGTTCCCCATGCAAAGGGGATAACCTTCCACCCTGTCAAGGTTCCACATAGGCACCTCAGTTCTCACAGGAGATTAGCCAACTTGTCAACCTTTCTCATCTGATCTTGAAAGCATACAGATTCACTTTCAAACAGCATACACTATCTGCAATTCTAGACCTAGTGAGAGGCAATGGTCAAAAAACATTTGCAGCTCATTTCTTGACAGGAAGTGGCATTGATGGAAGACAATGTCAAGCGCAAGCACTCCTCTAATCTATATAGCCTCGGCTTATCCACGGCTTAAGCCATCTAAAAGCTGCATAACGTTAATACAGCGGTATTCTCCGAGGTGGCTGGATTACTGGTGAATATTTTTTCTTCTTTTTAAATTCTTGTATTTTCCAAATTTTCTACCATGAGAATGTGCTCTGATTTGTCCAGTGCGAAGAAAACATAGAGCTCGGCTACCATAAAGAAGATGATTTTCAGGTCTATATTCAATGGCTCTGGTATAATAGATGATAGCTATATCAAATCTTTCCTTGGAGAACTCTTCATTTCCCTTCATTTTCATTAGTTCTCCTTGCTCTATGAAGTCGGCACAATTTTGGGTTTTAAATTCTTCAAGCAAATTGCAGTTTTCTGTTACAACTTTAGTTATGTGATACTTGTATTCCGTAAAGAAAATACTTAACATAGGCCAACAATTGTCAATATCTCCTAATTTCGGCAGAATTGCTAAGTCGCCTGTATATTTTACCCAATTCAAAGCCTCTTCCATTGCCAAAATTTTGTTTTCTATTTTATAACCAATTCTTAATAAGCCTCCAATAAAGAATGAATCATTCACAACTTTCTTTGCCAAATCTACAATATCTTCCATCAGCTCAAGATGTTGTAATTTCTTCAAACTCATTTCAAAAGAATGAGAATTGCTGGTCTCCACACAGGGATGCAATCGTGACACCACAGAAATGTGCTGACGTTGAAACAGAAGTGGCCAGAAAACGTAGACTTTAATGGCATCACAGTAATCACGCAGAACAGAAACTGGTTTACTACACCACAGACTGCAAATGTCAAATTCTACATTCTTCTCACTTTGAGTATAATCTTTACACTGCTTACCCACCCCATCACAGTAAAGCTGAGTCACACGAACATAATCGTTGGTTATAAATGCAGGAGCACTGACACTATCGTTCATGTAATCTTCTAACAGAGCATAATCTGCTATAGTGAAATCTCCCTCATCAAATTCAGCCATGGTGCACGATCCGGGGCCCGAGGCCCAGGAGCCTCGGACGCGGCCACCGCTGCAGCTGCCGCCGCGGGCGCTCCACTGCTCATTCATTCTTATTGTGACTTCTAACTCTGTACCCCTCAATTTAACTTACAAATGCAGCATGGGCTGCACAATCATTTCAAACCTACTTCTCTTGCCACCTTGATTTTATATTTCACCTAAGATTCAAACCATGAATTAATTTAGCTGTCTAATTTCTATCCTTCAGGTCCTAGACTGCTGATCACAGGGGCTCCATAAAGTCATAGTACCTTTCTAATTGGTTCCATTAAAAATTTATGGCTTCTAATCCTATTGGGCTCTCAATATGACTTTTGTGTGCTTCCTCTTATTTCTCACTTGTTCCCTTGCCTGATATATGTCTGAACTTTCCCCACTCCTCTCAAGTCCCCAGATGTACTAGGCTTGCTCACTTTCAACAGATGTTCCTGCTTCTTCGTCACCAAGAAAAGAGGGAACCAATTATGAGTCATCTCACTATGATCCTGACTTTCTTTCATTTTCTTGTCCCTCTTTTGTTCCCCCAAGCTGAAGCCTTTATCTGTGCTCTTAACCTTATTTGTTCTGGCCTGCTCTAGAGCCCTGTCTCACTAATTTTTATATTAATGACATCTTACATTAATTTAATTTACACAAAGGCAGCTCTACACGAGGTCCCTTTTCATTGTTTTGCATCAGATGGAGTCACATTCATGCCACTGCTGGTTGATTACTACATACATGGCAGGTAATAGCTCTTCCATACTTGATGTGCCTGGTTATCAAGGGCACTTACAGTGTCATAAATAGAAAAGTAACCATTTTGCCATCATTCTACCCACTCCAGCTCAACCCTGATGAACTAAGCAGTGCTAAGTTCTTATCAGTGAGCCAAATCATAGAGGCAGAGGAAAGGATATGTACTGTGAATGGGACTGAGACACAGTTACAAGTCTTCTGCTCTCCCACTAACCATCAAGTGCCATGCATAGCTACCACTTAGTGCACCTTGCCTCACTCATTTGATTCTAAGTGGTTAAAATCATGCTTTTTTTTTGGGGGGGGGGGTCCAATATAACCTCAAATACAAACCAACAACAGGAATTTGGAATTTGAGGGTTTCTAATTACAATTTTCAAGATGGTACAGAGACTCAAGCCACATCTCATCTCATACTGTTGTTACCTCCAAGCCTTCAATTCTTTAAATAGCATCCTTTCTAAGTCAAAGAAATCAATAATCGGGACAGATGTGGCTCAAATGGTTGGGCATCCATCTCCCATATGGAGGGACCTGGGTTCAATCCCTGGGATCTCCCAGTAAAAATAAAAAAAATAAAAAAAAAAGAAATCAATAATTATCCGAATCATAAAACATAAAAGTTTGAGAATAGAAATGGATTCCAACCTGGTAACCGGCTGGTGAACTACTGGATGGAGGTAGGGGTGAGGGTAAATTCAAACAAAACCATAGATAGCTCAAAATAAACAGTATAATAAAGCACTTTAAATTTCTGAGGCCTAGCAGGGAAATTTCAGAACACAGCAAGGACCAACCAGTGTTCCTTAGAGCTGCACAGCCATTTCCTTCTCCCCGCTCCTACCTAAGAAACACACTTAGCAAAGGCTTTGTATTGGTTATGAAACAAGAATAGAAGAAACCACGACTAGCTCTGTAAATAAAAGGTAAAAGCCAAAGCAATCTCTTTATACTTAATCTACCTTAAAATGACTATAAGTTATGTTATGCTTTGATCTTTTCAGTCATGCTTACTCACATCTATTACTGTCAATATCTTTGAAAACAAAGAAAAACAATGAAAGCATTAAAAATTGTAAGGACCTTTCACAAACTAAATGACAGTAGATTTTTATTAACATATCTTACAACATTGATTATTCCTAATTTTGTAATTTCTGCTTAATTATAAAGATTGATTTAGGTTCTACAGTAATGTACTGTATTTAAATGATCATTCATACAAGATACCACACCAGTACATTTTAAAAAATAATATACACACATCACTCTAACTGGACCTGTTATTTTTAAAAGTGAGCTTATAAATGGGACTTATAAAAGTTATGGGGGGAAAATTAAAGTTCTAGTTTAGCAGCATGCATGTATGTATTCAAGTACAATTTTCAACCAAGTGCTTTTTAAAAATTTATTGGTGACTAATTCACCAATATGAAAATAAACACTATCAATTACCCAAATTTTAATGTTAAGGCTAATATTTTCACTTCACATCCATATGCACAACCATAAAACATTCCATTTTAAATATGTAGCAATCAAAGTCTGAGTACATTATACCATGTATACATAGCATCAGAGTTTCAAACTGTAGAATTATTCAAGTTTGTGAATCCTGTAACAGTATTTACTAGACATGTAAATTAGCATTTTGCTCTTCAGTCACACTTACAAAATGGTCTGGTATTCATAATGACCAATGCAAAAAATATAATAGGCTGAACTTATGATACAGTATTTTAAAAAGTAGCAACATGTTGGAAAGGATGGTATTAGTCAAACAGATTCACTCTAGTCTTACAGAAAGTTATTTTAATATTTTGGAAATGTATATAAAAATAGCAAGCTATTTCCATGTATTTTATTGTAGAGCTACAAGTAAATTTTTGACTTTTTGAATGCATTTGAAAATGTACTGCTCTGCCTTCCCTATTTTAATGCTAGGCCATTATTTGTTGTCCATTTCCTTATTCTGTAACATCACATCATTCAATTACCTTTTAAAGCATGGACCTGTCTTTATTTTTATATTTTATCATTAGATTTCTTTTTACTTTAATTTACACATAAAAAATGTAATTTTATACAAGCCATGAAAGTCCAAAGTACTAGGGACTGCTTGATAGCACTGTATATGAAATAATCATTGAATTACTGAGCCATTTGGAAAAAAAAATATTGGTAGCAATATATAACATGCTTTTCGATAAACTTCCTTCCCTACTTATAGAGTGGGTTTTAGCTCAATCATTCCCATTCTTACTGGTTTAAAAATCCTAAAAACATAAATTGCTTTCCCCAGCAGTTTCTAAGAAGAATGCAGATGCATGGCTTATTCATGAGCCTTTTTTTTTTTTTTTTCCTTTTAGGAAACCAAGCAGAAATAGCAGTGATTACACTGCACAGATATAATATAGTTGAACCTCTTGAGCTGATAGGAAAGTTCCAAAATTATGTTTCATTTGTGGAGAACTCTGCACATTTCTAATCCAATCATTTAAATAAAAATATGGTTGGAAATAAAAGGCGAGCATGTACAGAATCAAAATCTGCCATGTGTATGCTCTTAAAACTTTTGATTTTATAGTAAAATCTGTTACTACCGCTAGTAATTTACCCAACTGAAATGTCAAATTTTGTTTTTTTAAGGAATCCCCAGACACACATATACCCCAAAATGTCCTGTATTATATTAACAGCAGCTATCTACTTATTTTACAGCTATTTCATTTATTTACCTGGGGAGAATATTTATGAAATTCCTGAGAGTGAATTAAGTTTTCAGCAAAGCCTTAAGCTTACAACAGACTCCTCACAATAATAAAAAATTTTAAAGTTCTACTATTAGACCAACCTTTACTATACAATATTTCACATAAATCATGTTTTACATTTTTTTTCTAATTACATACAGCAAAATTCTCAAATCAACACAACAATGGCAGGGGAAAAGATGCAATATGTTTAGCAGATGCAAATTAAACACACAGATATAAGGAAGCAATTAAATGTCAAATAAATCACACCCACTCTAAGTACCAATGAGTAACTGATATGCATTGTTGGGAGAATAATTTCTAAATGATTTTTGAACAAGTTGTGCTTCTTATTAATTGTGAACTAAAAAAAAAAAAAAAAAAAATGACCACAAGAGAATGATTTAACTTATTACTTGTTATGTTCTCCAGATACTTAAACAAACAAAAAAAAATATACCATTACCGTGGGTACCAAGCACCTAATTTTGGAAAGGCTTCATAATGTATGTTTTCTTTTTATCCCCCAGCAAAAGTGTTAATTCCCCCAAATTAAGTTAAAGCTTATTGTTGATGAAAGTAAATTGTTAATGAAAATGATATGATGCAATGCTGAGGTGGTGATTCATAGCCCATTGTAATGTGGACCCCATCTTTTATTGATGTGATCAAAGGTATGAGAAATCCACTGTTGTTCAAGAACTTTGTATCTCTCCTTACAAATGTAGAGAGGTTTGCCTCGCCTAGAATAATAAGAGAAAAAAAAAGTATTAAAAATAATACAATATAATGGAAATTTACCATGCATTTCTTTTTTAATAGATTCTTTGTGGCAAAAATCTTACAGAACAATTTGGTTTGGTATTTCTTCAGCATGCTGAAGGGGAAACTATCTCAAAAACTACAAATAGCTCCAAATTAATGACTGTTAGAACCTCTTTATACACACACACACACACAAAGCTAAGAAGGGCACAGTGGCTTTATGACCAAACTTTAATAAAACACCCAGATATATCCATGCACCTCTGACCTAAGATCCCGGTCTTCCTCTCCATGAGCATCCAAATACACGGAACCCCAGAGGCAGAAGCGATGGCCTCGAATAATGATAATCACTGATGCATTGATCAAAAGGAAAATCCCTGTTCCAGCACCACAGTTCTGAGAATGCTAAAAAAAAAATTAAAATATACCAATGAACTCCATAATTAAATGGTTTTATAACAAGATAAAGATTGCCTTAATTAAATGTCTTCTAAAAAATACAGAAATTTTAAAAAGAGTTTTTAACAAGATTTCATCAAAATTAAGCTTTTAACTCCAATCCTAACACTTTACTATTAATACATTAAGAGGAATTTGGGTAAGGATTATCTAGGAAAGCAATTAAGAGTCAATATAATTCAGATGCTCGCATCTCCAAAAACATACATGACTACTGTTTGACATCACAACATTGAAAGGTGTGTACCATTAAAGGACAGTGACAGTAGGGAGAGAAACTGGAACAGTACTTAAGAATGGCAGAGGAAATCTTTCTTTAGGGTTAAAAAGAATAAGAACAAGAACAAAACAAAACCCCTAAATGTAGTAATTCAAAGGTTAGATAAATTTGAAGAGCTAGTTTAACCATATATGCCAAATTTTCATGTGGTATGAGATTTGAATTTTCAAAAATTTTATATTATTTACTATTGCTTACCAATACACATTCACAATAACTTTGTTGCTTGCAGCAAAGACCTTTCAGGCATACGAAAGTACCACAAACAAGACAAACGGCAGGATCTTTAGGAACCTTGGTGCAGACACTACAGGTTTTTCTGTGGTAGTACTGAAAAATGGTGTTATAATTCTCTGGTAACTGTAGTAGGTGTGGTAATTTCCATCTTGACTCTTGGATAATCAAGGCCTAAAAAAATACCCCAAAATATTAATTCATTCTACGTATTTAAGTCACTAAAACAAAATACTTATTTTTTAAATACCCTTTTTTTCCTAAGAAAATTCTTTCTCCAAGAATATGAATTATTTTCTTTAACACATTTCTCATGTTCCATTATATAAATGACTAAAATAGCATTTCAACAATTACCACTCTCCATTTTAATGTAGTTTCCAATTTACAATATGATATAATTTTTTGAGATTAAGTATCTTAGCATATTAAAACTTGGTATTACTTTAAGAGAAAAATATTAAATACCATTAAACATGCAGGGGAAATATATTTAGGTTTATTTGTTTTTAAATATGCTTAATGCAAAGGTTTAAAACAGTTACACATTTTAAACACCAAGTTTTGAACTTTCTCAGATAATCTAGACAATTTATTGGCTTTTCCTTTAAAGAAAGTCATAGTTATAATTTATTATTTCTATTTCAAAACCTTCTTAGTTGATATAATATTTGTTATAGTTCAAGCTGTTAAGATCTTTTGTATCCATAAGTGCTGGGGCTACAACTCTTTTCATAAATCTCCTAATCTAAGTACAAAAAAAACCACAAATGCCAAATTTGTTAAATTCTCCTGGAGGGTATTATTTATTCATTATTTACAGTTGTATAAAAATACTGGCAATAGTGCTAAATATTTCTACATGTTATGCTATTAACACATAAAATGGACAAAGTTTATTGTGCATCTATTATCTTAAGAAACTGTATAAATGACAATTTATATGGTGATTATTTCACATTACCTATAGCTATAATCTATATATATCAATAGAGTAATTAAGTAGTTATCTTGGTGCTAGTCACCATAAAGTGACCATGGTGGCAAGGATAAAGCCAATATAGGCTTACAATATGCCATTTTCAGCACTCAGTGCCCAAACTCAGGCCCCAAAAATGGTATATTCTGTAACAGGTTGGTTATACTAGAACCCTTCCATCAGAGGAAGGGATAGCAATTTGTCCTCAGTAGGCTTGACACTTATTCTAGGTTAGAATGTACATTACCTGGAAGCCACACCATACTCCCTCTAATCAAAGAAATTCCTTCACAAAGAGAGATGTAAGGCAATAGGTGGATGTCCATGGAATTCACTGGTCTTAACATATACCCAATCATCGTTTAAATGATGAACTACTGGACTGATGAATTTTTAGATGATGCCAACTGGAAGAAAACACCTACAGAATGAAATATGTGCTCCTAAAGAATGACACATATGTTCTAAATAGCAACAAGTATATATGGGCAATCTTTTCTTATAGCAGGGACACATGGGTATGGGAACCAGGGGATAAAAGTGGTTGTGGCATCTCTTATGATTACACCTAAAAATTCAACCTCAAATTTGCTTCCCTGCTATTCTGGATTCTGTTGTGGTTTAAGTACCCAAAGCAGCTGTGCCTCTAGATGGGATATTATAACAGTTCCACTAAATTGGAAAGTCAATCCACCTGACCATTATAAATTCCTCACATTACTAAGAGAACAAAAGGGGATGGCTTTTTGCAATGGGTGGAGTGACTGATCCTATCAAGAGGAAAAGAAATATTGCTATACAATGAGGATTGGTGGCAGTACATTTGGAGCTTAGAAGGACCCATCTATGTCCCAAACTTGGCAGGTAAAAACTTAAAACAAAATCATTACAGTTCATACAAACAAGATAGGACCAATCACCGTAAGTTCAGGTCACATCCTTGGTAAAATAAATCCAACCAGTTTCGGTGCTGATCAAAGGAGGGCAATATGAAATGGGAGATGAGAAAAGTCATATTTTGACGATATATTAGCTGCCACTTTATAACAAGTTGCAAATTTTCTTGCTTGCTGTGTCATATATCTTTGCAAATTTTCACTCACTTTTCTTTTCCTATCTCTTACTATTGAAATCAAGGTGTGTTAGTGCTAATTAAAAATTTCCAGATCATCAGGATGTGAGTACAACAAATTGAGGTGGAATGGACATCTACCAGAGTTTCTGGATTCAGGGAATTCCGAGGACATAACTTTTGAGTGCGACTTTGGACTTTGTATTTGAGAAAGTATTAGGGGCATTTGTGGTTGTAAATGGGATGATTACATTATTTTTGGATAGAGGAAGATATGAAACTTCGTGGGTAAGAAGAAGGATGTGTATGTACTGGGCAGGTAAGAGGTGATGATGATAGCCTACCGGTGTTTTTGTTTTATTTAAATCTGCCAAGAAAGCTATGAGCAATATTAAAGTTTTAGTAAAGCCACAGAAAATTTAAAAAGGAACCAAACAGAACTACTGGAGTCAAAGATGACAATAACTGAAATGAAAAATGACCAGGGGGCGGGGTAGAGTGGGTGTAACTCAGTGGCTGAGCACCCGCTTCCCCTGTATGAGGTCCCAGGTTGAATCCCCGGTGCCAAATTGAAAAATTAAAAAAAAAAAAAAAAGAAATAAAAATAAAAAATAAAAAAATAATTTTAAAAAATGCCCAGGGGTGTTTCAAGAGCAGACTGGAGCCAGCAGAAGAAAGAATCAGTGAACTTGAAGATAAAACACTTGAAATCCAGGCTGAGGAGAAGAAAGAAAAAAGAAATATTAAAAGCAAAAATAACCTAAGACACTTCTGGGACACCATTAAGGAAACCAATATATGCATTATGGGAGTCTCAGAGGAGAGGAAAGAGAGGAAAAGACAGGAGGAATATTCAAAGGAATAAATCAAACAAATTCCCCAAATTAGCAAAAGACATGAATATGCACATGCAAGAAACCCAGAGAATACCAAACAGGATAAAAATGAAGAAAAATACATCTTTCATATATTGACCACAGTATTGAATGCAAAAGGCAAGGCGAGAGTTCTGAAAGCTGCAGGAGAAAAACAACATGCTACATACAAGGGAATCCCAATTAGATTGAGAACTGATTTCTCATCAGAAATCATGGAGGCAAGAAGTAAATGGGTTGAAATACTTAAAGCATGGAAAGAAAACAACTGCCAACCAAGAATTTTAAATCCGGCAAGACTCTCTTTCAAAAATGAGGGAGAGATTATGACATTCTCAGATAAACAAAACCTGAAGTACATCACCACTAGACAAGCCCCCAAGCAATGCTAAACGACATTCTTCAGACTGAAAGGAAAGGACACTGACAGTGGCTCAAAGCAGCATAAAGAAATAAAGACCAGCAGAAAAATAACCATTTGGGTAATTTTAAATGTCTGTTCTATTGCATTGTATTGTTTGCTATGTAAACTATACATCTTACTTCCTACAGGTGCTAAAATGCAAGTGCTTTAATAGTAATGATAAATCCAGGTTTTTGGACATACAATCTACAAAGATATAAGTAGTAAAAAGTACCAAAAATGGTGGTATAATAAAAGTATATGTGCATGCTACTGAAATAAAATTTGTATCAAACCAAATATAACTGTTATATACTTAGGATATTAAATTTTAACCCTATGGTAACCACAAGTAAAAGAGATGACAAATATATCCAGATAGAAATGAGAAGGCATTCAATAAGGCACTACACAAAAATCAATTAAATATAAAAATATGTATAAATGGAAGTGAGGGACAAAAAATGCATAAGACTTACAAAGGCTAGTTACCAATATGGCAGAAGAAAGTCCTGTATTATCCGTAGTAACTTTAAATGTAAATGGATTAAGCTCTCCAGTCATAAGGCAAAGATTGGCAGAATGGATAAAAAAGCATGGTCCAATTATATGCTGCCTGCTTATTTCCAAAGATACAAGTAGGTTGAGGGAGAAAGAATGGGAAAAACAATAAATTATGGAAGTAATAACCAAAAGAGAGACAGGGTGACTATATTAAAATTGCATAAAATAGACTGTAAGTGAAAAAACATTTGTGAGGGGCAAAGATAGTCATTATATACTGTTATAGAGGACAATTCAACAGGAAGAAGTAACAGGTATAGATATGCACCTAACAGCACAGCTTCAAAATATATGAAGCAAATACTAACAGATTTGAAGGGACAAACTGACAGTTCTACATTAACAGTAGGAGATGTTAATATACAACACACAATAATGGATAGAACATCTATTCAGAACATCAATAAGGACTTGAATGATACGCTAAGTCAACCAGACCTAACAGATATATATATATAGAACACTGCATCCCAAAAGACAGATTTACCATTCTTCTCAAGGACACAGGGATCATCATCCATGAGAGACGATATATATTGGGCCATAAAACAAGTCTCAACAAATTTTAAAAATGCATATTGTTTTACCACAATGGAATGAATCTAGAAATCAGTAACAGAGGGAGAAATGGAAAATTAACAAATACGTAGAAATTAAACAACATACTCTTAATAACCAATAGGTTAAAAAAGAAAAAAAGACATGAAATTACGAAATATCTTGAGGCGAAGGAAAATGAAAATACAAGGTACTGAAACATATAGGATGCAGCGAAGCCAGTGCTAAGATGGAAATATATAGCTCTAAGTGCTTACATTAAAAAAGAATGAAGGCTTCAAATAAGAGACCTAACCTCCTAGGAAAAGAAGAGCAAACTAAACCCAAAGCAAGCACAGGAAGAAAATAACAAAGATAAGAGTGGAGATAAATCAAATAGAAAGAAAAAAAAAAAAAAACAATTTAGAGAAAATCAACAAAAGCAGAAGTTCGTTCTTTGAAAAGATCAATAAAATTGACAAAGCTTTAGCTAGACTGACAAAAAAAAGGAGGGGGAGGAGAGGATACAAATAACTAAAATTAGAAATGCACGGGGACATTATTACCAACCCCACTGAGATAAAAAGGACCATAAGAGATACAAAGAGCTACCACATGCCAGTAAATCAGATAATCTAGATGAGATAAACAAATTCTTAGAAAACATAAATTACCTACATTGGCTCATGAAGATATAGAAGATCTCAACAAAGCAATTACTAGTAAAGTGATAGAATAAATAATCAAAAACCTCCCAACAAAGAAAAGCCCAAGACGAAAGGGCTTCACGGGGGAATTATGCCAAATATTCCAAGAAGACTTAACTCCAATTCTGCTCAAACTTTTCCAAAATATTGAAGAGGAGGAACACTCCCTGATTCATTGTGTGAGGACATCATCATCCTCATACCAAAGCCAGATGAAGATACCACAAGAAAACTATGGACCAAAATCTTTTATGAATATAGATGCAAAAATCTTCAACACCAATAAATATAGCAAACTGAATCTAACAGCATATTAAAAGAACTATATACCATATCAAGTGGGATTTATTCTTGGTAAGCAAGGTTGGTTCAACATAAGAAAATCAATTAATGTAATATGCCACATTAACAGAATGAAGGGGAAAAAAACTACGTGATCATCTAAATTAATGCAGAAAAGGCATCTGACACAACACAGCACCCCTTCAGGATAAAAACACTTAGAAGTCTAGGAATAGAAGGAAACTTTCTCAACATGATAAAAGACATATATGAAAAGCCCACAGCTAAGATCCTACTTAATGGTGAAAGACTGAAAGCTTTCCCTCTAACAAGGATGGCCACTGTCACCACTATTATTCAACATTGTATTGGAAGTTCTTGCCAGAGCAAGTAGGCAAGAAAAAGAAATAAAAGACATCCAAATTGCAAAGGAAGAAGTAAAATTTTCCCTATTTGCAATTGATATGATCATATATACAGTAAAGTCCTGAAAAATCCTCAACAAAGTTTCTAGAGCTAATAAATGAATTCAGCAAAGTGACAGGGTACAAAATCAACACCCCAAAATCAGTACTGTTTCTATAGACAGCAATGAAAAATTGAAAGGAGAAATTTTTTAAAAATTCCATTCACAATAGCAACTAAAAGAATCACATATCTAGGAATAAATCTAACCACGGATGTAAAGGACTTGTACACAGAAAACTACAAAATATTGCTAAAAGAAATCAAAGACCTAAATAAATGGAAGGACATTCTGTACTCATGGACTGGAGGACTAAATATCATTAAGATGTCAATATTACCCAAAGCAATTTATAGATTCAATGCACTCCCAATCAAAATTCCAACAACCTTCTTTGCAGAAATGGAAAAATCAATCATCAAATTTATATGGAAGGGTAAGCCAATTTGAAAAAGAAGAGTAAGGTAAGAGGACTCACAATTCCAGATCTTAAAACTTACTACAAAGCCACAGCAATGAAAACAGCATGGTACTGGCACAAGGACAAACATACAGACCAATGGAATAGATCTGATAGCTCAAAAGTGAAACCTCTCATTTATGGTCAACTGATTTTTGACAAGGGGGCAAAGGCCACTCAATTGGGAAAGAACAGTCCTTTCAATAACTGATATTAGGAACTAGGAAAATTAGATCTCCATTTGTTTTTGTTTTTTTAAAAAGCACAGCATATACAAAAATCAACTCAAAATGGATCAAAGACAAAAATATAAGAGCTAGGACTAGGAAACTCCTAGAAGAAAACATAGGGATGCATGTTCAGAACCTTGGATTAGGTAATGGTTTCTTAGACTTTACACCCAAAGCAGAAGCAACAAAAGAAATGATAGACAATGGGTGGGACCTCATCAAAATTAAAAAGTTTACACATCAAAGGACTTTATTATGAAAGTAAAACGACAACCTATGCAATGGGAGAAAATATTTGGAAACCACATATCTGATAAATGTTTATTACCCAGAATATATATATATAGGAACCCCTCAATTTAACAACAAAAAAACAAACCCAATTTAAAAATAGGCAAAAGACTTGAATATATCTCTCCAAATTTACAAATGGCCAGAAAGCATGTGAAAAAATGCTCAACATCATTAGCTACTAGGGAAATGCAAATCAAAATCACAATGAGATACCATCACACCCACTAGAATGGCTGCTACTAAAAAAACGGAAAATAACAAATGTTGGATAGGATGTGGGGGGAAAAAGAATACTAATTCATTGCTGGAAACCATGTAAAATGGTGTAGCCACAGTGGAAGACAGTTTGGCAGTTCCTCAGAAAGTATAAAACCACCATTTGACCCAGCAATCCCACACTACGTATATACACTAAAGAATTCAAAACAGGGATTCAAACAGATATTTGTACACCTACATTTATAGTGGCATTATTCATAATTGTCAAAGATGCAAGCAACCCAAGTATCCATCAACTGTTGAATGGATAAATAAAATGTGGTGTAGTCATACAATGGAATATTATTCAGCCGTAAAAAGGAATGAAGTCCTCATGCATGTGATAATATGGATGAAACTTGAAGACATCATATTGAGTGAAATAAGCCAGACACAAAAAGACAAATATTGTATGAGCTCACTAATTTTAAACAATTAGTATAAGCAAATTTATAGAGTCAGAATCTAGAATAGAGCATACCAGAGGATGGGGTGGGGATAGGGAATGGGAAGTTAAGGCTTCCTATTTAGAATGATGGATATGTTTAGGTAATGGATGGCAGTGATGTAGCACAATATTGTGAATGCAATTAACAGCAATGAAATATATATCTTAACATGATAAAAAGGGAAAATGTTAGATTGTATATATGGAAACAGTATAAAAATTTTTTTAAAAATCCATGGGGGAGCCCGGGTAGCTCAAGTGGTTTAGTGCTAGCATACCACATACGAGGTCCCTGGTTCAATCCCTAGACCTGGTACCTACCACACACACACAAAAAAATCCATGGAATTGTACTATACAGTGAACCCTAAGTTAAACCATGGAGTTTAATTAATAGTACAATTAATATAAATGTGCTATCATCAATTGTAACAAATAGTCCACACCAAAGCAAGGTGTTGGTGGTGGGGTGGTATATGAGAATTCTGCATTTTATGCATGATTGTTCTGTAAAGCCATAAGTTCCCTAATTTAAAAAAACACAAAACTGTAGTTCTAGGTATAGGAGAATGTCAGACCACCAAATCATGAATCATGGCATCCACAGGCATCCACAGTTGCCCCTATTCTACGTCTCCAATTCACTCATCACTAACACAAACCCATTTACCAGCTGAGCTGGCAGTACAAGCCTAGCAAAATTTAAAATTAAAGACCTGACCTTTTACATCTTCTAGTCCAAACTGTTGATTTTTATATGACACAGTACTCTTTCCAATAAGATTATAAATTCTGTGTCTATCTTAAAATACTTTTGTATCATCCAAGTCCAATGCTATAATTATTTGAGGTATTCAAAAAAAATCTGTTGACAGAAACCAAAAGTAACACACTGATATCTTAACCTTTGTTAACTGAAATATCTTTTATGTGCATAAATGAAATTTATATAAGTAATTTTTTTTTCAATTTAATCAGTTTAATAAATGCTTTCAAGAATATATAATTCTGAAGTTCAAAAATCTTCAAAAAGTTATCATTATTGTCTTACCTATGAGCATATCACCACTATGGCAATACTATGAATACTACTTTTTTACATACCTTTCCTTGTTCTGTATGTTGTTCATTAAATGAATTTATCTCAAAACACCACTGAGATATAATATCAAATGCTGGAACTGACCAATCCAGGCAGGAGGCACTGATAAATGGATGTCCTGTTTGGTAAAATGTTGGCAGAAGTCCCAAGCAGCTGGCAAGAACTGAAAATTCTTCTTCTTCCTTTTAAACATGAAACAGAAAATTCTCAAGTCATTTCATCAAGAATATTTCTCATTATAGATATTTTAAGTGTCATCCTCATCAATTACTTTGGAACAGTAAGAAAACGTTCTTAACTGAGTCAACTGAAGAAAAGTAAAGGGAGTAGAAGGAGCAAAAAAGAGAGAATAAGGTTCCTAGTTGTTACATCCAAATATCCTCCAAAACATTTCTCTTTGAAAGTTAGCTTCTGAGTGCAATAGTATCTTCTTCCTTTATACATTTATTTTTTAAATACAGTTGTCACATATCTGATGAATACAGCCTATATCCTAGCTACTCCATGAAAGCAAATGTTAATTTGGGGCAAACAAGCTACTTTTGGTTAGGTTGCCAGAGTGTAGACACAGTAGAACAATAATAAAAAATGAACTGCACAAGAGGGAGTGCTACTTAATTTGCCAGAACCCTGAGTATTAAACAAAATCAGTTATAATTTTTAAAAATGAAGTTTTAAAAAATTTGAGAGATGAAGTTTTACCCAGTATTAAAAAAACCAGAGAAATAGTGATCTAAGGACTCATAACCTGAAAGCTGATTTTTAAAACAGTTCAGTAGTCTTATAAACATCAAAATATATTCCCTAACCCCTCTTTTCTTAACTGAAAGACCATTTAGGAGGCTAGTGTGTTCACTTTCCCTTGTCCAGTGGATCCTATCATCTTTCTAGCTCCCACTCAATGAGACCACAGACCACTAAGATTTACTCAGACTAAATTAATCCTTCCATACTTTGTAGACACCTCTCTTGTTGCATTTCTATTTTGTATCAATTACTTTAAAATATATCAGCCTTCTCTATAAGACTGTGAGTTCTCTGGGAGTAGTGATTCTGCATTTCCAGTGCTTGGCACATAGTAAGCATTCAATAAATGTTTGCAAAACTGAACTGTAGATTCTAAGCATAAAATTCTGAAGTATGCTACAAAGAAGAAATAAAAATGAAAATGCAAAATTATATGCAAGCTGAAAAATGTTTAATTTTTAAAATCTCCAGAAATGATGTCATAAATCCCCATTTATACAGCTACAAAAGAAGGCATTAAAAAAAAAAAAAAAAAACTTCACTGTGTTATAATTTACATACCATAAAATCCACCCATTTTAAGTGTACAGTTTGCTGAATTTTAGTAAATGTACATAACCATTGGAACCACTACCACAATCCATTTTTTAAAATTTTATTTTCACAATCAAATTTTAGAACAATTTCATTACCCCGCAAAATTTTCTTATGCCCCTATGCAGTCAATTCTGGCCCCCACTCCTGGCTCCAAACAACCACTGATCTGTGTTCTGCCATTATGGTTTTGGCTTTTTTTTTTTTCTCTCAAAAATTTCATATAAATGGAATCATATAATATGTAGCCTTTTGTGCCTGGCCTTTTTCAATTAGCATAATATTTTGAGAGCCATCCATGTTATTGCATGTATCAGTAGTCCATTCATTTAACTGCTCAGTAGTATTCTACTGTATATCTATCACATATTGTTCATGCAGTCACCTGTTGATGGACTTCTGGGTTGTTTCAGTTTTTGACTATTAGAAATTAGGCTGTTATGAATATTCATTTACAAATCTTTATGTGGACACATGTTTTCATTTCTTTTGGTAGGTAGAATTGTTGGGTTGGATAAGTGTATGTTAGTTTCTCAAGAAACTGCCAAACTTTTTTCCAAAGTTGGTAATACCATTTTGCATTCCCCACCGGCAATGCATGAGAGTTCTAGGTGCTCTAAATCCTCACCAACCTTTGGTATTATCAGGGTTTTTTGTAATGGTATCTATTTTGGTTTGCTAAGGCTGCCAATGCAAAATACTAGAAGTGGGTTGGTTTTTAAGTTGAAATTGTTCACTTATTTATGAGAAAGTCAACATGTATTGTTTGCATTTTAAAATAAGGTTTAAAAATGTCAAGAAAAGTGTCATTAGCTCTTAAGTGATTAGTTAAAGCCATAGTCAGCATTTATATTTAAGCAGATGTCAATAATCATGCAAACTAATAATGAAAGAGAGTAAAAACAATATTAACAATACTTTTATATTTTTAAAAAACTTCAGCATTAAGAATGAATCCTATCTTCTTTGAAGCTGATCACTATTAAACAGAGATAATAAAACAACAGCATAAAGAGTACAGACAACTCTTTCTTCACACAGTGAAAGACCTTAAATGTTTACAGAATTCAAACAATAATGATAAATAATAATAAAGAAATTTGCTTTGGTAAGTTCTTCTCTCAAGAAAAAATATTTTGTTCCCAAAGCACAGCAATAAATATTTATATTAACAATAACAAACATAGTCATTTTAATTTAATCAGACACAAAACAGAAGAAAAAAATCATTTTTACATTAATAGATCTCTATAGAAAAAAAAAATTTTGATTACAGCTCATATTCCATTCCTGATTTGGCTCTGTCTTCGAGTTTTGAGAAACAAAGTTATAAAGGACTGTTTTGCCAAGTGCCCATCACACATTTATTACCAAGGTAAATTATAGGCACTTAACATAACAATATATGAGGTACAACAAACTTACTGTTCAGTACTACAGAACTCCCAGAAGAGTGAAGGAAATGGCGTTCTCCACCTCCCCATATATTAACAAAATTTCCAGAGCTCAAATACTTCATTTACGTTCCTGTGCCTCAAGACAGTATTAGCCAAAGACAAGCCTAAACCCAGCTCCTGCTTTAAAATATCCACATAAATCATGAAATGCTGCATGTTTGTAAAATCAGAGCAAGCATTTCTTTAAGGAGACTAAGGGTTAGTGTGTTTACCAAACTATTTAACTGAGGAAACTTCAGATTTTTCAACTCAGCTATTAAATTAAAAATGATAAGCTTTCTTCTACATTATGAAACAAAGAAACCCTCCACAACTTCCAGGTGCCGACACGAACTGGGGTTTGTATTTTAATATCACTTAAAATACACACCCCCACCCCACTTTCAGGGCTTTGTCAAGTAACCTTTTTGTTCTATTAAAATATATATATATTTTTTTAATTTACTTATGTATTATGTTATGCTACAATATGTTTTCCCAATAGGCATGCTCAGATATTCCCAAGGAATATTAAATGGAATAGCCAATGGGTTGGCTTTTTTTTTTTTTTAAAGGAAGTATCTATTTTATTTCAGCAGCTCTTTAAATTTTCTTTTTCTTAAAAAAGGAGGTGGGGTATTTTCACATGAGGCTGGCCAGATGGGAAGAATCTTCAGCTCCAGGAAGGCTGCATTAATTTGAAAAGAAAATGCTTACAGGATTGGCTTTTATAAATGGAATTTATTTGGAGTAAAAGCTTACAGTTCTGAGGTATTGTATTAGTCAGCCAAATGGGTGCTGATGCAAAATACCAGAAATCTGTTGGTCTTTATAAAAGGTATTTATTTGGGGTAGAAGCTTAGTTACCAGGCCATAAATCATAAGTTTCTTCCTTCACTAAAGTCTGTTGCCATGTGTTGGAGCATGACAGCTGCTGACGTTTGCCAGGGTTCAGGCTTCTTGGGTTCCTCTCTTCCCGGAGTTTGCCTCTCTCTGGGCTCAGGCTTGCTTCATGCCACAAGGCCAGCTGTAGACTATCAGGCAAATAGCTTGCTTCTCTTCCCAGGGCATTCTCTCTTTCCTCACAACCAAGCTCCTCTGTATGCTTACTTCCCGGGGCTCCAGCTCAAGACTCCGCATCACAACTCCAACTCAAACTACTTCAACTCTGTTCTTTGCCATGTCTTTTTATCTTTGAGACCCCACCAACAAGGGGTGGGGCTCAATGCCCTACTGACATGGGTCAGTCAACGCCCTAATCATAACTTAATCATGCCCAGATTAACAGACCAGTTTACAAGCATAATCCAATATCTAATTTTGGAATTCATAACTACATCAAACTGCCAAATTGCTACAGGTATGATATGTCCAAGGTCAAGACACCATCAGAGATGCTTTCTCACCAAAGGTCATCTGCTGGCAGATCCTGGAGTCCTACCATATGACAAGGCAAGAAAGCAGCTGATCTCTGCTGTTCCTGAAGTCCTCTCTTTCACATGGCATGGTCAAAATGGCGGCTCTCTTTCTCTGTGTGTTTCTGTTTCCAGTTCTCAGTTTATATAAGACCCCAGGAAGAGGGCAGAGACACAACCTGGGTCATGCCTCACTGACATACTCCAGTCAGAGGCCCTAAAGCAATCTAATTAAGTGATCTAATCAAAGGTCCCTTAATTGAATCTAATCAAAAGGCTCCATCTACACTGCATTTACATGCACAGGTATAGGTTAGCTTAAGAGCATAATTTTCTGCGGTTCACAAAAGATAAACCAGGACAGTATCTCATTGTGATTTTAATTTGTACTTCTCTAGTGAACAATGATGTTAAGCATCTTTTTATGTTTGTTGGCCATTCATATACACTCTTTTGAGAAATGTCTGTTCAAATTTTTTGTCCAGTTTTGTGTTAGGTTGTTTGTTTTCTTCTGAGTTGTAAGAGATGTCACATATTTTTAAAAATTGAGATATAATTTGCGTATTGTAAAATTCACCCTTTAAAAGTGAACAATTCAGCGTTTTTAATATATCTGTAAAGTTGTGCAACCATCACCAGTATCTAATTCCAGAATATTTTCATTACCGCAAAAGAAATACTGTACCTGTTAGCAATCATTCCCCATTTCCCAATGCCCTAGACCCTGATAACCACTAGTCTACTTTCTGTCTCTATGGATTTGCCTATTTCAGGACATTTAAGATAAATGAAATCACATATTATGCAGCCTTTTGTATCTGGGTTCCTTCACTTGTGTAATGTTTTCAAGGTTCATCCATGTTGTAGCATTCATTTATCAGTACTTCATTTCTTTTCATGGCTGAATAATATTCTATTGTCTGAATAACAAATAAAGCTGTTATAAGCATTCGTATACAAGTTTTTGTGCAGGCACATTTTTATCTCTTTTTCCTGTAGAATTATTTTATTAAATCATAAATGTACAATAGCTTCTTATCTCTGCACACACATAAATTTTTTCTTTTAAAGCAAGTATTATATCTTATTATACCATGATCTTGGCTAATAGGTTTCACATGGCACCTGAAACTTACAAATTTAACATTATCAAAGAAGGAATGCTTCCATACTTTTACAAAGACCACTAGAAAAAAACAATTAAAAAGCCAATAAATTGTCTCAAGGGCATTTTTTTTTTTTTCAATCCTTCCTTCACAGAAAGGTAATGTTAATAATCCAATCCATTCACAAAATAACTCTCTGTATCTGCTCTTGTGTTTTTTTCCATATCACTGCATATTTATGCATGACTGAGATAAGTTTCCTTAACATTATTATTTCAATAGCCTGAAGCTGTTCTGTTACCTCCGGGCTTTCATCCTCTATTTATACAGTGAAACCCATGGCAAATAGGAATAAGCTCATATCTGCTCCTCCCTCCACAACCCCCTCCTTCCTCCACTGCTTCCTGGACCAGTTTCCTCCACAATATGGTCCCTCTTTGTTCCTGCTACTACCAAAGTTTCCACTTTTCAATGGACCATAGTTAGAGGACTGCCAGTTATGATTTCCAAAATCATTATAATTTCCACTTCCATAATTTCTTCCTCATAGTTGTCATAACCACCTCCATAGGACCCCACCTTGGTTGCCATATCCATGTCCTCCACCACCATATCTTCCTCTTCCTCTTCCATAGCCAGGACTACCTCCAAAATTGCCACCTCCAGGTCCTCCTCCATACTCATTACAGCTATCTTCAAATCCACAATCACTTCCATATCCATCAGATCCTCATCTAAAGTTACTTCCTGGTCCTAGTCCAAAATTTCCACAGTGACCACATGAATCTCTAAAACCAAAGTTGTCTCCTCTTCTACATCTGGAACTTTGTACTTCCTGCATTTCTTGTTGAGACAAAACCTTTCTTACTTCTATATTATGGTATGGTATTTCTGCAAGACAATTTTATCAACAGGATCATGGTCATCAAAACCAACAAAGCAAAAGGCTCTTTTCTTTCCAGACTGCCTATCAGTAATTAACTCAATGGTATAAATTTTTTGAAGTAATCTCTAAGGTAATCTTTCTTAGTACATTTTTTTTTAGGAGATACCAGGGATTGAACCCAGGACCTTAAACATGCAAAGGAGGCACTCAGCCACTGTGTTATACCCACTCTGCAGTATCTTCTTTAATTCCACCAACAAACGGCTTCTTCACAGTCATATAAGCCCCGGTTTTCTAGATTCCTCTCTTGCGACACAGTGTTTTGGCTCAGCCATTCTCCCATCAATTGAATGAGGTCTTGCAGCCATCACAGCATCAACCTCAGCCATGGATGAAAAAGTTGCAAAACCAATTTCTCTTGATCTTTTACTTGCAGATTCCCTCATCATCACACAGTCTGTAAGTTTATCCCATTGCTTGTGAAGGGGACTGGGGCAGATCCTGGCTGGGTTTGTTCTCTCCATGCAGCAGAATAGACAGACACACTGAAAAAGGCTAGGAAAGAAAAGTGGCTTTACTTGATGGCGGGAGGCCTGTTTGTGGTCTCGTGAGTATAAATCTAGGAATGGAATTGCTGGATCATGTGTTAACTTTATGTTTGACTTTTTGAGAAATTGCCATAATGTTTTCCAAAGTGGCTGCACCATTTTAAAATCCCCCAGCAGTGTAGGAGGGTTCTCCACATCCTCACTAACACTGGTTATTATCTGTCTTTTTAATTATAGCCATTCTCATAGGTGTGAAGTGGTATCTAATTGTGGTTTTGATTTACATTTCCATGATGTAAATGTGGGTTGTCTTTGCATTTTCTTGGTAGTGTCTTTTGAAGTGGGAAGCTTTTTAAATTTTGATGAAGTCCAAGATACCTATTTTTTTGTTGTTGCTGCTCATGCTTTTGGTGTCATAGCTAAGAAAAAACACTGCCTAATTCAGATCATGAAGACTTAAACCTGCTAAAGAGGAGTTTTATAGTTTTAATACTTCCATTTATGTTTTGATCCACTGAGTTAATTTTTTTTTTAGGAAGTACCAGGGATTGAACCCAGGACCTCGTACATGGGAAGCAGGTCTCAACCACTGAGCTACATTCATCCCCCTAAAGAGTTGGGGTTTTTGTTTGTTTTGCTTGTTCAGTTTTAGGAGGTAGCGGGGATTGAACCCATGACCTCGTACATGGGAAGCAGGCACTCAACTACTTGAGTTACATCTGCTCCCTTGGGTTAATTTTTATATATGGTATGACACTTTGTAGTAAATTGTGAAAAGAAGTGTCAGACCTCCAACTTTGTTTTTTTTTTCAACCCTGTTTTGGCTATTCTGGGTCCCTTGCATTTCCTTATGAATTTTAAGATCAGTTTGTCAAGATCTGCTAAACAGGAACTGGGATTTTTGTTAGAGGTTATACTGAATCTGTAGATCACTTTGGGACTCACTGCTATTTTAACAATTGTGAATGGAATTATTTTCTTAATTTCATATTTCAGATCACTCATTTTGCTAGTGTATAGAAATACAATTTTTTTTTTTTTTTTTTTTTTTTTTTGGTATATTTACCTTGTATCTTGCAAACCTGCTAAACTTATTAGCTCTAATAGTTTTCAGTTTTTGTGGGATTTTTTTTGGTAGAGTCATTAAGATTTTCTACATGCAGGATCATGGTGTTTGTGAATAGAGATTGTTTTACCTCTTTCTTTCTTTTATTTCTTTTTCTTGCCTAACTGCCCTGGCCAGTATCTCCAGAACAATGCTGAATAGAAGTGGCAAGAGCAAACATCTTTGTATTGTTCCTGATCTTAGGGGGCAAGCTTTTGGTCTTTCACTCTTAAGTATGATGTTAGCTGTGAGTTTTTCATAGATGCCTTTTATCAGGTTGAGGAAGTTTCCTTTTACTCCTAGATTGTTGAGTGTTTTCTTACTGTGAAAGGACAATGGAGTTTGTCAGATGCTTTCTATGTGTCTATTAAGATGATCATAAGCTTTTTTTCATTAATTCTATTAATATAGTTTATCAACTTAATTGGCTTGCTTGTTAAAATCAACCATGCATTCCTAGGATAAACTCATTTGGTTATGGTGTATTATCCTTTCTATTGCCAATATTTTGTTAAGGCTTTCTGCTTCTATGTTCATGGGAATAGGAGTTTGTAGTTTTTGTTTCTTGTGATGTCTGACTTTGGTATTAGGATAATACTGGCTTCATAAAATGAGTTGGAAAACATGCGTTCTTCCTTGAATTTCTGAAAGTATTTATAAAGCATTGGTAAGATTTCTTCTTTAAATGTTTCTTAGAAGTCACTGTGATGTCATCTTTGTTGGTATAAAGTTGTTGATTCTTCTTTATTGGAAGGATAGTAAGTTTAATAACTAAATCAATTTCTTTACTTGATATAAATCTATTCAGACTATTTCTTGAGTTAGTTTTAGTAACTTATATCTTTTAAGGAATTTGTCCATTTCATCTAAGTTATCAAATTGGTTGGCAGATATTATTCATATTATTCTCTTATCATTTTAGAGTTTGTTAGGATTTGCAGGGATGTCTCCTTCTTTGTTCTTGATATTGGTAACTTCTCTTTTTCATTTCAATCTAGGTTTATGCATTTTAGTGATCTTAGCAAAGAATCAGATTTTGGATTCATTTATCTCTACAGTTTCTCCATTTACTACATCATTGATTTCTGCTCTGATCTTTGTTATTTCTTTTCTTTTACTTACTTTGGATCAAATTTGTTCTTTTTCTAGCTTCATAAAGTAGAAACTTAGAAAAATGATTTTAGTCCTTTCTTCTTTTTATGTATAAGCATTTGAAGCTACAAATCTCCCTCTAAGAACAGCTTTGGCAACATCCCACAAATTCTACCATGTTGCTTCATTTGCATTCTGTTTAAGATATTTTCTAATTTCATTGTGATTTCTACACAAAATCATGAGTTATTTGGAAGTGCATTGCCTGATTTTCACACATTTGGGGGTTTTCCATATTTCTTTCTGTTATTTATTTCCAATTTAATTTCATACAGACAAAAATGTATAAGTTCAATGACTTAAATTATTTCAAATATTTTGATACTTGTTTTATGGCCTGGCATATGGTATATTCTGGTTAATGTTCATGGGCATTTATAAAGAATATGCATTCTGCTGTTAGGTGGAATATCCTATACATGTCAATTAGATCAAGTTGATTGATAGTGTCATTCAGGTTGCCTTTATTTTGACTGTTTACCTGTTCTATGCAACTACCAATAGAAAACACTGCAGCCTCCAGCTATAACTGAATATTTGTCTATTTTTCCTCTCAATTCTATCAATTTTTGCTTTATGTAGTTTGGGGCTTTGTTAGTTTGTGCACTGTGACAGTCTGAATTTGATGAACCCCCCCAAAAGATTATATTTTTAAACTAATCCATTCCTGTGGGTGTGAGATCCGTTGATTGCATTAATTTGGTTAAGGGACCTTGATTAGATTGCTTTTGGTCAGTGTGGTGTGACTCAGGTTGGATCTCCATCCTCTTACTGGAGCATTATATAAACAGAGACACAAAAAGAAGACAAACAGAAAAGGGAGCTCCGCCATTTTGACCCAGCCATGTGAGAGAGAGGACTCAAGGATCAATAGCAGCCAAAGCTAAGGCACAAAGCTCCCAAGAAGCTGGGCCCACAGAGCAGCCCAAGGCTGAAGAGATAAGCCATATGCCTGATGGCTCTGCACCTGAACTCCTGGAGATGGTGAGACTTGAGGGAAAGACAAGGACCTTGGCAGAGATCAGTTGCTATCTTGCCTTGCCACCCCAGGATCACCAGTATCTGACTTTGGTGAGAAAGAATCTTTGATGGTGCCTTGATTTGACATTTCACAGCCTTAGAACTATAAGCTTTTACCACAAATAAAATTTCCATTAAAAAAGCAAACTCATTTCTGGTACTTTGCATTGGCAGCTTTGGCAAACTAAGATATGCATATATATTTACAATTGTTATATCTTCCTGCTTTATTGAGAGAGAGCATTTATTTTCAAATGTAAAGCACAAAAATAACTTTGGAAGGAGGGAACTACTGATGGCAGAAAAACCACAACAATAAAAATACCTTCTTTATAATAGGAAACCCAACACTGGAAAAAAATTAACAAAGATTTACATAAACTTATTTTTTCCCCTGGAATTTATAGGACACTTCAGGGTTACTTGGCCTTTTTTATGAAACAGATTTTGAGTCCAAATACGGGTCACTAAAATGAGGGGAACCTAACTGAGAAAAAAAGTATGAAAGAAGAAAAAAAATGAAAGAAAAGTTTCCCATTATTTCCTATCATTTGACTTGAACAAAATAAAAGAGGGTGACTTCTAAACAAAGGAAAACTCATGAGATACTATGTTTTTTAAGATCAGAAAATAATTTTTTTCTAATTATTTTCATTTTCTAATTACTTTTAAAAGAAGCATTATATAAAATGTGGGTCACAATAAAGAAAACACAAACGGCTCCTAAATATGGAAAATGTTCACCTTCACTTATGTTAGGAAAAATTCAAATTAAAACTTTTACCTCCTATTGGACTGGCAAAGATCAAACAATTTGCTAACACACTAAATAGCACATGCATACAGAAATTCTCATACATTTTTGGTGGTAACGTAAATTGATACAATGTCAATGAAGGACAGTTTGGCAATAACCATTAAAACTACAAATGTACATAACTGCTGATACAGAAAATCTGCTTCTAATTATTTATTCTACAAATATAATAAAAACATGCAAAGTAATATTGTGAAGACATGTTGGAAATAACCCAAATGTTTATTAACAGGGGACTGATTATTGTATTAGTTGTTGTATTAGTTGTATTAGTCAGCCAAAGAGGTGCTGATGCAAAGTACCTGAAATCTGTTGGTTTTTATAAAGGGTATTTTTTGGGGGGTAAAAGCTTACAGTTACAAGGCCCTAAAGAGCCCAACTCAAGATTGATCTGACCCAAAGTCAGTTGCCACATGTTGAAGCAAGATGGTGGGCAATGTCTGACTGGTCTCTCCTTCCTTCTTCCTCTTAATGCCCAATGGACCCAGCTTCTTCCAATCTCAGTTGTAGGCTGGCATAGGGCTTGTCTCTCCTCCTGGGGGGCTTGTCTCTCTTCCCAGGGCTTTAGCCATTTGAGCCTTCTCCTTTCTGTAGCATGGCAAGACCAAAATGACCAAGTTCTCTCCTCTTCCGTGTATCTTCTTCTGTGTCTTCTATGTGTCCTCTTGATTGAGTGTCCATTTATATAGTCCAAGGGGGAGGGGACCCAACCCTGAGCCATGCCCTACTGTCATGGTTGACTCAAAGGCCCTGAACTGATTTAATTAAGTAAAGTTAAAACCTTTGAATTTAAATTAAAAAGGGCATACCCAGAGGAACAGACCAGTTTACAAACATAATCTATATCTCTTTTTGGAATTCATAAATAATATCAAACTGCCACACTTGTACATCAGAAAATGAAATACTCTGAGCTTATAAACAGAATGAGGAAGGTCTTCATATATTGAATATGACATTATCTCCAAGATAAACTCTTAGGTGAAAAAAATGCAAGCTGTAGAATAATGTGTTAAAAAAAGTGTGTGTGGGGGGGGGCTAAAGGAAATAATTGAGACCCTCCTTTACATCTATTTGTTTTAACATGCATAAAATGCCTCTGGAACAATACAAGAGGAAATGAACTGCAAATGGTTTGCTAGGGAAAGGGAAAGGAGATTTTTTCATAGAATACATTTTTGTACTTTTTGAATTTTGAAAAATGTGAATATATTACATATTAAAAATACATTTTTCTTTTCCATAAACTTATTTGTTGCACTAAAAGATTTATACTGTTTAAAACACAGGAAGCATAAAAAGATATAACATGAAAAACAAGTATCTCTCTCATCCTTGTTCCCATTCTATCCAAATCTCAAATTACTCTCTACTACCACAGGAAAGCACTGGCCATTAACTTTTTATGTATCTTCCCAGAGTTATGTTATATATACACAGGCAAATATAATAGCATTATTTCTCCCCATCTGTATTTAAGTTATACACTAAGAGGTAGCATACTATACAAGCTGTTCTGTCACACTTTGTCTTAAGTTACTTACTATATTTTTGACATCTCCATATTGGCACATAGAAAACTTCCTACTCTTTTATTTTCTGCAGAGTATTCCACTGTATGGATAAACCACAATTTATTTAACCCATTTCTCATTGATGGACATTTGAGATGTTTTCAATTTTTTTTGTATATCTACTCAGCTATCAATAATTCATTTACCACATTATTAGACTAGAATAAACTTTTTATTAGACTAGAATAAACTTTTATAGGAGGAGCTAATAAATAACCAGACATTATGAACTGCTTTTAAAATATCTTTTAACAATAAATGTTTGATTCTTTTACCCTAAAATGAAACAAGGGACAATAAATGAATGATAATTGAATTAACTTCAAGAAATACAAAATAAAGCATTAAGGAAAAATTGCTGAATGGATAGATTTGAAATTAGAATCAAAGAGAACAAAGGAACAAATTTTAATGAAACATTTTTTGGATAAAAGTACGAGTCATTAATATATGAAAAAAATAATTTAAATGAAAGAAAACTGATAAGAAAAAAATGTCAAATTCATAAAAGTTAAAGTATGTATTACACTACACCTGCATATACCTTGATCAAAAAAAAAAGCCAAAGTGAATAAAGTATAAAAGCAAGAAAATACACAAATAAAAATCAGTAAAATGAATGTTTGTATATATATGCATTTAATTGTTTTATATAGATATATACACACACATACATATATATATATATATATTTACTACATATATAAAAACAAGAAAAGATTACACAGATGACAGAAACCAAGACAAAAAGAAAACAAATCTCTATCAAATGCTCTAATCCTACTATTCTCACTTCAGTTGAATATATCCACTTAAATGTCCATCAAGCCCCTCAACAACAGTATATGCAAGATTTTTATATTCCATCCCTCACAAATCTTTGCATTTTCTTCCTTCTATTAACTGTACCACAAAAGTTCAAGACTCTCAGGTTAAAAACCCATGCCTTCCTCCTCCCGTGGCTCCAACATGTTCAACTAGCTGTCAAATCCTATGTATTCTATCTCTGACATCTCTATAATCTATCCTGATCCTCTTCTATTTCCAATATGTTCTTCCCTAACTGGTCTTTCTCTTTACAGTCTCCCCATTTCCCCCACATCACAATCTGTCTTATACTAGAATGAGGTGTTTTTCTGTTTGTTTTTCCTGAAATAAAATTTGAATCATGTCACAGTTTTGTCCAACATTTTTCAATGGTCCAAATTCCCTCACAAAAAATTCAAGGCCCACTACAACTTCATCTATATCTATCTTTCTGACATTATGCCACAGAGTTTCTTTTCATGTACCCAATTTAGGGAATATCTTCCTTGGTCTAAGCATACACCTGATGTTCCATTACTGGCATTACTATAACCCAAACCCCAGACCAATCTTCAATGCCCAGTTCATGAGCTTCTGCTTCTGGGTATTTTCCAATTTATGGGAGAAAAATGCCCTCCAATAAAAACAAATGACAAAATAAACCATAAGGTGACAAGAATACAAAGAACCACAAATATGATACATATCTTGATTCCCACATCAAATTCCTGGAAAACAAATGGCAGATAATGTTGGGTCACCATCCTATAATTACAATTTGGTTTATTTCCCTATTGTTTTCCTACCATCATTTTCTTGCCTATTCACACTGACCTACAGATTTATGAAATAAATTAAACCAGTAGTAATTCATTCATCCCAGTTTTAATACAGTTGGTTACAAATTGAACATTTTGCTGTTCTAAAATTATATAAATGCCACCATATCTCCAAACAACCAACTTTCTGAACAACATAACTTTAAAAAGGATAGTAAAAGCAGATGATGATTAACAAGAGAATAGATAGAATACTATGATCTATTCAAGTACTGGGCATATACTATCACTAATCTAATCCAAAACTATCCAAATAGCCAATATTAGTAAAATTAACATAAAAAATGGGTGGATGCTAACAAGCACAAAAAAAAACAAAAGAAAATATTCTAAATATTTATTCCTTTGAGGTAGACTAACATACTTTTATGACAGTTTTATCTTGCTAGATATAGGTATTATACTATATTTCAGTATATATTTTTAAATTAGCTTACTGTAAAAACAAGGCTCCCTACTGTCTACCCCAAATTATACCTGGCAGCTAGGCAAATCTTCCCCAAAAAGGTGGTGCTGAAGAAGGCTGGTGATTCTCAGGAAAGGTAAGCAGAAGTCCTGTAAGTATTTTTCCATGGATTCAGGAGACCAAGCAATAGGGCTAACCTAAAGTTTAAAAAGAAAATTTGAATGATTCATTCTATAATAGCTGTAGTTTAAAAATTTTTATTCATAATGGCAACTAAATCTAAATTTTTCACTAAATAACCACTATATCCAATCTTGAGAGAGCATACCATTGCACACTCTTGAGTTCCTTCTTCATGATATAACTTTCCTTTAGATAGTTCACTTATCACAAAGCCCAATAACACTTCATAAGACTTGTCAGCCTCACATGTATTCTGGGGGAAAAAAAAAAATCAAGGTTTTTTTTTAATAAACATTTTTAAAGAGTGGAGCATAACTTTATAAAGAATGGGAAATAACTGTGATTACATTATTTTTCAAGCATGCGAGTGCCAATTCTTTAAAATCCGCATAAAACAATATACTTCCAGATTCACAATGAAACTGGGTAGGTGGTCAAAGCTATTTCAATATTTCTTTTAAAAACAGCATATAAATTACATAATACATATGTAAATAAACATATATAAATCATACCTTTGGACCCAGTAATTCCCACTCCTGGGAATTCTCCCTAAAGAAATAATCCAAAAGAAAAAAATAGCTATATGCACAAAACATTCATTACAGCTTTGTAACAGTGAAAAAATTTTTTAAATTAAAAAAAATTAAAAATGACCAACAAAAGTGAGGCAGTTATCTAAATTATGGAATATCAATTCAATAGAATATTTCATAGTCAGCAATTATGAAAAGATATATGAAAAATGCTTATAACAGAATGCCAAAGAAAGAGTGAAATAGAAGTATATACACGATTGTGGTGTTATAAATTATATATGCACAGAATTGAAAGAAGTTGTGGCTTGAATTTTTTTCTAATTCCTCAAATTTTTAAATAGAATTTATGAAACAATTTAATGTAAAAATAAAATCAGATAGCATACTTATTACATAATATTAAAAAAATTTACATTAAATAATAGCTTACAACTTAATTAAATTTAATGACTATATACTATAATCTTAATAAGAAAGGAAAAATAATGGATATTTAAAAATTCAAATTTATTTCAATAAAATCTTTATACATAAAGAGATATACCTCTTTTTATATTCACTGAGATATTAGAGGCTGTTGCAAATTACAGTAGAACATAAACTAGATAAAGTAACTTTTCTATGATGTTTATTCTAATTATTAACTATACTTTTAAAATAATAAAATATAAGAATTTCAGTAAAGTAAACATTGTGGAATATAACTTTATCCTAAACTTTTAAGGCATTTATAAATCTGGTCCAAAGAGTTTGCTATATAATGACACTCAATCTATAGTTCCTCATTGTTTCACATGTTACTGTACTCTCTTCAGGTAGATTATAAACTCCAAAATGTCAGGCACTATGCTCTGTATTCCCCACATATTCCTTTGCTTAACAAAAATCTGAGCAGTAAATACCTGCTGTAGTTGATAAATTTTTTTCTGTAATATTGGAGTTTATAACTTGGAGCATGCTTGGATGTGTCTCTTTTAAAAATAAATTCTTTGCATAATCTATATGTTACACATCTGTTTTCTGCCACATCCACTCAGCTATGTAGTGTTACAATTTCTTAATTCTAAATTATAAAAACATCCCTAACTCTGTAACTTCTCTCCTTACATCTTGTGCCTTACTCCCACTGTTGGCTCAATTAGTTAACCTGATGATCACTTGTCAAATATGATGACCCAAAGGTTAAATAATTAGCAAGAATCAATGTCTGAGTATCAAAACAATAGCATATTATATATTTTTAATGATTTAATCAAAATAGTTCCTAAATAGGCAGAGTTCACCTAAGCTCAAAATGTAGAAAACTCAAAAGAAAATATTACCATGGACTTACTACTTATTAAACAATGAGACCTATTTAAGGTTTTAAAAATATACAATCTTGCCTAAAATTGTCCTAAATTCAGTATACTCTTTTTTTTTAAAGATTTTTTATTTTATTTATTTATTCATTTATACCCCCCTTGCTGCTTGTGCTCGCTGGGTCAGCTAACCATGCCGTGCGGGCGGGCTTGCCTTCACCAGGAGGCCCTGGGAACCGAACCCGGGGCCTCCCATATGGCAAACGGGAGCCCTACTGATTGAGCCACAGCCGCTTCCCCAGTATACTCTTTTGAATAAAAGATGTACAGAGTATAACAACATAAAAGTATTTCAAGGAATAATACTTTATGTTCAGATTACCGAAGTACGTTAATGACAAGTACGTTAATAATGGCTTTTAAATCATCACCAAATACATTTTAAGCACTTCTTATACAAATGGCAAGTACTGTCGCAGATCAGAAAGTAACATATAATGTAATGTTCATGTCTTTGTATTGAAAACTGTCTCACCAGAAGAGAGTTAGATGGGGAAAGAAAATATCTTAATTTCACACATACAGAAGTCTTAAGAAAACACATTATAGATAGGCAATCTCTGAATAAATGAAAACATAGTCTCATGAAACTTTAAAAAAGGCTTTCTGGGAACACGCATGAGAGACTTAGAATAAGACCAGAAGAACCCTATAGGAAAGTTGGCAAAGATATTCAGGTTAAATAAAGAAAGAATCAAGGGATTAGAAATGCAAGAGAGTCTGTGTTGGACAGAATACTTTGTCATGAATTATAGTACTTCTTATATGTTGGATGCTAAGATCCCACTCCCCAACAAAACAAAACAAAACAAAACAAAACCTCATTACCAAATTAACTATAATACTCCTTAGAAAAGTTTACCAAAAAATGCCTATATTTTTATTGCCCTAAGCCAAATTAGATCTGAAAAAAAATCTGTTTTCAAGATGTCACACCAAAACACGGCAACAACAACAACAAAAAATAGAATTTCATCAAAATTAAAAACTTTTGTGCACCAAAGGACATTACCAATATTAAAATACAACTTACAGAATGGGAAAAAATATTTGGAAATCATATATCTGATAAGTGTTTAATATCCAGAATAAAGGCCGAATATATTCTTTTTTTTATTTTTATTTTTAAAGATTTATTTATTTATTTTATCCATTTTAAACCTCCCCTTCCCCATTTGCTGTTTTGTGTCCATTCGCTGGGCAATTTTCTGTATCTGTTTCCTGCCATCTCTTCTCATCCTCCTCCTCCAGTCTTCACCGGGATTCGATCGATCCTGAGACCTCCGATGTAGAAGAGAGGTGTTCTGCCACCTGCCCCACCTCAGTTCCTGGCTTTCAGAAGTTTCGAAGCATCTCGTCTTGTCTCTCCCCTGTTACGTCATCATCTTGCTGCATGGCTCCCGGGGCCTGGCAGCTCACTGGCACACAGAGCCTGGCAGCCCATGTGCCTTCTATATATATATATTTTTATTTTACCGAGAGGTCCTGGGAATCGAACCCAGGTCCTTCCATATGGCAGACGGACACCCAACCATTTGAGCCACATCCGCCCCCCGGAATATATTCTTCATCTTTGTGATTTGAGAGTGAATTTGTGATAAAAGTGAAGGTTACATCAAACACATTTAATGTATTTATAACTGAGTCTCTGTCTTTTTGATACACATAGATGTGATTTTAACAAAAACTTTTCAGTGGGGTTTAAAAATCTTTTAAGACTCTGTGAAACAATCAAAAGACTCAATTTGTACTATATCTATTTTTTTCTTTTACCTATATCTAAGCCAAACCACTCAGCTAGTTCTTTAGTTGCATAGTATCTCATTTGTTCTCATGCAATTGAAAATACATACATTTAACTACCCTTTTCAAAATTAACATTTTTTCTAAATTATTTACAAAGTTTTAAAAAAACTCCTTTGAATCTGCTAAGAACTTAAATATTCTAACATGGGGGAAAGTAGCATTTAAAGAAGAATAATTAAGAAAAGATTAGAATTTTTAAATTTAGAAGTGGTAAGCCATTTTTTTAAATGGAAAAAAAAAAAAGTGGTGAGTAAAAAGGCACCTTTGGATTATGACTGGGGATAGGGACAAGGAAAAAAGAAAGATGACAGGTACATGAAATAGGTAAGTCTGCAGATATTTTATTACCTGCTTGCTGTATCAACACAATTTTTATAACTCCTCTAACTTTAAGGCTCGCAGGGAAGGAAAAACAGAACCACCCAAAAATGAAGAGATAAAGGTTAAGGTTTTGAGATAGATGCAGAAGGCCTCATTGTACAAGGAAAACATTTGTAACTTTTTTTTTTAGCCTGAAGGCTAATTAATAACTCATTTGATCTTTCAAACATTTAACCTCATTCATTCATATCCCAACTCAAATGAGTTCACCAAACTACTAAATGACAAATTTAGGCAAGAGAGACTAACCTTTTTGAGAGCTCCCACGTGTTTCCACGTTGACCTGTCTTCCTCACTGCATTTAATTGAAAGTGCTGCAAGACCCTGTATATAGAGTAGAGTAAAAAGCACCTTCACAATGCAGGTGAAGTGGTCTATAAGAGAAAGAGAATATCATTACTTCTTTGGAATCCATCATTACTTCTTTGGAAATTATTTATATTTAAGATAATTTCACCAATATATCCTTTTCTAGCACATATAATTGTTTTTTCCCCAACACTATATTTGTCACCCAACAGATGTGAAATTATAAAATCATATGCCTGAAAACTTGGAAAATTTCCTCAAATGTCTCATTCAATCCTCATAAACAGTCTCAACTGGGCAAATAAGCCTTGGAAGGATGTTTTAGCAAAGCTAAAAATCATCCAGGTCTGAACTTGAATCCATATAGATCAATTTACTTCAGATCCAGTATCACTTCTATTATATTATACTGTTCCCCCAGTAAATGGTTACTACCATTTAATTACTTGCTGAAGTCAGAAACTTGGAGGCATCCTTGATACTTTCCTGTCCCTTTCACCCCACATTCAAACAATCATCAAGTCCTGCCAATTCTACTTTTTCAATAGTTCTCCAGTCAATTCTGCCACCCTGGAGTGGGTTACCACCATTTCTTGCTGAGTCCTACTAATTCCAGTCTAAGTCGTTGTGTTGGGGTTCCTCAAGACCAATCCCAGTTTTGATGACTCCCCAGGAGAACTCACAAGACTCAGCACAGAGGTGTATTCATGAGTATGATTTATTACAGCAAAAGGATACAAAGGAATCAGCAAAGGAAAAAGGCACTTGGGGTAAATCTGGCAGAAATTTCCAGAGTCCTCTCCAGAGAATTCACACAGGATACCCTTAAGTCCCCCAGCAATGAGTTATAACAACATGTATGAAATGTCTACCAAGGATGTTCATTAGAGTCTGTATTTGTTTCAAAGCTCTTAAAACAAACATGCAATGCACAACAGGAGTCTACTAGCTCACGGGTTTGAGGCTAGGAGAAATCCAAAATCCAGACATCAGCAAGGCAAAACTTTCTCTCTGAAGACTATGGTGTTCTGGGGCTGGCTGCCGGCAATCCTTGGTCCTTGGCTTTTCTGTCACATGGCAATGCAACATGGTAGTATTTCCTTTCTCTTCCAGGTTTCCTTGACTTCCAGCATCTGGCTGCTCCCTGTGGCTTCTCTCCTTCTATGTCCAATTCCCTTTGCTTATAAGTACTTCAGCCATATTGGATTAAGGCCCATTCTCATTCAGTTTGGATATACCATAACTAGTAACATCTTCAAAGGTCCTGTTTCATACCCACAGGACCAGGGGTTGGGACCTGAATATGCCTCTTGTAAGGGATATGATTTAATCCCCAACAGAGACTAAGTACCCAAGGATATTATTGAGGGTTGGTCACACAGTTGTCATCTGCCTAACCTATACCAAAATTCTAGACTCCTAAGGAAAGCAGGTGCTCAGCATAAATTGCATTGTTTGTACAAACAGTTTAGGTACAGTAAGCTACTCTTATCAGTTCTGGAAATGATGGGAACCCTCCTGAAATCCCTGTTCCCAGATGCCAGCCAAGGGCCAACTTTGCAAGCAGGTCTTTCAAAGGACAGTGATCAGACTTTCAAGTTAAGTCTTTTCTGCAGTGGTTTTTTTGCATTCACTCTTAACCACCTGCAATCTACTTTCTTTATTGTACCTAAGCTGATTTTTTAAAAGAAATATTTCCCCAGAGTTCACCTGCTCCCTCCCACTGTATAACTATACACTACCACCTTATCTTAGATTTTGCCCATATAGACATTGGTTCACAACCTTCTTCTCCCTTTCTGTCTCCTGTAAACCTATCTTCCAGACTCTAGCTCTGTGAGTCTGCTCAGTTTGCTTAATTCGTATCAGTGAGGTCATATAATATTTGTCCTTCAGTGCCTGGCTTGCTTCACTCAACATAAGGTCTTCAAGGTTCATTGATGTTATCCCATGTGTTAATACAGCATTTCTTCTTACAGCAGAGTAATATTCCATTGTATGTATATACCACAATTTGTTTATCCATTCATCTGTAGATGGACATTTGGGTTGTTTCCAACTTTTGGCAATAGTGAATAATGCTGCTATGAACATTAGTGTGTATATATCTGTTCATGTCTCTGCTTTCAGTTCTTCTGAGTATATACCCAGCAGTGGGAATGCTGGATCATATGGCTGTCCATGTGCCAGTTGGGTCCTGAATCTCAACAGAGTTGCAGCACCTACTCTCCAGTTCACTGGACTCACCCAGGACAACTAACATCACCTAGGAGATGATGATGGACAACAACCATCCCAAGGAACAGAGAGAGTCTGCAACTGCAAGCAAGATAGTCCCATCCATCTGCCCCATAGGATCTAAGCCCCCTCTCAATTAGAGGCATACTGGGCATCACCATCCCAGAATCCTCAGGATTGGGGAATGAATGATGGACTAGAGTAGAATGACTATTATTTTACTATAGACTTATTGTGATTTTAGCAATGGAAGAAATTTTATCACCGATGTGGAGGCAGTGGCCACTGGAGGTTCTGAGGGGAGGGAGAAGGAAAAATAGGTATAATATGGTGCCATTTTTGGGACTTGGGAATTGTCTTGAATGACACTGCAATGACAGATCCAGCCATTATATATCTTGTCATAACTTACAAAATTGTGTGGGAGAGTGTGCACTACAATGTAAACTATAACCCACACTTAGTGGCAATGCCCCAATATGTTTGTTAATCAATTGTTACAAATGTACCACACTAATGAAGGATGTTGTTAATGTGGAAAAATGTGGGATAGGTAGGTAGCGGGATATATGGGAATCCCCTATATTTTTCATGTAACATTTATACAATATAAGTATCTTAAAAAAAAAAAAAAAAAAAAAAAGTATATTTAAAAAAAAAAAGAAATATTTGGTATCTATTTTAGTCAGCCAAAGGGGTGCTGATGCAAAGTACCAGAAATTTGTTGGCTTTTATAAAGGGTATTTATTTGGGGTAGAAGCTTACAGTCAAAGGCCCTAGAGTCCAACTCAAGGTACCATAGAGGTACTGTCTCACTCAAAGTCATTTGCTACGTGTTGAAGCAAGATGGCAGGCAACATTATTCAGCATTGTCAAAAGTTGGAAACAACCCAGGTGTCCATCAACAGATGAATGGATAAACAAATTGTGGTCTATTCACGTGATGGAATATTATGCAGCTGTAAGAAGAAATGAAGTTGTAAAGCATATGACAACATGGATGAACCTGGAGGACATTATGTTGAGTGAAGCAAGCTAGACACAAAAGGACAAATACTGTATGAATGCATTCCTATGAACCAAATATATTGTGTGACATATTGCTTGATTCAAAAAAATTTTCATATGTATCCATTACATTTAATTGAGAAATGTATATATTTATTCATCTGTGTTTACTTTTTAGCCTTTAATTGTTTATATTTTCAATTATTAAATGTACAAAATAAAGTAAAATATATGTATATATAGGGTATTCCCATATGCTCTGCTCCCCACACCGCCCACATTCACCCACATTAACAACATCCTTCATTAGTGAGGTACATTTGTTGCAATTGATGAATACATTATGAAGCATTGCCACTAAGTATGGATTACAGTTTACAATGTAATTTACACTCTCTCCCACACAATTCTGTAGGTTACGGCAAGATATGCAATGGCCAATATCTGTCATTGTAATATCATTCAGGACAATTCCTAAGAATTCAATTTTATATATGTTGTATTTGAGGCATGTATAATACTTTGGGTCTAGAGCTCATCAGCGACTGGTAGCCTAGAACTAGAGATTTTGAAATCACCAGAGAATAAGTGCAATTGAAGGTATGGGAAAGGAAAGAGATAAAATTGAGAAGGAAGGTACCAGGAACTAAGGAACAATTCAAAGAATAAGAGTAAGAGGTTAATAAAACAGAATCTGTGAAAGAGAGGGGCAAGATAGCATCAGAGTAAGGAGCTCCAAGAGTAAGTTAGTCCTACAGTGCAGTTAGTAGTCACCCAGAGCTATCTAAAACAGCTGTTTGAGGGGCCCAGGGGGACCAGAAAAGCATCCTGCAACATCCTTGGAAGAACAGGAGGAGGAGACTGCCCATCTGCAGAGAAGATTCATGAGTACAGCACTCCATGCTATGGAGGCCGGTGCCCATTCTCTGCTGGCAGCACAAGCCACCTCAGAAGCGATTCCCTGGCTGGAGGTGGAAGCTCCATTTAAAAAAAAAAACGGGGGAGGAAGAGACAATTGGCCGACTTCAGCTACCAGTTAGTAAATTTGGCTGGCTAAACTCAAATCCTAAAAACAGCTAAAGTTTGAACCTGTCCATGTCAGGAAGAGACTGGTAGCCTCCACTTTAACCCTGTTCCCAGGATGAGGGGAAGCAGGGCTGGTTGAAAAATCACAGTGACAGTGGGGACCGGCTTCTTTCAGTTTATGACCATAGCCTAGGCTCCAGCCCAAACTCTGGCAGGGAGGAAGCTGGGGGGCCTGCACTAGCCTTTCTGGGCATCTGCAGGCACTTTTGGCCCACACAGACTGGACTGTTGGGCACCTTTGGCTCCATCCCCACCTCCCAATAGGACAGGAGTGGGGTGGTGTTTCCCCAGCCTCTCAGGGCAACTGTAGACACTTTCAGTCCACACAGACTGGATGGTTGGACACTTGTGGCTCCATTCCTGGCCCCCAATAGGATAGGAGGGGGGCTTTGTTTCCTTATCCACTCTGGGAAACTGCAGCTGCTTTCAGCCTATACAAACTCGACTTTTGGATGCCTTTGGCTCCATCCATGCCCCTGAAAAGGCAAAAGGGACAGTACTCCCTCTCATGGCAACTTCAGGCACTTTCAGCCCACATGGATTAGACTGTTTGGGTACTCTTGAGGCTCCATCCCCACCCCTGGCAGGGAAGGAGAGGGCCAGTGCTATGTCAGTCTACCTGGGCAACTACGGTTAGTTTTGACCCAAACGGCTTTGTTTGCTGCAAACACCTGCGGCTCCATCCCTGCCCCAGGTAGGGGAGGAAGGGGAATGAAGCATCCACAGATGGTCTTGGCCAATATGACTTGGATTACTGAACATGGCTGTGGCTGCGACCCACTCCTGGCAGAGGAGAAAGGTGGGAGAAGCTTCATCAGTTCCTAGGGCAATGTGGGCAGCTTCAGCCTCCACGGCTTACAGTACCAAGTGGATCCTCAGCTCCTACTATGCAACCAGGAAGAGAGAAAGGTCAAGAAACAGACAAAAAAGAGCTGAAAAATTTCAGATTGGCTAAACATTAGCCACTATAAAATTAAAAAATAAGTTGAGCCAAATATCAAAGAGGGGCTGTAGTACAAAGCCAATCAAATAGAAAACTCTAGACTAAAGAGAAAAACCAAGCCCAGAATAAATACATCAAGAAAATCAGATGCCAAGACACCACCAAAAAATTACAAGCCATACCAAGAAACAGGAAGATATGGCCCAGTCAAAGGAACAAACTAAACCTACAGATGACATAAAGGAGTAGAGATGATCAATCACAGATGTTCAAACAAAATCTCCTTAGTAAATTTAATGAGATGGCTAAAGAGATTAAGGATATTAAGATGACACTGGGTAAGCACAAAGAATAAATTGAAAGCATACACAGAAAAATAGCAGATCTTATGGGAATGAAAGGCTCAATAAATGAAATTAAAAATACACTGCATAGGAAGCAGGTGTAGCTCAGTGGTTTGAGTGCCTGCTTTCCATGTACAAGGTCCTGGGTTTAATCCTGAGTACCTCCTTTAAAAAAAAAAAAAAAAAAACAAAAAAAACTCTGGAGGTATATAACAGCATATTTGAGGAGGCAGAAGAAAGGATCAGTGAGCTTGAAGGCACAGCCTCGGAAAGTGAATACACAAAAGAACAGATAAATAATGGTAAAAATTGAACAGGTTCTCAAGGAACTAAATGATGGCAAGAGATGTACAAACATGTGTCATGGGTGTCCCAGAAGGAAAAAAGAAGGAAAAACGGGCAGAAGGAATATTTGAAGAAATAATGGTAGAAAGTTTCCCAACATACTCTCATCTGAATAAATCTGAAAAGACCTACTCTGAGACACATACTACTCAGAATGTCAAATGCCAAAGACAAAAAGACAATCCTGAGAGCAGCAAGAGAGAAGTGATGCATCATATACAAGTAATGCCAATTAGATTAAGTACATATTTCTCATCAGAAACCATGGAGGCAAGAAGGCAGTGGTATGATATATTTAAAATACTGCAAGAGAAAAACTTCCAGCCAAGAATCTTATATCTGGTAAGACTGTCTTTCAGAAATGAGGGTGGGTTTAGAATATTCACAGATTAACAGATACTGAGAGAGTTTGTAACCAAGCAGTCGGCTTTGTAGGACATACTAAAGGGAATGCTACAGTATGAAAAGAAAAGACAGGAGAGAGAGACTTGGGAGAGAGTCTAGAAATGAATGTTATATCAGTAAAAGGAACTAAAAGTGTGAAATGAGTGGTGAAAATAAGATATGACAGACAAAACCCAAAGGTCAACATGAGTAAAGTAAGAACTGCCTTTAAAGTAATAACATTGAATGTGAATGAACTAATCTCCAATAAAATGACACAGATTGGTGGAATGGATAAGAAAATATGAGCCTTCTATATACTATCTACAAGAGACTCATCTCAGACCCCAGGATACAAATACACTGAAAGGGAAAGGCTGGAAAAAAGATATGCCATGCATGCAGTAACAAAACAACAGCAGCAGCAACAACAAAAAACCTGGAGTGGTTACATCTATATCAAATGAAACAGACTTTAAAAGCAAAACTGTTATTAGAGAAAGAGAAGGACATTACATAATAATAAAAGGGGCAGTTCACCAGGAAGAACCACAATCATAAATGTATATGCACCTAACCAGGATGCCCCAAATTACATGCCCCAAATTACATGGCAAACTGAAGGGAGAAACAGATATCTCTATAATAATAATTGGAGACTTCAATACACCACTCTCATCATTGGACAGAACATCTGGGCAAAGGATCATTAAAGAAACAACTTGAATACTATGATAAACAAACTAAACCTAATAGACACATAAGAACACTGCACCCCAAAATAGCAGGATATACATTCTTCTCAAGTGCTCATGGATATTTCTCCAGGATAGACCATAAGTTGGATCACAAAGCAGATCTCAGTAAACTTAACAAGATTTAAATCATACAAAGCACTTTCTCTGATAATAATGGAATAAAGTTAGAAATCAAAAACAGGCAGAAAAAGGGAAAATTCACAAATATAGGGATATCAAACAACACACTTAAACAATCAGTGGGTCAAAGAAGAAATTGTGAGAGAAATCAATAAATATCTCAACACAAATGCAAAGAAGGAACGCTACCAAAATCATTCTATGAAGGCAACAGCACCCTAATACAAAAGCCGGATAAAAATATTACAAAAAAAGAAAATTACCAGCCCCATTCCCTAATGAAAACGGATGCAAAAAAAATCCTCAACAAAATATTCTCTAATCGAATCCACAATTCATTAAAAGAATTTCTCATCATGGTCAAGTGGGTTTTATATCAAGCATGAAGGGTGGTTCAACACAAGTAAACCAATGAGAGAAACACATTACATTAATAAATCAAAGAAGAAAACCACATGATCATTTTGACTGATGCAGAAAAGGCATTTGACAAAATACAGCATCCTTTCTTGATAAAAATACTCAAAAGATAGGAATTGAAGGAAAATTCCACAATATGAAAAAGGCCATATATAAAAACCCACAGCTAACATTGTACTACTCAATGGTGAAAGAGTAAACGCTTTCCCAATGAGATCGGGAACAAGACAAAGATGCCCACTGTCACCACCATTGTTCAATATAGTGCTAGAGGTTCCAGCTAGAGCAAACAGGTAAGAAAAATAAATAAAAGGCATCCAAATTGGAAAGGAAGAAGTAAAACTTTCACTATTTGCAGATGATATGATCCTATACCTAGAAAGTCCTGAAAAAATCTACAACAAAACTACTAGAGCTAAAAATGAGTTCAGCAGAGTGGCAGGATATAAGATTAATAAGCAAAAATCAGTAGTGTTACTATATACTAGAAATGAGAAATCTGAGGAAGAAGTAAGAAAAAAATTCCACTTACAATAGCAACTAAAAGAATCAAATATTTAAGAATAAACTTAACCAAGGACATAAAGCATTTGTATTCATATATCTATAATGCATTGCTAAAATAAATCAAAAGAAGACCTAAATAAATGGAAGAACATTTTGAGTTCATGGATTCGAAGACTAAATATTGGCAAGATGTCAATTCTACCCAAATTGGTATGCAGATTCAATGTAATCCCGATAAAAATTCCACCAGCCTTTTTTTTTTTTAAGGAAATGGGGGAAAAATTATCAAATTTATTTGGAAGGGTAAGGGGCCTCAAATAGCCAGAAACATCTTAAAAAAGGAAGAACAAAGTTGGAGGACTCTCATTTCCGGACTCTAAATCATATTACCTAGTTTCAGTGGTAAATACAGCATGGTACTGGTATAAAGACAGACACATAGACCAATGGAACCAAACTGATGGTTCAGAAACAGACCCTCACATCTACGGCCAAGTGATTTTTGACAAGGCTGTTAAGCCCACCCAGCTGGGCCAGAACAGTCTATTCAACAAATGGTGCTGGGAGAGCTGGATATCCAAAAGAAAGAAAGAGGACCACTATCTAATACTTTATATAAAAATTAACTCAAAATGAATCAAAGACCTAAATATAAAAGCTAGAACCATAAACCCCCCTGAAGAAAATGTAGGGAAATATCTTCAAGACCTCGTGGTAGGTGGTGGTTTTGTAAGCCTTACACCAAAAGCATGAGCAACGAAAGAAAAAAAATGGATAAATGGGACCTCTTCAAACTTAAACACTTTTGTAATTCAAAGGACTTTGTCAAGAAGGTGAAAAGGCAGCCCACTCAATGGGATAAAATATTTGGTAATCACATATCCAACGAGGGTATGATTTCCATGCTATATAAGATCACACAACAATAAAAGAACAAGCAATCCAATTTTAAAAATGGGCAAAGGACTTAATATTTCTCCAAAGAGGAAATACAAATGGCAAAAAAGTACATGAAAAAAATGTTCAATATCATTAGCTATTAGGGGAATGCAAATCAAAACTACATCATCTCACAACTCATAGAATGGCCATTAGTAAAAAAAAGACAACAAACAAACAAACAGAAAACTATAAGTGCTGGAGAGGATGTGAAGAAATAGGAACACTCTTTTACTGTTGGTGGGAATGTAAAATGGTGCAGCCTCTATGGAAGACAGTGTGGTGGTTCCTCAAGAAGCTAAATACAGAACTGCCATGTGATCTGGCAATCCTTCTACTAGGAATATACCAGAAGAATTGAAAACTGTGACATGAACAGACATTTGCACACTGATGTTCACAGTGGCATTATTCACAACTGCCAAAAGATGGAAACAACTCAAGCGTCCATCAACTGATGAATGGATAAACAAAATGTGGTATATACATAAGATGGAATACTATGCTTCAGTAAGAAGAAGTGAAATTGGGACACATATGATAATATGGATAAACTCTGAAGGCATTATGCTGAGTGAAATAAGCCAGATACAAAAGGACAAATATTGCATGATTTCACGAATATGAACTAAATATGAAGAATAAATGCATGGAGTTAAATCCTAGAGTATAGGTTACTAGGAAATAGGATGAGGGCTGAGAAGGTGTACTGATGCTTAACGTATGTAGAAGTTTTAATTAGCTTGACTGTAAAAGTGTGGAATTGGATAAAGTTGATGGTAACACATTATGCTAAGTATAACTAACAAAGCTGGTTTATAAATGGGTTTGTGGATGAAAGGGGTCGTCTAGGGATGTAAATGTCAATTGAAAGAAAGCTAGAGAATAATAGTCTAGGGACTGAATAACATAGTGAACCCAGAGGTGGATGAGAATTGTGGTTAATAGTACAAACACAAGAATGTTCTATGAACTAGAACACATGTACATCACTATTACAATGTGTTAAGGCTTTGGAGATGCATGGGAAAACTACAATTAATGTAAACTATGGACTATAGTTAACAGCAATACTGTAATATTCTTGTATCAATGTACAAGAAGTGCTGTGTTAATAATGGGGGGTATGGAAAAACATATCAAATGTATGCTATAGACCATAATTAGTGGTAACAGTCTAATATTATAATCTGTAACAAATGTTCCACAACAATGTAATGTGTACGTGGAGGGGTGTTGTATGGGAATTCTGCATATTTGCGTGATTGTTTTATAACTTCACAACTTTTCTAATAAAATATATATATATATATATTTAAAAAGGAACCTGAAAATAAGTAGAAAAAGAGGTAATAGCAAAACAAAGAAAGGATGGTGATGTCAAAGTCAAGAGAAAAGAGTGCTGCATCACATAATTAAATGTTTTAATAGAATGATGCAAATTATAGAATTTGCCTAGTACGCACAAACAAAAAGATCTTAAGCAGGAAGTCATTTATATTACCTAGAAATTATCACTCACATAGTATCTTCTTATTGTGAACTTCATAAGTTTTTTTAACATTAGTAATGCATTAAAAGAAATGACAGCTACTATAAACAGTACTGTTAGCTTCTCAGAGTAGCAAAGTACTAATTTTTTTTATGCTTTGTCTGCCTTATCAACAATTTAAAAATATTAAAATGTGAAGTTTTATAAGTTACAGCTTAAGCTTCAATTCAAACATTCACTCCAGTCATTTAACAAATATTTATTGAGTAATTACCATATTTGAAATCAAGACTCTTCAGGTCTTAGAAAAAACAAGGAATCACAGATATATGGGGAGAATGGCAGGTAACAAAAGAGGCATAGATTGGAATTAGTGTTGCCACATGCAAGGGAACACTAAAAGCTAGAAAGAGACAAAGAAGGATTCTCTCCTATAAGTTTCAGAGGAAGCATGGCTCTGCTGACACCCTGATTTCAGACTTCTAGCCTCCAGAACTGAGATAATAAATTTCTCTTGTTTTAAGTCATCCAGTTTGTGGTACTACAGCAGCTCTAGGAAAGTAAGACAGTTTTTGGTAAACGGGTTGCTCTCTTCCAAAGTTGCACAATTATAAAAATTTTAAGAAAAAGGACTGGACATCTATTTTCATTCAATGTGTTGAAAAACAAAACCCACTATCTGAGGGTGAAAGAAGGAAAACAAATGCTTACTTGAAATGCCTTAAAAATAACCAGACTGTAAACAATGACAGATTTTAACTTTCATAGTGATATTGCATTATAGGAAAAGGAGGTGGGGGGGGGGGAGGCAATTTCAAGGCTGCCAGTATTAAAAGCCTACTTCTGTTGATCACACAAAAATTTAAGATATTGGTAAGGTAGAAATGTTACCCTTTTAAAAAGTGGATTTTTCCTTAGAATTACAAATGAAAGTTATATTCTTTACTTCCTATTCTAAGCTGCTATGAGGACTGAACTACTAACAGGTGCCATATCTACTTCAACAAACGTATTTCAGAAGATGAAGTCATTATGTTGTTACTTATATACACTTTGTCATTTAAATTTTTTGAAAGATAATTCATGAAATTAAAACATTTAAAAAGAATATTAATAGGAAAAACAAAAAAGAATATCGCATATAAATCTTTGCCCATATTTCTGTTTTTTTTTCCCATAAAGTAAAATCCCAGAAAAAGAATAAACAGTTCAAAGGGCATTGATATTAATTAGCGTATGTTTGACTATGGAATGATATCAACAAAATCTTAGTAAACCATATTTTATTTAGTGAGAAAAGCATAAAACATGGTGAGAAATTTCCAAAATTCAGACAATTGCATACTTAGGGAGTACCCACACTATTAAAGGGCATTTGTGCTGGGTTTTGCAAGGTTTATCCAATGAATTTATGGTCTCCTGGAGAGATATAGTCATTCAACAAACATTCATTTATTTACTGGCTTGCCTTCAAGTATTGTGCTTAGTACAGTTTATAAACAAGATGAAGAGGATTCTGAAGCCTGCATAAGTCCCTTTCCCATAAGCAGTTTTAGATTTAAAATAATATAAAATGCTTCAAGTTTCTCTATGGAAAAAATCATACCAGTAAATAGGATATAATCTGAAAATGGTATCAGATATTATTCTTTTCCTAAAATTACCATGAAATTTTTTATTAAAAAATAAATTATTCCACTGCTTCCATGAAGCACTCTGCACATATCACATGCAAACATCAAATCTTGGTCTTCCTTTTTATGATTGGAGTTAACGTGCTTTGACCCTCTCTAAAAAAATCTAGTCTGCAATAAAATAAATTTGTGGTATGCTTTTTGTGTATGTGTGATGAGCTCATGTCTATTTTATCTTTGATGAGTGAAAAACCCAGTTTAATAGGATTTTTTTTGCCTTAACATAGAAACTGAAAAAAAATCCTAGGTCCATGTAACAATTAATAGGGTAGTTAACACTGTTCTCTTGGGTAAACTTCAGGGCAATTGAAATTTGGGTTTAATAAATTGCCAACATTCTCAAAGAACATTATAGAGAAGTATCACAATATAAGATATAAAGATTCAGATAAAATTAACAGCCTTCTTGAATTTCAAAATAGAAAATAAAAAATTGACCAGAAAATTAGACCACAGAATTTTTATCACATCCACTCCATAGTCACTCAACATATTATGTACCACATTGGCTCTAGCGATACACATAAGATGGTGCTAGTCCTGGAGAAACTGATAGTCAAAAGAGGAAGATATTCAACACCTGCTATTGTGGCCAAATGTGAAAACAGAACAGCGAACAATTTATTATGGGAAAGGGAAGAAGGGACATCGAAGAGAAAAGACTTCCAGGAGACAGTAACACTTAGCTAAAGGACCACCACAAGTTATTAAGTGACGAATGGGGGAATAGTAAACATTTATACATGCTCAAAAATCTCCCATCTTAAAAACAAAAAAAATATTGTCTCTGAAGGACATCTACTTATAGCTTCTACTCTCCCCCTCGATTCTTATTTTTATTTTAATGAACTTTATTGATATATAAAAATCTACATACAACAAAATGTACCTATTTTAATCATACAATTTGATGAGTTTTGACAAAGGTAGTGTTACCACTACCACAATCAAATATAGAAATTTTCGTTACCCCAAAAAGTTACATTGTGCCCCCTCTGCAGTCATTTCCCTCCTCCATCACCACCCTTGACAGCCCTCCCTACTCACCATCTGATTCCTCAACTCCCTCTAATTTCATATCCCACTGCTATCTGCATCTGATTCTAAATCTCCAATAGCAACTTCCTTACTTCTACTCCTTATTTTAGAATTATTTCTTTTTTTTTGTCTGTGGCTAGGAGAATTTCTATATAGTTAACTTTTTATGAATCAAGATCCTTTTGAAAATCTGGTGAAAGGAAGAAACTTCTCAGAAAAAAAATGTACAAGCACATATACATACAAAATTTTTCTATTCTACTTTAGGAAATTCATGGATTCCTTGTAGCTCACTAACAAAGGTTAAAAGCCTTGATCAGAAGAAGCTATCAAGACACTATGGTCATGTTATATCAACAGGATACAAGCTTAACTGAAGAGTTTGAGTAGTTATTATTATAAAGTAGGACTGAAAGACATCAAATATTTAAAAATCCATGAATTCATGATAATGCTAAAAACCAAAATAATCACCTTTGGAGAATGCTAAAAAATAAAATCACTCATTTTTTTCTGAAAAATAAAAAATCAAGCATTCAATCTGCCTTTTCTGTACCAATTCTACACTGGGTAAACAAAGAGTAGAAAAGGAAAAATTTCTCTTTATAAGAAGAATTCCACCTAACAAATGAAATGATAAAAATAAATCTAAACAATCATCAATAACCTTTAATGCCACAAAAAGAGAAACAACTGGAAACTATATATCTCCTGATGAAAGAATGAAACACCATCCATAAAGTATTTTTGCAAAAAGAAAAAGAAATAAACTAAATCCATGTGTCTAGATCTGCCAGTTTATATGAAACACATAAGGCTAGAAGAACATGTTTTAAAATGAGACAAAGGGATGCAATTAGCAAAATAAAGACTATGTGAAGTTCTAAAAGACAAATAACTGAGATTTTTCAACAAATAAAATGCACAGGGGAAAAAAAACGAGGGAGGGGAAACCCAGAGGCTAAAAAGAAATTTAAGAAACATAAACAACCAAATGCAATGTTTGGATGCTAACTCAAACAAACCGACTGTAAGAAATAATTTATAAGAATCAACTAGGGAAATCTGAACACCGGATATTTAATGATATCAAGGCATAACTGTCAATTTTTGAAATATGTTAATAGTATTGTGGTTATGTTTACTGAAAGAATCCTTATCTTTTAAAGATACATAATAAAGACTATATGGATAAAATTATATGATGTCTGGAATTTGCTTCAAAATAACCCAGGACAGGAGGGGGGAAGGGAATAGGTGAGGGTATAAATAAAATAAGATTGGTCATGAATTGATAGCTGGTCGGTACATGGTACATGAGGACTCATTAAACTCTGCTCTCTACTGTTATATATGTTTGAAATATTCTAAAAAGTTATTTATTTAAGCCTGGGTTTTTAAGAAAGTAAAACTGAGACGCTAATCTTTCTTAAAGTGAATAGGAAATAATAAGTACCTTTCTATCTCTTTCACAGACCCTGCTTATGGGATCCTGGAAGCAAAGGAAATCCTATAATCACAAATACCAGATGCTCTAGAGAACCCTGAAGAATCTGTATCCTATATAGTATGGTCAAAAATAGAATCATGGAGCTCCTCAATGATGGAGGGGTTGAAAAAACAACAAACATGATACAACCCTGAGTAACTGACCTTCACTGAAATGATGATTTTAGGCTTTAAGCCCTGTAGATTCAAAGGAAGGAGAATTTTATCCAAAGAAATATAAGTGTAAGTTTTGTGTGGCATCTCCAAGAGGGCTTCTTAAAAGAGAGAACTTCCTCACCCAACTCTGAATCCTGCTGCCTGAAAAAAGAATGTGATGGCTGAAACTCTAGCAACCACCTTGGAGCATGAAGATGAGAACCACACCTTAAGGACTTGGTACTGGAATATAGAAGGACCTGGAATGTTTACTTTCACATGAAAGAAAAATAAACTATCTTACTTAAGCTATTGTGTTATTTGGGTTTCTTCTCCATTATATACAGCTGAACTTGATCCTAAATGGTTTGGTTCCTTCTCCTAAGACACACAGAACTAAACATTAATATCTGAAGACAGTGATATATCAGAAGTTATTTCTGAGTTTATTCTTTGGAAGCCAGGGGTGTGATGGGCACTAGGATGGATAAGATATAAGAACATTAATAGAGATCAAAGACAAACACTTGCCTTTAGTATATTTAATTTGAGCTTCTGAAGAGAAAATTGATGTTAAAAGATCTTTTAACCTGAAAACAGTGCTAAATTTTTAAAAATTTGAGAGATGACCAGGTAGGTTTCTGATCAGCTATTTTCAGGGGAACCATCTAACATTCTTGATCATATAAACATTAATATTTCCTTCCCCTCCTTTTTTCTTCTAATAATAACCAGTAATGAAATAGGTACACAAATACAGACTCTTACAATAAAAACAGCTTAAAATAAAAACACAGATGCAATAAAGACCTCAAACTATTAACTCTCATAAGACAAAATCCCTTAAGTCAATAGGAGATAGAAAAAGAAAAAAATTATATTAACAACTCTACCTCTTCCACTCTACAATTTCCCATGCCCCGCCCCCTCCAAATAGCTGTCTAAGGAAAATTAAAGTAACAACATAATTAAGTTCTAAACTTCCTAGCAGTTAAAGTAAACGTCTCCATCTAATTCTCAATGTGTGAGAAACCTAAAAATATAATTTAATAAAGAATGCCATTTTTTTCTGGCCCTAAATTCTAAGAGTAAGTCATCAATACGGTAACATTGAATATATTATACAATGTTTGATAGTAGTTTTATAAAAACAGTATACAGTATAAATAATTAATGTTGTGAAATTTTAAGAAATAATATGAATCAGGTTTTTAAAAGAGATTCTAACTAGAGGTAATGTTAACGACTGCTAACTACTTAGCTATGTGATTCCAAACAATGATGTGCCAATCATATGCCAGGTTTTGTTTGTACCACCAAAACCTGGCAAAGAAGCATAACAACCTGGCATATATCAGGCAATGACTTTCACATGCTAAGTATTAAATAACCATTTGCTGATTACATTTGTCTACCAAACAATAATTTTTAAACGATAATCATTGAAGGCATGATTATTAATTGACTATTATAGATTTTTATATAGAAATTTTCCTGACTCTACTCTTTCAACTATTATTAGTAAATTAAACAGATCAATTTTCTTGACTCTTTCATAATTTAGAAAACAATTTTAGGATTTGTTTCTATTGAATTAAATTCACAAGGTAAAATTATTTAATATTTTACATCCCCTTTTGGCATTAATTCTACCTTCTGTTGAAACCTAATGCCACCAGTTATTCAACAGATACACTCAGATGATGAGGATACAACAGCTGCAGCTCTCAGACACTGATATAATAGGACCTTTAGTTTTAACAGAAATCATTTGCTCTTTAGATTATTGATTCTAGAAATAAAATTACTTTTATAGATTGTTTCCTTCTCCTTAAGTTTTTCATATTTAGGTAATAACCGTGATTATACATAATGTATATTAAATTAAAAATGTGAATATTTTAAAGACATTCTAAAACAAAGTAATATGTATATATTTAAATCCCTATATTTCAAAGTATAATACTACTAGTATAATTAGAAAAGTCAAGATTAAACCAGCATGACTCTAAGGCAACTGTTTCCCTAAACTAAGGAAAACTAATGAAAGTGACACAAAGAACCCAAAGAATTTGAAACATTTTGCAAAGAGATTAATTTCAATGACGGTATCTGACAGGTTTGGATTTTGCAAACATAAAAAAAAAAGTTACTGATGAAATTCATAGACATAACCAAACGCAACAAAAGTAACACTCAGAAATATCTGGTTTGGTGGCTCCACACTAAATTAAATACACCATATGACCCAGCAATTTCACTCCTAGGTATGTACCCAAAAGAACTGAAAACAGGAGTTCAAACAAAAACTTGTACTCAAATGTTCAAAGAAGCACTATTTGCAATAGCCAAAAGATGGCAACAACCCAAATGTCCATCAACAGAAAAATGGATAAACAAAATGTGGTAGATCCATAATGGAATATTACTGAGCCATAAAAAAGGAAAGAAGTTCTAATAGATTGTACAACATGGATGAACCTTGAAATCATGCTTAGTGAAAGAAGCCAGACCAAAAAAAAAAGAAATGAAAAACAAAAAAAAAGGCCACATTTTGTATAATCCCATTAATATGAAATATACAGAGTAGGCAAATTCATAGAGATAGAAAGCAGATGAGTGGTTGTCAGGGCCTAGGGGAATGAAGGAACGGTAAATGACTGCTTATTGGATATATGGTTTCCTTTGGGGTTGATGAAAATGTTCTGGAACTAGACAGTGGTGATGGTTGCACAGTGTTGTGAATGTACTAAATGAACACTTACAGATGTTCTTTCTAGTGCAACTTAGAATAGCAAAAAACAAAAACAAAAAACCCCACAAACCAAGTTTTCAAACATAGGAGAATGGTTAATTATTTGATGGAATATTTTTTAAATCTTCAAAAAAAAGTCTGAAGACTAGAGAGCAAAAATGAAAATATTACTAACATAATAATGTTGCTAATATCACAGTGTTATGGCAGTAACATTAAGTAAAAATGGTGGGTCATCCAATTTTGAGTAACTCTATAATTACTACTATATAGAAATTATGAATGTATATAAATAGAATGGAGGCTGACTTTTGGCTCTATTTTCCAAATTTTTCTTTTTATTGTGATTTAAATTTTTTAAACAAAGGTATTTTTCCCCATGTCTTTACCATATTATTGAGTAAAAAGCAGAAAAGGATAGATTCACAAGACAAAAAATAAACAAATAACAAAACCTCTTTTGTTGTCATCGTCTCCAAATATATACAGTTACTCTTTATTGATAATAGAAAAAATATTATAATGGTATTTACCTCCACCAGACCGAATTCTGTATTTGTCCCTACAACCTCTAGAGTATTCACTATATATACTAAATAATCTAAAAATATGAATTATAAAAACATACCTTTGTGCAAGGGTTGTGGCATCATTAAGATCTGGATGAGCAAAAGAGACGGAACATCATGATAAAGAATTGGAACCTCGGGTTGTTCTTCACTTCCCATCCTATAAGAAAAAAAAAGTATAATCAATCACTTTAAGCACTATTGTATATAACTTTTATTTTTCATTCATTTTCTATTTCACATGTATTTCTATGGAACAGAAATAAAACTCTTATAAACAACTGAGAAGTTACAAAAGATAAAAGATAGGGGCCATATGTTTTGCCTAAAAACAATAATCTTTTAGACTCTTTCTCATGTCTCCTTAACTCTTCCTAATATGAGAAATAACAGAAAACTTAGTAGAGTCTACTAAAGAAAACAACTGGGATACATTAACTAAATTAGGAGTGTCTTATTTCTTAGATTACAAAAATTAAATGAAGCATTAAATGGAACTTGAGAGAATCTGTTTCACTACAAATGAGGTGGGGTAGCACATAGAAAACTTGCTATCACAAACTTTTTAGCATTAAAAAGGAAATCTATGGGGGGTGGATGTGGCTCAAATGGTTGGGCGTCCGTCTGACATATGGAGGGACCTGGTTTCGATTCCCGGGACCTCCCGGTAAAATTAAAAAAAAAAAAGGAAAATCTATCACATTATAAATTTTAAAAATAGCACAGTCCACATTGAATCAAGTTATACTGAAAAGGCATGGTTAATAACTCTTGTTTAAAAGTTGTTGCAACTTGATGACTAACATAAAAGTTAAATAAAATGCATCTGACAGACCTGGAGCAGTTAACGTCTACTGCTACGGTTTCCACTACAGATGCAAGAAAATAAAAAGGTCCTCGTGCTTTCTGTCTGTCTGGTTGTGGCAGCCAAGATTGAATGGGGGGAATAAAGGAAATTCTGTAAATGTGGGGAAGGGTAAATAATCTTTGCAACTCAGAAATAAACTTAAAAACAGCAAAAAATAATAATAAAAATAAAATAAAATCCTTAACATTTGCAAAGTTTCAAAATAATAGCCACAGAAGAACTTAAAATAGACTATATAAAAGATAAGAAAGAACAAAAATAAGTCCTAAACTTTTCAAATTGGCTAAATTTTGAAGCTACATTTCAGTCTAGACTTAGGATGAGCAAAAAGTGCTCTACCCTTCTATTAGGCTCTAAAATTGAACAAATATTTACTGATAATATATGCCAGGCATTGGACAAATTGATGAGTAAACCAATTTCTGCTGCTGTGCAGCTCATAACTGCCAGAGAAAGATAGGTCTTTGAATGTCTCTATTCTCCACAAATATACTTGTCTTCCTAAGACTAACTCTCAGCGAATGCTATGAATCATACTACTTTTTATCTCTCAAGGTTTAATGCTATGAATCCAACTACTTCTTGTCTCTCAAGTTTCTCCAATTTTAAACATAAAGTAAAACACTCAACCCAAAGCACTCTAGTCTGTCTCCTTCACAAATTCAAGTTTCTTTAAAAAAAAAAAAAGCAATCTACATTCCTTGGCATCATTTCCTCACCTATTACTGAAATCTCTCTAGAAATGGTTTTTCCACAGTCAACAATGATCTCCTAATTACAAAATTTAACAGATATTTTTCAATCCCCTTCTTAATTGATCCTTGACTTTGGATACAGTTGATCACTCTTGCCTGGAAAAATCTTCTTCTCTTATCTTTTGTGAATCACTCCTCGGGTTCTCTTCTGCCTCTCCAGTTACCTGTATTTATCTTCTTTGGCAGTTTTTTTTCCCTCTAATCAATCTAGAAATACTGCTATTCCCCCAAGCTTCAATTCTCACTCTTTTCACACTAAAGATTCTTTTTGAAAGATGTCCTAACCCATGACTTCAGTTGTCAGCTACACAGACTTTTTTTTTTTTTTTTTTTTTTTTACCGGGAGGTCCCAGGGATTGAACCCGGGTCCCTCCATGTGGGAGACGGATGCCCAACCATCTAAGCCACATCCGTCCCCTACACATTGACTTTTAAGCCTGTATCTCTAGCCCTGATGCTCTCTTGACTTCCATATCTGAATACCCATTATTAACACTTGGATATCTGACAGGCAGCTCAACCTCAACTGGCCTGAAGCTGAACTCATAATCTTTCTACTCCACTCCACTCCCAGCCCCTCTCAGTCAAGACCAATCTGCTCTGTTTTCTATAGTTTTATTCTTGATGTGGCTTATGTCTTATACCCTCCAGTGTTAATGTCCGGATATAATATGTACAAAATAAAAGTATAATGAATAAGCTAGAAACTTGGGGATCATCCCAAACCCATCTTCATTCACTCACCCCAAATTTAATTAGCACTAAATCTTACTGACTATATCTCCATCTCCACTTTTTTATCTCTGTAGACACTGGTTCCTAACCGTTCAACCTCCTCCAATTTCCAATCTCTCCAAGCCATCCTCTAAACTGTTAGTGCTCTGGATAAGGCTTCTGTAGGAACTGTTTTGTTCACCCTTATATTTCCAATGCCTGGACTAAATTAGTTAATAAAAAAGTTGAATACATGAAAAACAAATAGAAAAATAGATGGTTGAAGAAATGAACAGGTGGTAAGAGAGACAAACCTAGACAGCTAATATTCCAGTACATAAAGAGACAAATAAAATGAAAAGGGAAGAAACCTCACAGTCAATTATAAACTTTTAAAGAATATGGCACATGGGTCCTACACACTTGTGTATTTCTGTGGTTTTAGCACAGTTTCCTTAATGGAATGAACTAAATAAAAGGAAATAAGCAAAAAGGGTAGAACAAGACCAAAGAAAAGGGGGCAAAAAGAGTAAGAGAAAAGTAATATTGAAAAAAATCCCTACCAGCCTATGGATGAAGAAAAAGAAAGTGGTAAAAATAAAACTAGTCCATTACTTGGAATAAAAAAGATTTTGGATTATTGAACTGCTACAATAACTCTAACAGCTGATTAAAGACTCTCACTTAGAATAATAAGGCCCTTAATGGATCCATTTAGACTAGCCAAATCTCACCCCAATGCAATGATCCATTTTAATGCATTCTTGGCAAAAATAAAATAGTCTTGAGAATTTTTTGCATCAAAAAGATCTTATAGGGAAGCAGATGTGGCTCAAGCAATTGAGCTCCTGCCTACCAAGAGAGGTCTGTGGTTCAGTTCCCAGTGCCTCCTAAAGAAGATAGAGAGCTGGCGCAACAGGCAGACACGGCAAACTGATACAAGATGACGCAATAAGAGACACAAGAAGAAATATATAATGAGAGACACAACAAAGCAGGGAGCAGAGGCTCCCAGTGCCTCCTAAAGAAGACAAGCAAGACAGCAAGCTGACACAATGGGCAGGTGCGGCAAGCTGACACAACAAGATCACGCAACAAGAGACACAAGAGGAAAAACATAATGAGAGACACAACAAAAGCAGAGAACAGAGGTGGCTTAAGTGATTAGGTGCCTCCCTCCCACATCGGAGGCCCCAGGTTCAGCTCCCAGTACCTCCTAAAGAAGACAAACAGACACAGCAAGTATAAAGCAACAAGGGGGTGGGGAGAAATAAATAAAATCTTTAAAAAAAAAAAGATCTTATATCTTAACCTAAAAACCAACAAATTAAAGAACTTTAAGGCATAGAAAAGAAAATCATCCCCAAATGAGTAAATTAAAATATAGTTTGTTAAACTAGAGATATTATAAGTAACTGAAAAGTTTAAAGAGCTAACAGAATTCTGGATTCTCATATATATTTTATTGTATTATATATCAATAATTATTTGCAATAGAAGCACTATTTCATAAAAATAGAGGTGGGTTACTTGACAAAAAATTACAACTCAGTGGATTAAGGTTGAGTAACTCAGTGCTACAAGAAGCACAAGAAGGAAAGCATGGGTCCTGCTCAAACGTGGGGGGAAATCAGGCCAGGAAAGACTCCATAGAGGTGGAGATAATACAGGAGAGTCTTGAAGAAGAATAATCCCTGTCACAGGGACTATTATCAAAAGGGGGATGGGAGTAATAGAAAAGGTATTGAAAGTAGAGAACAGGAAAGTACAAAGATAAGGAACATGAAAAATCAAAGCTGCTTGGGGGAAGAGCTATGGACTAGAGTGGACTTAATGGTATTCTATTGTAGACATATTGTGATTCAAGCAATGGAAGAAATTACAACAGTGAGGTGGAGCCAGTGGCCACTGGATGCTTTTGGGGCAGGGAAGGGAAAAGCAGTTGTAATACAGGTGCTTTTTCAGGACTTGGGAATTATCCTGACTGACATTACAACGACAGATATAGGCCATTTTACATCAGCATATAACATGCAGATCTGTGTGGGAGAGAGTGTGGTCTACAATGTGAACTATGGTCCACGCTTAGTGGCAAAGCCCCAGGATGTGTATATCCATTGCAGGTGATGTGCCACACTAATGAAAGATGTTTATGTGGGGATGTTATAGGAGGTGTGTAACATTTATGTAATCTAAGCATCTTTTAAAATATAAAATAAAAATATATATATATAAACTAAAAAAAAAAAAAAACAAAAAAAAACTGCAAGTAATATAGTATGTTCGGAATGTTGGTGCCTGAGGAAGATATGAGGTTGCAAATGCAGGAGAAAAGTCAAAAGTAGAAAGGGACCAGGCTGTGAGGGCCCTTAAATTCCACAGACTTGGATCAAAAGGTATGGAAAGTCTCCAAAGACAAGTAAATCAACAACTGTAATATACTGCAAAGAACAGGTAAACCTGGTGTGCAAAAAAAAAAAAAACAAATAAAGAGATCTTCAAATTTAGTCTTAGTCTGGTGGGAATGGGGCAGAACAGGGAATAGGAGAAGGAAGTATTTGTGAAAGCGGGGGCTTACCAAAGTAAACATTTACATTTTAACCTGAAAACAAAATGAAGTTAGCCTCTAAATAAAAGAACTTCGGGGCAGAGGGGTGGGGGTTGGGGGAAAAAAAAAAAAAAAAAAAGAACTTCACATTTTTCTACAGGATACCAAAAAAAAAAAATTTTTTTTTTAAATAATGGAAAATGTTCCTAGTTAGGAAGACTATATATTATAAAGATACCTATTCTTCCCAAATTAATTTATGAGTTTAAAATAATTCCAATCAAAATCACAAGTGAGAGTAAGAACATTAGATATTCTTCCAGATAAAGATCATATGGAAGGATAAATAGGTGAGAGCAGCAAAGAAAAATTGGAGGTAGGAGAGGAAGAATGAGAGAAACCTACCCAACCAAATATTTTATATAATACATATCTTCAATAAGTAAACCAGCATGGTATTGCCACAGAAATAGATTCACAGGTCCACAAAACAAAGCCCCTAATCAAGCCTATAGTACACAAACTCTTACCATATATAATAAACCAGATATAAAATGGCTAGAAAAATTAGCTGGTTAATTGAAAATTAATTTTAGCTTTTCTTTTAATACTAATGATGAAAATAAATTCCCAGATTATAATTTTTTAAAAATCATCCCATAATTAAACTGTGAGAAGAAAATATAGGTAAATATTATAAATCCCAAGGCTAGAGACACATTGTAATACTGGCTATAAAAGTAAATGCTAGATTTTGGGATGGGAATGGGCTTTATAAGTAGGGAAATAATAGGAAAAGATAAGATATAAGATCTGATTGATTTGATTTAAACAGAAATTTAAAACTTTAGTATGTCAAGAAAAAAGTTATAAAAAAGGCAAACATAACAAGTTTGCCAAAGTTTGTTTCAACAGTGTGACAAAATAAGGTTTAATATTTTAACCATAAAGAATCATTCAAATCATTTAAAAAATAAAGTGCTAACAGAAAAATGGACAGAGGCCCTAACAGACAATTAACAAAGAAAGTACAATAATTGCTGATAAATATTAAAATATTTAACATCTTTGGAAATCAAATAAATTTCTATTACTTTGGGATCTCAGTTTTTATCTATCATTTTTTAAATGGTAATATTTATGATTGAGAGAAATAGAAACATTCTTATACTGGTAGTGTAATTATACTAGGTACAATTTCTCTGAAAAGCAATGCTGCATTGTGTTTTTCACACATCAATGGTTAACATTCAGTGAATATTTATCAAATAAATGATTAAACATTTAAAATATTTATATGCTTTTATCCTGTAACTATAGTTCTAGAATTATATCTCACATGTGAAGTACTGCTCAACACATCATCTGATAGTATAGTGGAAAGGAGAAATAATTTAAATGATGAGCAGCAAGAAATAAGTAAGGTTCATCATTTAAAGAATTTCTAATGATCTGGCTGTGACATATTAATTGAAAAAGAACAGATTCTCAAACTTACATAGTATGATTTGAATAGCATTTAAAAATTCATGGAGAAATATCTCAAAATGTCAACAGCAGTTAATATGTAATTTTTTAAAAAGTTTTTTAGATAGTTTTAAAAATACAGATTATAAAAACTGCACACTACTAACTCTGTGGATGATAAGAGGGAATGGGAAGATTAGATTAAGTAGAACTAATTTGCTCACTTTTTTTTTTATGCCAGTAAAAGAGTTTATTGAGAAGTGAGAGAAAAGGAAAGAAGTAATAGAAAAGGTATTAACACCCAAGATGTGGATGCAGGCTTCTCCAGGCAGAGAGGAGCATTTGGGGTTGGGGGAGGAACCCAGCTGTTTGCTGTTCCCCACCTATTAGCTCTTAGAGGACTAATGGGGAGGCCTGTTTGGAGTTATCCAGGGCTTCTCCTTAACCCTGGAAAGAGTTCCAAATAGGACTCTTTTTTAAAAAGCAAAGTGGTTATCAACACAATGAAATAAGAAGAAAATAAAGGAAATAATTTTCATGAGAATTATAGAAAAGAAATATAATGAAAAACCTGTATCACAGTACAGAATTTTAGAGTGGAAAAGTATTAGTATAAAAGTGAAAAATAGGGGAGCAGATGTAGCTCAGGTGGTTGAACGCCTGCTTCCCATGTATGAGGCCCCAGGTTCAATCCCTGGTACCTCCAAAAAGCAAACAAACGAACACAAAAACCAACACTCATTGGGGAGCAAATGTAGCTCAGTGGTTGAGCACCCAATTCCCATGTACGAGGTCCTGGGTTCAATCCCCGGTACCTCCTTTAAAAAAAAAAAAAAAAAAAAAAAAAACAGTGAGAAACTATAAAGATTCTTTAATTAAAAAAAAAAAAATCTAATAAACAGATATGAAATATTATGGCCATAACATAATCAACTCTAATAATACAATTTAATGAATTAAAGAACCATAAAAATAAAGAGCAAATATGAAGGAAAAAAATCAATCAGGTTTCTGGAAATTCCTCAGGTGTTTTCATACTGGGAACAAAGCCAAGAGTAATGGTTAAGAATGTAAGCTCTAGAGGGAAACGGATGTGGCTTAAGAGGTTCGGCGTCCGTCTACCATATGGAGAGACCAGGGTTCGATCCCCGGTACCTCCCGGTAAAAAAAAAAAAAAAAGAAAGAAAGAAAAAAGAATGTAAGCTCTAGAATAAAAGATTTGGATTCAAATCCCAGCTCTATTCCTTAACAGCTGTGTGACACTAAAGAACATGTTAATTAACTTTTCTAAGCCTTAGGTTCCTCATCTGTAATAACTGGGATAATAACTGTATCTATTGCACATAGTAACTGGTGGTGATTAAAGGAGGTTATATATGCAAAGCACAAAATGCCTACCACCAAGTAGGCACTTGTTAATTGCTAGCATTTACAGAGTATGCTAGCATAGTATGCTAACACATATTAATTCATAGGGCTTGAAAACAGCACAACCCAACAATCAATATTTTGGAAAGCATAGTACCTATCTCTGTGCTTTAAACTTTTAATTCATCAATAGTAGGCTTATAGACTTTTTATTTGCTGAAAGCCTTTTAGACTCAGAGAGTTAGGCTTTCTATACTTTATTTGCACACTATCCTTGCTCTTGAGTATGGAAATCTAGCTATGCAAGAAAATTACTAGCTAATATAAAGAAAAGCAACTTTCCTTAGCCACAACATGCAAAATACTCAGATGCCAATTTTGTCTATGAACATAAAAATACACAGGTTTTTTTTTTTTTTTTTGAGGAGTAGCAGAATCTCAGTGTATTTCCCCCAAGATACTTAGTAATTACAAAGGGAAAAATAACTTTATAGTGGAGAAATCGGTCAGAAACCAGATTTAGCCAAATGATCAGAGTTAATATCAGTAATGAGACAAATGTGCCTCCTGATATGATGTATTGAAGAGAACACAACAACACTTCTGTGATATTTCTGCCAAAAGTTTATAACCTGAATCTAATCACATGGAAGTATAGACAAAACCAAATTGAGGGATGTTCTACAAAATAATTGGCTTGAACTCTTCAAAACTTCCAATGTCAAAAAATACAAAGAAAAACTCAGGAACTATTTCAGATGAAAGGAATTTAAAAAGATATGACAACTAAATGCAAAATGAACTAAATGCAAAAAATGATTTTGTATTTTCTTCTGAACACAGGACAGTATTGAAACAATTGGCAAAACTGAATAGGGTTTGTAGAATAGTTAATCATATTAAAACCAATGTTAATTTTCTGATTTTGATAATTATTAAAAAATTATTATTAAAGTGTTTTTAAGAGAACTTTTTTAGGAAATACTGAAGCATGAGGCATCATGTATCCAAGATATTCTCAAATAGTTCAGAAAAAATACATGTGGTTCAGTTCCTGGTGCCTACTAAAGAAAAAACAGACAGACGAGCAGACAACAAGCAAAAACAACAAGCAAAAACAACAAGCAAACAGATGAGGGAGCCATCTCGGGATGGAAAAAAGTATGAAAATAAGCTGACCCTCATTTACCATAAGAGTAATACAAATAAAATAACACTGAGATATCATTTCTAATCTATTGCTTTGGCAAAAATCCTAAGATTGACAACATACTATGTTGGTAAGGCTGTGAGTTAACTGCACTCTCTGATACTCCTATCAGGAATACAAAATGGTAAAAAAAAGTCTATGGAGGGAAGCACAGCAATATACAGCTAAATTACAGATGTATTTACCTACCTAGCAATTCTATTTCTAGGAACCCACCCCAAAGGTACACTGGCAAAAATATGACATGACATATATACTCAATGCTATTTATTACATCATTATGTATAATCACAAAATATTATAAATGACCCAAATAAACATCAAAAAAGAATGGTTTGATACAGTATATCCACATAGTGCAGTCCTATGCAACTGTAAAAAGGAATGAAAAAAATCTCTCTACCTATTGCTATAGAGTAACTATCAGCATTTATTGTTAAATGAAAAGAGAAAACTACAAGAGCAGTAGTTTGGATTAAAAAAGGAGGGAGGATGGAAAACATATGTACATTTATTTATATACAAACACACATATTTTGAAAAGTAAATAATAAAATAAAAACGTATAGGGGATGAAGGGAAAGAGTGAAGGAGACAGGAATGGAAGATGTCTCTGAATTTACTTTGTTACACAGTTTTTACTTTGAAAAATGTTTTATATAATTAAAAATAAATAAATAAATAAATAAGAGAAAAAAGGCAATCTTTAAAAACTGAGTGGAAAAAAAAAAAGAACCAAAACAAATGAGCCTAACTACAAAGCAAGCTAGTGGCATAACCACACCAGAAAAAATTACTTCAAGTATTTTGTAATATAGTATTTTGACTATATATCCCTAGTGTTACATATTCTAAGGACAAAACATACTTGTGGTCAGTAGTAATAGAGGTGTTTTTTGTTTGTTTGTTTTGAGTAATTATAGGTGTACTGTAGGTTATGCAAATGTTAATATCATTAGGAACCAAGATCTTTAAAGTAAGAGAAAAAAGATGTAAATAACAAAAAGTTTAAAAAAAAAATAATAAAGACCTTGTAATCTTTAGAATAGAAATAGCAGTATGACTCAACATTTTCTCCTTAAAAAATATTTAATTCTGTCCACTGAAATGGTTAGAAGCAATGATAATCCAGTAGTTATAAACACTCTTCAGTATACAGATCGTGATCTCTATCATTTCCCATTTAAAAGAAACTTCATGAATTGCAGGTCTGGAGTGGAAAATGTACAAAATGAAGCTGGGTCAACTTGTGCGGGAAAGCAAGAATATTACCAAAGACTATATGGCTCATGTCAAAAGTACAAAACAGACAACCTGAAGGGATTCTGACTAGTCTGAAAAGGGGCAATAGAGAATTACTGCAATGGATGAAAAACATCAAAATATATAAAAATTCATGAGATCATAAAACAAATAATTTATTAGTTGCTACATCAACTCATTACTTTGAAAATTTATAAATAAAGAGCCAACCATTCATCCTGCCAAACTATATTTAAGAGTAACCAAATAATTGATAGGGATAATTCTTTTTTATTGAAAAATTCCAGCTAATATATTAGAAATAATGTGTTTTTGTTTGTTTGTTTTCTTTTCTTTTCTTTAAGGAGGTAGCTGGGATTGAATCCAGGCTTGTACATGGGAAGCAGGCATTCAGCCACTGAGCTACATCAGATCCCTAATGAGAGTTGGTTTGTTTTTTAGGAAGTACTGGGGATCGAACCTAGGACCTCGAACATGGGAAGCAGGCACTCAACCACTTGAGCTATATCCACTTCCCGGAATGATTTTTTTTAATCACTATTTTTGCAGTATTCATCAATAGTTGCTAAAACCATTATATGAAAGGCTGATGGGGAACTTTATAATGGAGGGATCAGACTAAGCTCCCTGTACACACTGACCAATTCTGACATAAAAAGAGGGATAATCAGCTATTAAGTACCTCTATTTGAATATTTTATTTGCATAAAAACCAATGTCTTATGTCTCTCAATTGCTAGGAATTTTTTTTTTTTTTTTTTTTAAGATTTTATTTATTTATTCATTTATCCCCCCCTTGCTGCTTGTGCTCGCTGGGTCAGCTAACCACGCCGTGCGGGCGGGCTTGCCTTCACCAGGAGGCCCCGGGAACCGAACCCGGGGCCTCCCATATGGTAAACCTACTGATTGAGCCACAGCCGCTTCCCAATTGCTAGGAATTTTTATGCAGCTTTTACAGAGTGTATAATGGTAAACTATCTTCAATTTGTAGTATATAGTTGTGTTTCATAAGGAAAATGCTTTAAAAACGCATGCATTCATAAAGAAATTTTAACCCTATTTTTATACTCAATCATGTTTCAAAAACAGTTTTAATTGACTTTAATCTTTCAATAATACTTACTGTGAATTCATCTCTTCTATTAATTGAGTGAGTTTTCTCCAGGGATTATACTCTGAATCAATGCTATAAAGCCGCATGTGCAAGGCTAAAACATGGAACAACTGATCTAAATAAATGGGAAAAAAGGCAATTAGAATGTTCTTCCAGAATTCAGTCAAAATTTCTAGTTAATTCATAAAGAAATTTGTCTCTTATTTTTACAATTCACCAAGTTCAAGTATCATCTACTTCATGCTCTCTTTCAAGGTAAACATGGAAATATTAAATAGATACCCAAATAATGTCTACTAGAATCTGGACCCTCCTTATGCTCACTCTTAATAGAAAAATGATTTATTTTCCTCATTCCCTGCTACAGACTTTACTTTTCCTTAAAACTTCATGGTGCAGCCTTGCCAACTGGTACTTCTGTCTGCTGTGATTTCCTCATAACCAAAATTTACTATTATCTTTAATACCCTACCCTCATAAAGAAACCACATATAAAGTGTTCACTTTATTCAAAGTACCTTTTAGAAATATCAAATCACTGACCATGTCTAGATGTGGTTTGTGATTAAATGGCAAGGCAAATATCTTTTGTGAACATGAATTATCACCACCATTTTAAATCTAAATTTTTATAACATTAGTTTTTCCTAAACCATGTAATTTAAAACATAATTTTGAAAATCAGTAAATATTTGTTAAAGATCTGCCTCATTGAGTAGAATTTTAAGATGCCTGTAGAAGAAAATACAGCAATATGTACACTTAGCATAGAATAGCTACTATACAAATTTACTATTTTAACCCTATCATTAAAAATGAATCCAGTACCTAGTTTTCAGACGAATTTAAAATATTCCTTTTTAAAAACAAAACATAAACAACAAATGGAAATGCAATGTTGTCTATACAAAATAGGTAATTTCTTAATCAGTTTTTTTTTTCAAAGCATTTTTAGTATTTGTGAAATATTACAACCTTTCCTATTTTTAAATATGATCAGAGTAAGCATCCCTTTTATTAAACACAGTATAATTGGGGGAAAATATGGTTGAGAGGGTTGCAGAAGTAATGAGGAAAAGACTAAACTTGCAAATGTTGCATAAGTACTAATATTCAAATTCTAATCTACCTTTTTAATTTAATAGATATTTTTAAGTGTCAGGAAACTAAGGACTACATTATATTAATATCAATATAAACACCACACTTCAAATGGGAAGTATTAGCAGAGAAACAACATGATGAAAGATATATTAACTTTTATTTTTATTCAATTTTGCATAAGGATATTGTTTTTGCTAAGTCAATTCATAATCTACCATAAAAAGTGTATTAAAAACTAAAACCTAAAACTGTTTAAAAGACTAAATTCTTCTAGCAGAAGTATATTAAGATTAACTCAAGTTCAAGGTAGGGAGTTTTGCATTTTTTTAATATAATAGTTGGTAAATGGATCAAAGAGCTTTTTAATATCTCAAGATGAAGGTCAATTATCTACAAGTTTTTCTGATTTAATCTAAAACACAGAAGGTGGAATTTTACTAACCTGTTTTGCATTGAAATCATGGCCAGCACAAAAATAATATTGCAATCTACCTATTTTCCTAGCCCTTACCATAATTAAAGAATTATAAAACATAAGAAGAAAAAATTTTTATCTTCTTACATTCCTTCATTCTAAAGATGATGAAATAGGCCCAGAGAAGGGCCTCCATCTATTATTATCTAATAATAATTAGATAATTATTTCTAATAATTATCAGAAAAGCTAAGAATAGAATTCAAGATATACTACTTCCTAGTTATTTCTACCATCCTACTTCTATTCGAAGTTTTTATAAGTAAAACAAAGGTACAAAATTCCCTTTTTAACACCTACACACACATTCTCAATTTCTATTTAAAAAATGAGATTGTAATATGAGTCATCTTTCAAAGCTATTAATACAACATATCACAATTCTCTTTGGTATTTGCTTTTACTAAAAATCATTTATTGTAGATAGAGCATTTCCACTGAAGAATGACTAATTTAATGAAGTAAATCTAATGTGCTATATTTACTTTTCAGAAACAACATTGGAAATTACAGCTAACTTTAGTAAGAAACAGGATTGGCCAAATAACCATCAATATCTTTTACTGTTTATACCTTGTGTTTTCAAAATTTGGTCTGAACTCTATTAGTAAGAATGAACTCTAATATTAATTTAGCAGCTAAAATACCCCTTATACCAAAAAAAATTTTTTGAAAAGTGGTAGACAGGATGAGGAGAATATATAATAATCAAAAAAATTAAAAATTAAAAAAGGTATTAAAAACAAACTGTGTGCATATTTTAAAAATTGAAAAATAATTATGCAAAGAAAAATATTAAAATTTTGCATAATAGCAAAAAGAATAGATAATTAACTCCTTTTCTGGTATAACATATTTTAGAGTTTTAAAATTTGATCTATATTTTTAAATAGATCAATTTGGAAGTGAGAAACATTATTAAATTAGCTTATAGGTGTGCATCTATAACTTATAGGAGGCACCACTGTCTAGTCAGAGCAGAAAGTCCTGGATTAGATCGTCTAGCCATGTCCATGTATCATGGGACAAGTTAACTAACCTTAGTTTTCTAGTATGTAAAATGGAGATAAAGCCACTTTTCTGGCTTGTTACATAATAGGAGTAGTTATAGTGATCACATTTATCTGTAATATATAAATAAGTGTGTTTACATACATGCACACACATACATGGCCTGAGAATAAGTTCCAGATAAGAAATAAATTTAATATTTACAAACTTGAGATTTTACAATTAAAATTAGTGATATACAGTTAAAAATATAAAGTTTTCACATGAAACTACCACTCTACAAACATTTAACATATATTCTTACTCTCTTCTCTCTTCTCCCCTGAACTCTGTGGTTACTACAATTCTCTGGTTCTCCCTCAGTTCCTTTTTAGTTATTATCATGTGCTTTTCCTCCTCTACTGGATCCTAAAATTTGGCATTCTCCTGGGTTCCTTTAGTCCTCTTTCCTCTTATTCCACACACAATACTTCACCTATGTCCACATCTTCCACTTCTACCTATAAATTTACAACTCACAAATCTCTCTTGAGATGCTCAACGGTCACCTTGAAATCTATATATCCAAAACTAAACTGATTATGTAGCCTAGCCCAGTCCCAATGTTCTTTTCCTCTTGTGTTTGAGTGAATGATACCAGTATCTATATAAACATCCAAGGTAAAAACTTAGCAGTCATCTTTTCCACATACTTGTCGTTCATATCCTAATTGATCACCAATCATTAATCCTATAGGTTCTTCCTCCTTTCATCAATTCTTTCTCCTCCACCCCATTGCCATATTATTTCTCACTTGGATTACTCAGCAGAATTCCCATTCAGCTCTGTCTTTTGCTTCACCCCCTTCCAATCCTTCTATATAATAAATTTGTTCACATTATTCCATAATTGACTGGAGAACCACTGAAGGAATAGAGACCAACCTCCTTCACATGGTGTTGAAAGCCCTTCATAGTCTAGTCCGTCTTCTTTATTAGGCTTATATCTTAACCCTCCATCATCCTTTCCCTTCCCAACTATTCCCCCAATGTGTCATGCTGTCTCATTCTGTCTCTGTGCAAGCTATTCTCTCAGTCTAGAACAATACCTTCCTGTCCTCCAGGCAAACATGACTCCTCTCTCAAAAGCCAGTTCAAGGGTCTCCTCCATAAGGTTTTCTCCGATACCTCAGACAGTTCTCATCGGTCCTTGCTTTGTGCATCCTCTATACTTTGACTTAACTCTATTTCAGCATTTCTTATACCTCCCTATAATTATTTTTCACATTTTCTTCTCTTATTAAGTGGTTAGATAGCCCTGAAGAAGACAATTGTGTCTTCATCTTTGTATCTCATATGCTAGCAATAGTGCTCGGCATGTAGTATGATATTTAAAAAATTAAAAGCTGAATGTCGCATGAAGAAATCTACAATCCCCCCAAAAAACTATGCAATATAAGCATAAAATTCATGATGGTTTTATCTTTTCACTTTCTGTCATAACTACACTAAGAAGTAGGCCAATTAATCAGCCCTAATTTCATAGCCCCAAAAGAGAATGACCTCTCAATTCTAACTATTAAAGCAGTGCTTGACCTATTGCTCCTATCATATTTCCTGTGCTGGTTGCTGTGACATCTCACTTGGGACAAAGAATTCTATTTTCTGTAATATCTAATCAAATTCTTTACAACTGTGACAAGTCTAAGGTATAATAATGTGCTTAATCACAAAGCAGACACATCATTTCTAAACCTCAGAAAATAATACTGAAAGACTTGTTTGTCCTTAAACAAATCTAAGATTTAATTATGAAAACCCTCAGCTAAAACAAAAAAGATTTAACTATTCCTTCTATTTTCAGCAATATTATGATTTAAGGTAAGATTGTATTACTAAAAAAATCTATAAAATAAAAATATAGCTCTAAATTTATTATACACGTGTATGTAAAATGTATACCACACACATACATTTAAAGATACACTAAAGAAACACTATTAATGCCAATTTTTATGACTTCAGGAAAATCTAGAAACTGAAGCCCAAAGTCATTATACATTAAAATCTTTCAAAAGTGCTTTTGAAACAGATATTCACTGAGTTCAGTACTAGCTTCGAAATTTTGTGTCTCTGTCAGTTATTTCTAAACATGTAATAAATCTAAAGCTGGTGGGTTATTTCCTACTCAAACTGGTCAAAAGACATGCCATATTAAAGAGAAGAGTTATCCTAAAGATTTATAAACTTATAAGTTTACAAAAATCTTAAATTTTACCACTGTTAAAATGTACCTAAGGTAAACTTAACTGGACCTGCATTTCCAGATCAAAGATTTCACTCACCAACCTAACCATCACTGGCTAAATAATAGTGAAAAAAAACTCAACTACTCAAAAGACTCCTGGAATTAATATGGGAAAAATCTCGATTTCTCTGTAACTGATCAACAAAAGCAAGGAAATCGTTCTGACCCACTTATCCTAAGTTGAATGTAGTAAGTGTGAGTGTTTATCTCTTACAGCACAGCCAGCTTCTCCCTGTTCCTCTGTACACCCCTGAGAAATTAGCCTTAGGAGAGATGGGAAAGGGGGATCGCGGTTGTCATCTGGGAACAGGTGTGAGAGGAAGGGAACAACTGTAGCTCTGGTTCCCAGGAAAAAGGAGGTTCATTCCATGGGGTGGAAAGGAACTAACGCATCTCTCCCCATCTACTTCCTAACCATCCTAGGCAAAGGCACAGGGCAAAGTGGCAGTTATGTAAGAATTTTAAAGGGTAAGGGGACAAGTTTAATAATTATAATATTTTATTATATATAAAATACTTTAGTTCATATATCTAATACCATTCAATCCTTCTAGTAACCATGATAGATATGTCAGTCAGCTCAAGTATCATCATCCCCATTTCTACAGTTAAATGGGTAAAATAAGGTAAAAAGGTAAAAAGTTACGTGACTTTCATAAGATCAATCAAAAACAAATAGGGCTAGAATTCAGATCTTCTAATTCCAACCTAATGTTCCTTCTAGCATTATAGTCTATGCTGTGTCTAGCCTAAAAGCACATATGAGTTCAAGACTGGGGTAGGGGAGCTTTGCTTACTTAGGAGAGACTTTTTCCTCCCATATGAGAAAAGGAAAATACAGAATGAAAAGACTGCCTTTAGTACTCTCCAACTTTCCAGGCTGTGTTCCTCTCCTGCCTCTTGGAGTTCCTATGCCTCCATTCCCAAAATGTGCCATCATCCTCCGGTTGCCCCAAGTAGCACAAGTACTAGTATTAGTTTCATTAACCTGTTCTCCTCTCCACTTTAAGGCTTAAATGACCAGCAGCATTCCCTGTCACCTATACAACAAAGTGTGGAATGATGGGGAGGGCAGGAGGTCAGAGTAGAGGGCACAATTCTTCTTCTCATATAGACAGCCCTAGGAAGGATTAGTTCTTAGAACTCTTAATTTCCTCCTTGCCAAAGGGGACACATTCCACAAATCCAAGTCTTATTTGAGCAGCTCATTTAAAACTGAGGTGAGTCTATTCCCACTGCAGAGGAAAGGAGCTGCCTGGCCCTAAGCCAAGTAAGATCACAGAACCCCTATGCCCTAAGTGTGGAAACTATTAGTTGTGGTACTTAGCTCCTGGAATACCCAAATCATAAATAAAGGAAGGTCCAATGGCCTGGGCCACAAATGTAGACCTTCAGAAAGACTTTAAAGAATGGTTAAAGCCACTCCTCTAACTCAAGTTTCATGCCACATCCTTACCCCTTTAATCAAGGCCTCCCCAAATTAATGATGTATTTTGTTTTCAATAGAGAAACTATATGAGTCTTTAGGGGATAAATCCCATTCATCCTCCTAACTTTATCTCCTAAAAGGTCAACAGAACGTTAAGTGCTAAAATAAGTGAGCTAAAAGTTAACCGTTGTCTTGCTTTTAGTCTCCTTACCCATACCTTCAATTTCATAATGACAGTACTACAGTTACTAGCAGAAATAGTAATATTGAAATTTAGATTTTTGAAGACTTGAATACATATAAAAGAACTGAATTCCTATAACAATTCTCTGAGTTGGGTATGATGAGGAATAGAATCCATTATATTAAATAACTTCCCTAAACCATTTGCCCACAAGAAAATAATAAAACCAGGTTTCATTCAAACCAAAGTACTTTGTTCAAAATCTCATGCACTATCTTACCTCTTAATATCACCTTCTTTTAAAAAGGTTTACCGGATCCCTCACCTATCCCAAAAATGTTTATCACAGAAAGTGTTTAAGCAGAGAGTAAATAATCAGGATGTAGGTAAGAGATGCCTAAGCTGGATAAGATTTAGACTAGGTAACTACTTCTTTAAATAATGTTTATCTCTAAGACTCTGATTCTATTTATCATGCTATTTCATCATCAGTTTCTCCCTTATTTTCTATTTATGCATTAAAGTAAAGAGAAAAATAAAATATAAAGCAGTAAAATCCTCTGAACTTGTAAGAAGTATCAAAAGAAAACAAATACCCCCCCCCAAAAAAAAACCCTGCTATATTCTATTGACTATGATTATAAATTATCTTATATATAATTCTAAAAGTTCCTAGAGTGTAGCTCCCTAGTTGACCTATTTAACTTCTGTGCTGAATATTAATGATACTCATTAACAGTAAGGGAAAAAAAACCAAAAACTCTAGATTTACAAAAAACAAAGGGTTAATTAACCACCATGAACATTTTGTAGGACACAGATCATCCAGTCTAACTACTAATTTTACAGATTAGAAAACTAAAGCCAAAATCATTAAATGTCCTGCCTAACACATGCCAGATCAAAACCTATCCCTCTGACTCTTAGTTTGGTGTTGCTTTTTCCACCTAAAAACATCATGAGATTCAAACAACTTGCTCTCCAAGATAGAAAATATTTCCAAAACCCTTAAAATCTACTTTTAAAAATCAATCTAACAGACCTCTGATGACAGGAGACAAAGTCCCCATTTCTATAGTAATGCATGCATTTTCACTATTATAATGATCAGATGGCCAGATTTTTCTCTTTTGTGTGTTTGTGGTAACAAAAAGAACAGAACAAAAACCATGAATCACCCACTTGTAGAATTCATGATTTTTAAACATGAAAAAAGGCCCTAGTCACCCATAAATATCAGAATGTTATCACTAACAGAATAAGGCCAGGGAAGCAGATGTGGCTCAAGCAGTTGGGTGCCTGCCTGCCACATGGGCGGTCCAAGGTTCGTTTCCCAGTGTCTCCTAAACAAGATGAGCAAGACAGCAAACTGATGTGACAGTGCTGGCGTAGAAAGCTGATGCAACAAGATGACACAACAAGGAGATACAACGAGGAAACACAATGAGAGACATAACAAGCAGGGAGTGGATGTGGCTCAAGCGATTGGGCGCCTCCCTCCCACATGGGAGGTACGGGGTTCGGTTCTCGGTACCTCCTAAAAAGATGAGCAGACACAGAGAGCACACAAGGAACAGACACAGAGAGCAGACAACAAGTGCAAACAATGTGGGGTGTGGGAGAAATAAATAAATAAAATAAACCTTTAAAAAAAAGAATAAGGCTAGACTACATAAGAGTAATTTTGCTTATTCACATTCCTTCAGCACATTCTTTGAAACTATTTTAAGTTGCCTGCACAAAGCTAAACTGTACTGCTTGCTATGAATAACAAATCACATTGTAGTGATTGTGTACCATTTCTTGATAATAAGATCATAAATCATATCAAAATTAAATCAGAACCCCCCAAATGAAAATGTCAAAGCAAAAGTTTGCCTTAGCCTCTCAACTAAAATTTAATTTTAATCTCCCAATAAAACCATGGAATACATTTGAGATATGAACTGTGGCTTCTTAGTAAAGCATAGTAATTAACAGAAAGTGTCAGACTCAAAATTATGGAAAGAAGATGTTCTACCTAAAGATAAATGTTTTAAAATTATCTTCCAATATTTATAATTTATCAAATAGCCCCTCAGCTGCCAATTCCAATTTAGTGTATTTGAGAAAAACACTAAAAAAATAGCGTGGCAAAAAAGTGCTGAAGGCTTGTGAAACTCCACTAGAATCAGGGAGCTTCATATCTACTTTCCAATCACATGAGTGATGAAATTAACTATGTAGATTTAATAAAATATTTTTCTTAATAAAAAGTTCTGCCTTCAACTTTTGTATCTTTGCTAACCACATTGATGATTCTTATGAGTGCATATGCCTATCTGTAACTAAAACTCTAAAATCAACTCTTTCAAAGTCTCGTTCAAACGCCATTATCTACCAGCAAGTCATGATCCTAAATATCCAAATTTCCTAGAATTTCCTATGTCCTTCTTCAGAACTTAACACTTTCTATCTCACAGTAAATTATCTAGAACAAGTCTTACCTACTGATCACAAGGTCCTTAATGCCGGACCTTCCCTCCAGTATGAGAAGGGTTCTACAGCTTTGATTCAGAAATTGGGAGCTGATATGGATAGCCCACAGCAGAATCAAAGGAAAAACAGCCAGCAAACTGGTGATGAATAAAGGGGAATTAATTGGTATCCAGGGAAGAAGGAATCAGGACATGTGAAAACGCCTGAAGGAGTGGCCCAAAACAAAAACAGGATTCACAGTGAAGAGTTGCAAAAGAAAACAGACAAGATAAACGGGAACGGTTAGCATGGCAGAGCCTGGAAAGATCCACTTCCATTTTGCTTTATTTCTCAGTATAAATTTGGTCAATATTTTCTGTTTTTTGATTTTATAGAAAGAACAATCTTTTCTGAGTGTGTGTGTCCATAGTTATATCTAACATTATTCAATCCTTTCTAGACTAAATTTATTAGATGTTTTCCTATAAAGACTAATCTTCAATTTCATCCAGGAGGTGTGATGGAACAGTATTCCAAAAGTGTGATGTACTTAGAACGAATAAATAAAAGTTCCCTTCTCTTTACACATTTTCTCACTTTTCCCCCAAAGACGTTATTGGGGGGGGGCAGTTTAAAAATAAGATATTTAAAAGGAGATATAGAGAGATGAATCAGAAAAGGAAAATATGGACATAGGGAAAAGGCTGGATTTTTGCTTAATTATACCATTAAAGATCCACTGAAAGGTAAGGGAAAACATGAGATATTTTACCTGCGCTCCTATGAAATACAATTCAATTTAAGTCCTGGTTTTCAACTTAAATTAAGTTTCATAGATTGCTTGTGATTTGAGTAAACAACAAATAACATTAAGCTTATACATATATAGAATAGTGGATTTTATACAAGATCCAATATATTCTATATACATAATTGACACAGCTGCTTTTATTTAGACTAGTATAAATAATGCATTAAGGAAGTGAATTAATTAAAGCATATGAAAACCAAAAACAGTATTAACTTAAACTTAGGATGAACTTCAGCATGACCTTTTCTATACTGCCTCATTATAATCTCTAATTCACTAATGTAGAAAAAAAGAAACAAAAGTCCAGAAGTAAACTATCAAGTTAATGATTTAACTTAAAACTAAGGCTGAAATTGAAGTGGTTGCCACTAGAAATTTATTAATATTTTCAGGATTCAGGATAGGTTTATCATTTATAAGACTGTGGATAAATTTAAATACCTCAGAGGAAAAAGTGGAATAGGCTTTTTGAACATAAAACTGAAATCCCTTACTAAATAAACACCTTCTAAAATAACAACTTCTAGAATATTATCAGCCAATGCCAAACATCAACTAAGAATAAATTAACAAGAAAGAATAAGGGGTCTAACTGAAATTATATTATCTACTAATTCAAACAGACTAAGAACTAAAACTCCTATGTATCGACAACTTCCCTTTTAAAGCCTAGACAGGGACTAGGTGCATACATCAAGGGGTAACTAAATACTAAGTCCTCAGGATAAAATAAATTACAAAACCATAGACTTCTAAGAATAAAGTGACATTCTAAAATAAAATATTAAAACTAATACATTATTAAGAATTTCAGTAAAAGCCTAAATGAAATCATATTATATAAGTTTTATTTCATGTTGGAAAATTTGTTTTTTATCTGTCCTTTTCTTGAAATCAATTCAAAATTACATAAATATCTCCTTAAAATAATATATATATATAGTTTAAGCCAAAATTATTGATAATTTTTAATAATTATAACTGTTTTTAGTATTTTTAAGAATATATATTCATTTTTCAAAAGAATACATTATGGATTTCAAACAAGTTTTACTTCCCATACTATTCACATTAGGTAATATTTTCAACTCCAGGAATGTGGGGCCAAAATTAGTTATACTTGACATTAAGTAATATTATTGTTAGTATTCACATTAATTCTCTATGCAATGACTAAATAGTGATAGTATCAAAATCTTGCTCACAGAAAAACCTACTTTAAGTTCCAGATTACACTTCTCTCAAATATACCTTTATATAAAGTATTGAAGAATCATACTTATTTTACAAAATAAAGTATATTCATAAATAAAAGCATCCACAATTTTAAAAAATGTTAAAATGCACATCAAAATAAAATACAAATGTCTTTGTTAATCAATGGTAGCAATATATAGAGATCTCTGTAGGCAAAACATTGTCTTTGATTTTCTTAAATCCAGTCAATGTAAAAATCCTCTAAAAGACTAAAGTTTAAGAACAATTTTTCAATAGCTGAGACTAAGACATTATTTTAATTTTGAACTTATGTAACTCTGATAAGACTAGTATGACATTTATTTACTAAAGTAATCATAGCATAGAAAAAGCTAAACATTTATGTGATTCTTCTAAAATTAACCATTTAAAGTATAACTCACTAATAAAGTTGAACATAAAAAGAGTTTGAAAATACAACAAAAGACCATTTTGCCTGTATGTGCTTTGGAAATGATATAATTAGAAATAAAAATAATTTAGCACTTTTTAATACTTACTTAAACAAGACCTTTTGCCAGCTGTGCTTGCACCACCTGAACATAAATTCCCTCCTCGATGAATCAATTCAAGTTCCAAATTTGTTCTGTAAGTAAAGCATTAAAATATATTTTAGTCATTAAACTGAAGCAACACTCTAATTTTTTATTGACATGCTTGAATCAACCTAAATAATAAAGTTCTTATGTGCAAAACCACTGTTTATGCAGTATCTGTAATAATATTTTATCTGCTATTTAGAAATAAAAGGGGAACAGTTTAGCCATTCTCACTTATACATTCATATTTGTACCTGCAAAAAATTGCACACATCACAATGTAATTGTTGCAACATCCCAATTGTTGGCAAATACTAAAAACTAGACCTTAAGAAAAAAAAATCCTGCAATATTTCATAAACCTGCATACAAATATGATGAAAGAATTTGTACTCCCACTTTCAGCCACTGGGTGGGTAGTTACTGTATATGAAACACAAGGACATATACTATTTTCTATTAAAGAAACGGTATTGCTCATTGGTGCTTAGATGGTATCTAGAAATCAGTATCAAGAAATAAAATCATTAATATCAAAGTGGCTATGACCAACACATACAGTTAAAAGCAATCTCAGTTTCCTTCATGGACTTATAAAATTAGTTTTATTAAAACACTGTGTAACTATTGACATTGTTAAACATCAGTACTGTTCATATGGATCTCAAATTGCACAATATTTAGCAATTATTAGCGTACAATGGCAAAATTAGTAAATTGACCTTTCAAAAATCAAATTGAATCAGAATCTAAAGATTTACTCAAAACGATAGTAAAATAGCCAATATGCCAAACAACAAAAAAAATTCTGAGTGATAATTTTAATTGTGTGTATTTTTTCTTCAACACTATTAATAAACTTAAACACACCATTATTTCCCACAATTAAAATAGAATACAGTAGCTTATGTCCAAAATATGTATTTTACACTAATAGTGAGATGATATCCCACCAGGAAAAGGGCAAATTTTCAAGTTTACTCATTGCAACTGAATTCAAGAAAGAATATTATTCTATTTTATTTAAAACAAAACATTTAAAATTGGTTTTCGTTGTATTTTGAATACAGAATGCTTTGAAGTTATATTTTCATATATTTATTTATAAATGCAAGCTTAAAAATATTAATATTCCTAAGTCTGTTGTGTTTGCCACCCATTTCTAAAGGAATGTTTTAATCCTCTCTACTGGGGAGGAAAAAAAAAGCAATTTAACATTGACACTGTTCCTGCTCAGAGCTCCATCTGGTTGTTGCTGATAAGGGCATCTGTGTGACAAGGGAATTTTCCACCCTTCAGGCAATTTGCATTGCTCACTGAACCTCTAAAAACCTACCAGCAAGGAAGCAGGGACAAGGATTTCATATTAGTGGACAGAAAGCGAGCGGAGACCAGCATGTGTCCTTCATCAAGGGAATATAAATGAGATCAATATATTTTGTTTTCACAAATCTTCTGTTGCCTAATCTGTAGAAAAAAATTAATGGCTATATTCTCTTATAAAAACTAAGATTTCCTAGATAGCACTTTTAAAAGAGCTAACCAGAAACACAAACAATTCTTACAAACAAATTCAGAACCAGAATGTCAACTTTTAATTCACCACAGTTTGCAAAACTACTATTTAAAATATCAATACAAGAACAATTCTATTTATACACCCATAAAATAAGATACTTTAAAGGATGACAAATATGTTGCCAGGAATTTGAATTTAAAGAATATTTGGAGGAAAACTGCTGAATCTAATTAATTATTTAAGATCATGCTAGGCAAGAATTCCTGCACAACATTCCTTCTGGGTTAAAAAACAAAAACTATCTTTCTAAAGTGTTAATATCATATAATAATATCTAAGATTTTAAAAATCAAAAAGTCAGAGACCCCAACCATTAACTTCTCCTTATTTTGGTTACATCAAAATTGGCCCTTTGATACTTGCTGGAGTAAAGAACACAAAAAATGGGTCATGTAGTCTATGTCCAATCATCCCTCACTGTTGAAAAATCACAAATACTCTTTTCTGTCTTCCTGAATGGATGAGGTAAAAGTAAAGATGTGTTGGGAGTGGGAGTTTTCTGAGCTTTATATTTTTAGAGAGAATTACTCTGCTTTCTACATTTTCTAACACAAATACATTCAAATTAGTTTAGAAGGGGGAAAAGCGGGGAGAGAATGTTAAGTAAGAATGCTTCCCTTACAATAAGAAAGGCCTATCTCGGTGGCCACTGGGATAAAATCATATAATACCCCCTCCAACTATGCTCGCTCCAGATTCTTTTTGCATGACCAAAGTCTGCGTTCCCCTCTATCCCTGTTCAGCATCAACTACTATTTTTTAGCACTATAATTTCAAAAACTAATATATACACACTCAAGTTCTAACTCCTCCAGGAAGCTTCCCTGGAAAAGAAAAGAAGCACTTCCTTATACTTTACATTTCCATTTGTTCATCTTTCCTTTTGAAGTTCTACAGCATTTTCTCTATATGACATTTTTAAATGACAAACTATATTGTTTTAAATAGATTGATGTATATTAGTTTTGTTTTTCCAACTAAATTGCAATTTCCTGGAGAGTAGAGACCATTTCAGATATAACTCCATGGTACCTAGCAAATTGTTAAAAAAAAAAAAACTCTTAGGAACTGACAACCTCTTTGCTTTAATATATCACCAATGAAAAGATCTCTTTAGCCCCTATGGTTTATTCTGTTTCTTTTGCTGACTATTTCTTCTAGTTCCTTAAACCCAGCAGTAAACAAAAAAATGGAAGGATTATTTGAGAAAGCTTTAAAAAAAATTTTTTTTTAAAGATTAGTAATTTGGTATTTTAGCAAGTATTTGTTTTATTTCAAAAAATTAGTTTATAAAGTTTAGACTAACAATAACACAACTAACAAAGCAAGGTACAGTCACCTACTCAGTAGTTTTACCCACTCGTGATTTAAATATCAATCTCCATCTCCATCTCAGGTACTCATATTTTATTTTTCTTCCATTTCCATGTTTCTCACTATATACAGGCCAAGTGTTACTCATCAATACCTCTAGGCTATATGTAACCTGTATTCAAAAATCCTTGGAAAAATCAATTATTTAAATTGGTGTCATTCATTGTTCCAATAGTGAAATAAATGAATAGGCACTAAAGTGAAGAAAGTTTTCTTTCCCAAAATTAACTTTCCATTTGAATGACTGATATTTGTAAAATAATTATTTTTGAAAATACATTGAAACTTGAATATAGTGATTTTGATTAATTTTAATGCAAACAATAAGATAACATTCTAACAGCTTCTTCTCTGATGCCCTCACAAACTCCTCCAAGGCTTTGTCACGCAAATAAAATTAAAAGCAAGCAGAAATGTACTGTCTGGCCAAAAAATGAGCTCAAAACAATTATTAAGGGAATCAACTTTATGGGCTAGTTACCCACTAGAAACATTTTGTTTCTAAACATCAAAAAATTTAAGCTCACCAATGAAAAGCAAACAAATAAAATTACTTATTCAACTGGGAGGAGTTCTACTCTAAGAAAGTAGGATTGTATTCCACTGAAGTTAATAGTGCCAAATTCAAATAAATTCACAAATCCTAATAAATTAGCATTTAAGAATCATTAGGTTTGCATTTTAATTCAAAAGTGAGATAATTCAAAGTAAATGTGTTGTTAATTATTTTATCTAAATATTTATTTAAATATTTAATGCCTACCTTTTAGGAATAAATATTTCCAAGTATTTATGAAATAAGTTTATATGTCAGGCATAACATATAAAAAGACCTGGTTTCTTACCTTGAGAAAATTATATCCCATTCAAAATAGGATACAACATATATTTTTAATTCATGTTTTTGTTAATTTTTGAGTCAATTTGTTCACTGCAAAAACTATGAAATGGCCTGAGTAATCCCAACCAATGAGGTTTTTAAGGATAATATGTTATCACTTTCTAAATCATGATCATTAGGAAAAATTGTCATTAGGGATCAAAAAAGGGTGGGGGGAAAGCATCTTTTCTTTGTTTCTCTAGCTATACCCTTCGTAAATCATTTGATATTTGTTCCTGCTTCTCTATAAAATGGAAAACCAAAATGGACTGATCTAAAAAGTCTTCCATTATCATTGCAAATTTTCTTGCATTTTTGCATTCTATATGTTATTTATATATTTAAACCAAAAAATAGGGATCTAAAAATTCCATCAACGTAAGTTTAAATCTAATTATTTTTTAGCTCATATACAGATCATTCTCATTCAATCAGGATTTTCTTATAAACTCAACTCTAATATGAACCAGAGGTCATAAATACATGAGCTGATGACATAAATGTATATATGTTAAAAAAAGCATGTTGAGTTGGTCTACATTCACTCTAATCTCCTACAACTTTATACTCACAATATTGTAGAAAATATTGTTAAAAACTGAAACCTTGGCAGGATTAAACTATATTTAATTTAGTTTTCACATGAAACATATTTTACTGAAAGTGTACAATAACTGGTAAATTTCTAGAAACAAAATATTAAATTAACGGGTATATCTTACCCACAGCATTCTGTATAAACAACAATAATAGTCTAAAAATATGCAAAGACTAGAAAATTAGCTCCCAATCCATTAGGATTCTTTTACATTGACGCCTATCCAGTATTTGCATTCCCAGACCAGCGACTAATGCTTCCTTATCTTGAGCTCTAACTTGCATGCTTCCAATTTTTCCAAGTCTCTTTCCAGTTATCCTGGGTTCCAAAGACTACATACAGTTCATTACTCTTTTGTTACCCTCTGCTCCAGGAAATGAGGCAGATAAAATAGCCATGATGAACTGCATGGGTATAAGACCTATAAAAGCTGAACACAGGAGAGGAAAAGGAGGATCTTAATTGAAAGAAGGCTAAACCTCAACTCAAGGGATCTGAGTTCTAGTCCTACTCTGCCATTAATTGCTGTATGACCTCAAGTCACATAACCTGTCATACAATTTACCTACTGTCATTCAACTCAGACAAAATATAAAGTATACTTCCAGAGATATCCAGGGTTCTATAATATCAGTATCAGTAGAATGTGTTTATAAGTTCGTAATTGTGTCTCCTTCCTTTTTACTTTTTTATAATTCTCCATTTTCACTCAATTAAGTTCTCTAAAATTCCTATTTGCAACTATTCCTTTGTTATTGAACACTACTCAGTCTAATAGGCTAATCCTTCCAAATCTAAAAGAAGAGAAATATTTACTTCTGTTTTCTTGAGGCCCCTGATAGTTACAAATAGTATTACAAATAGAACACAACTGATCTCTTGCTTCCTCTCCCTATATCTGATTTTCTAAATCACCTAGCCTTCTAAGATGGTACTAGAAGCCTTCTAGGAGGGTACTAGATCTTTCACTAAGTTAAACAAACAAAATAAGTTCTACTTCTTACTCTTCTCATTTTTCCATATCTGTATTATCATTTTTTGATAAAACAATAGTTTCTTAATAACATCCTTAATATATAATACATGTTTTGAGGCAGCTATTTGTCCCAAAATGTTAATAATATACTTTTTCCAACATGTCCTATAATGTTTAATAACTTATAAAATTGTCCCAATATTTCATAAAGTTATTCTAATATTTCACTGAAGAATAAAAACTTCAGGAAATGAAGGAAAACTATACATTTATAGTCCTATTAGGAGGTTCTAAAACTAGCCATAATTTTAACCAACATTAAAAATATGTATCCTTTCTTTAAATATAAATGGCAATGAATGAAACAAAAATGCATTAAGCAATAAAGCCAACTATTAATAAGTGATTAAAAGTATTTACTACATATACTTACCTAGCAACAGAGTACATAAAGAGAAAATCATTATCCGGTGAGCCCGGGGTCTTGCTATAGTCTCTATATTTTTTCTGAGTCGTATTTTTAATATCTTTCATTACAGATTCCATTTCTTTACTCAAGTTGGTTTCTGACTGTAAAAATACAAATATACATATAAATTTTATTAATATTTATTTCCTTTAATAATAATTTAAACTTGAATATTTATCATATGAGCATGCTAGGGAATAAAAAAAAAAGTCAAAACATATAACATAGCTATCTACTACAAATATATTTAATGCATTAAGATAAAACTAAGAAATTATTTTATTTTAGTAATCTTTTACCATAATTCTATATTGTGATTAATAGCACTAGAATTCAACCAAGAATTAACCAAACTGTAATCTAAGCCAATAAGTGGATGTCATTAATATTTTAGAACAAAGTTTTCATGTTTATAAAAACCCTGACTTTAAGCATATTTTAAACTCAAAAATTTGGAATTACAAAAGAAAAAGAAATTCACACAGATTCTAAATTAGCCTTCACTGAGAAAGAGAATTGCCAGGAGAAGAAACTTTTTGAGTAGTTTTAAATTAAAAATTGGTTTCCAAAGTCAAATATTCATACTTTTCATAAATACATTTACTACATTATCCAGGCACAGCTGTTGCTGTCTTGGGGATCATATCCTAAATCTAAAATGAAGGTGAAATATTTTAAGAATTTAAATCAAATAAATCCTGCTGGATAACATAAAAGATTGGTTCATTCACAACAAATCCCACATTAAAGTAGACTGGCTTATGGTAATGGTTCAATCAATTATACAATATTATATCTAATACACACACATACCCTACTTCTCTATAAAATGTGTGTGTGGGGGGAGAATATATAATCTTAATCCCAATATCCCTAATGGGACTATTTTTAAATGATTAGATTGTGCTTTACAATGCAAGAAATAATAATATATCAGGATTTTGTTTGTTTTTCTTTGTTTTTAAATATTTCTATACCTTAAAATGAATCAAACTATAGCTCAGCTTATAGGTTTCATGATCTGGAAGATGTATATTAAAACTATAACAATTTAAAATAAGTAGAGCCTTTCTTTGGTAATAATTTGTCCTATTACTCTTTTTGTTTTTGATAACCACAAACAGAAGAGAAAAACCTGAAAAAGCAATTTCTACTAAATCTATAAAGGTCCAGACTAATTTAGAAACTGAACGAAAATGAAGGCCAAAGAGTAAAGCTGAGTTAACCAGGATATTTTTGCCTTACACTGATGCTTACTGGGAAAGCTCCTGGCCGTCCCTGCAGCTCTTCCACATCCTTTATGAGATCTTGTATGCTTTTGTTACTAGCACGTTGCCAAAGGTTATTTTCCACATTGCTTCCAGGATAACAAGGAAGAACACTGTTAGCAAACTGCCTACAGAGAGGGCACGTGAATTCTCCTTTGTCCACTGAAAAGCCCTGAAGAACCTGGTCATTCTAAAAGATGAAATAAACATACAGATGTATGATGCCCACATTTACAGAAAACAAAATTTACACCACATTTTATAATAAATTAATGAAACATATAAGAAAAGACATCTCTAAAATATGTCATAAACAAAACCTCTCATTTAACTGTTGAGGCTTACCAAATTACTCCTTAAATCATAGCAATTATTGCCCTCACCAATGAATTTCTTAAGTATCTCACTCTTCTCCCAGTATGAAACATTCACATAATGATGCAATCACTCTGAAATGTGGATTTAAGATAAAAAATAATTCAAAAAGCAGGGCACAAAGTGGGTCACCTTCCTCTTACCCCATCCCCGTTTTTACAATGTCTAAGTGACTACTGGGAAGATTATCCCAACATTGATGTTCTCTGATGTAGGATAGATAGTTTTCTAGAGTAAATCAGGTCTTAAAAATATGATGCATCTTCTAAAGTGTCTAACTGCTTAATTCAGCTTGTTGGACTTTATGCAGTGTACGGGTTAGGTTTATTTACGTTTAGTGGATGGGGAAAAATTTTAGCTAGAGTACTCAGAACATAACTGTAAGAGGAGGGGAATTAATTTAGTGCTTCTTCCTTCAGATGTTTCTCTGATAGGAAGCAGAGGAAAAAGAATTTATGAAACAGAGACACATAATGCATAAGTCTATCTTGCTCATAAAAGACAGTAATACATCTAAATAATCAGGGGACTTAAGGCAGAAATTCAGGCTGCTGCCTTTGTTCCTCTCTTTTGTCTGATACCACCTCACCTCTATTTTGCTCTTGTAGGCCATTTCTATTATGTAATTCTAAGCATTATATTATTCTTTTTTCCAGAAATGTCTCTCTTATTCTGCTACTAAACTAATGCCTTATCTCAAAATGTTTTTAATGCATTAATGTGTGTGTGTGTGTGTGTGTATGCAATGATATGACCATTATTACTAAAGAGACAAAAATAAGAAGAAAATGAATATACTGGCCTATGGTCACAAAGGAGTTAATGAAAATGCCAAGATGATGCTCATTCCACTATATCTTATATCTTAAGTACTTTGACTAAAAGAATTCTGTTTTTTACTTTTTTATAATATATTTTTTTATTTTTTACTTTTTGATATTTATTCTGTCCAGTCCTTAAAAATGTAGTACCATGTCTTTCTAAATCCAATTCTACAAACATTTAAAAAGCTCCTCTGTGCCAGATGGAGTGCCACGTGCTGGCACAGAGTTAAGATAATATCTTCTTTTCTTAAGGTACTCACATTTTAAAGCAAACACAAACAAATAAATGATAATACTGTGTGATAAATGTAACAGAGATTTCCCAGGGAAGGAGCCTGGTGAGCTAAGTTTTAAAGATACAGAAGAGCTTACCAGAATATTAGGGTGGGAGTCATCCTTCACTATGGCCTTTATTTCAAAGAATGTTAGGTCCTCTTCCTTAATTGAAACCAAATTCTTTCCTAAAGCCTCCCCAAAAGCCTTCTCAACTAAGCACCAATCATTCTCTCACATCCCACACATCTCAGCATCCTCCTCATTCTCCAGTGCTGCCTCAAGACCATTAATTACTCCTGCACTCTCTTGTTTTTGTGGCTCATGTCTTTAGTGATACTACCTTTTTTCCTTCCTTTTCACTGTCACCCACTGCCCTCAATCACTAAAGAGTCTTGTACCTCGATCAGTTTTCCTCACCATTCCAAGTACTGCCATCATCCTGTGTAACTTTCAAGTCTATGTGGACAACCAATCTAAAGTGTGGACAACTTAAGTCCCTCAGCTCCTTGACCTTCTCAGTGCTCTACTCCACCTTTACTCTATTCCACCACCTGTTACCATGACCACATTCTTATCCTGTAAGCACCCAAACTTGCTCTACATCTGAAAATATTAGATCCAAACATCTTAAATTTTGATCACCAACTCCTATCTCATTTATTCCCTCTTTTTTTTCTCCCAGTTTATCAGGTCTTTTCTATCCTACCTACACTCCATAAACTTTCACCAATACTTCCCATTCTCTCTTTATGTGGACTTCCATGATACATACCGAAAAAAACCTTTATACAAAATTAATCTAGTATATGCTTTCTCCAATCCTGTACTCAAACTGAGTGCTATTAGAGAAAAATCAAATAACCTCTTGCTACAAACTGTTTCCAACCTCAACTTATCCCTGAATACTACCTGGCCATCTTTCTTCAAGACCCTAGGAAGTGCTCTCTTACCCACTTCTAAGGTTTTTCCAAAGCATCTACTCATTTGTCAAGTACTTTTGTCTACCCAGCCCCTACCCCCTTTATTCTAGGAGCAAAAGGCTACACCTGTCTCATAGAGAATAGAGTCATGACAGCTCCTTCAGGTTCCTGCTTTCTCCCACCCAATATCTAATTAATAAATTCCACCAGTTCTTCCTCCAATTCACTTTCTTCATTCTACTCCCTTTGTTAATCTCTCTTAACTAGTCTCCCAAATATACTGCTACCACTATGATCAATCTAATGTAAGACTCTGTTTATCCCGCTCAAAATCTTTCAATGATCACCATCATCTCTCACCTTGACTCCTTCTTCCCACTGATGCCACACACACAATCTCTTACCTCTTAATAAATATATCTCAAATCTATAACCTCCTCTCCATGTCCATTGCTGTGACTGTAGTACAAGACCCTGTTATGTCTTACCTTCTAAAACATATTGCCACATTCTTTCTTAGCCTGCTGCAATCCTCTCTCTACACAACTGCAATAAGAATCTTTCTGGACAAGTCATATCTCTGTTTATGGTTTTAATGGCCTTCTGTAAGGAATCTGCATGACATCCAAATTCCTTCCAGTAACCTTTACAATTTGACCCCTAATTACTTCTCCAGTACCATCTGTCATCATTCAAGCACCTTACCTCATAAACTGTTCTGACACCTCTCAGGTGACCCTCTACACACCTCAAAGCACTCAACACATATACTACAACTGTTTGTTTATTTCTCTATCTCACACAATACATAGTAAGCTCCTTGAGGGAAGGAAATGTGTATTATTCACTATTGCATCCCCAGTGTCTATCACAGTAAATGGAACACTATAGGCACTGAATAAATATTTGCTCAATGAATGGTTGAATGCAGAGGCATGAAAAATGCATAATGTGCCTAAGGAACTATTAATTAGCTTATTATTGATGAATTGGTGGAAGATAAAACTACAGCAACAGGTAAGCCCAGACCACAGAGTTCCCTATATGCCATTCAGAGAACAGTGAACTTTATCCTAATGGGAGGAAGCCACAAAAGATTATTAAGCCAAGGATATATGTCATCAGATTTACATTTTAGAAAAAGCAGTGTAGTGGATGACTTAGAACTGAAGCAAGGAGATCAATAAGAATGTGATCCCAATAGTCAAGGTGAGAGAAAAGGGTATACACAAAAATGTAGCAGTGGGAATAGTGACAGGAGAGTGTAGTCGAGTGAGATTTAGGAGGCAGAATCAATAGAATTTGATAAGTGACTGAATGTGAGAGTTAAGGACTAAGAAGAAAAACTCTGCTTTTAAATGAGGAAACTGGGAATATAGTAGACCATGCTTTTAAGAACTGAGCTGAGAAATGAAGGAGAAAGAGAAGACTACAAATAAAGGGGAATTCAGGGTCAAAGGAAGGAATTTTGAACGGCAGAAACGTAAATATCTTCATGAATTGAGAAAAAGAGACAGAAGAGGCAGAAAAATTGAAGATTCAGAAGAAAAAGAGGTTAATTGATGATCAAGGCCTCTTAGGTACTGGGGAGAAAGGAATACTAGAACACAGACAGAACAGGGATAATTTTCTGCTTCCTCAAAGAGGATTCAGAAGGATGTTGAATCATTTATCAGGGAATTGAAACACAAGTTAGGAAGTTAGGGAATGTGTAACAGAGCCATTGTGGGGGTTTTTTGGTGACATAGTAAGAGACATAATTTGGTGAAAGGAAAGGGATCTTAGGATTTAAGTTAGGATATGGGATGGGGAAGGTAAAGGTTTAGAAAAGTTGCTGAGGGTAACTGAGAGGGAACTGAGAGGGATCAAGGACAGATAAATGAACTGAAAAGTAATATTTACAGCCCATGACTCTAGTCTAAAGCCACTGTTATTGGAAACCATGAACCTTTGGTGGTACAGTTCACTTAGTTATATGATTTTCTCAAACAGGGCTAGCTACCTGGGTCTAAGATCAAAGGAAAAAGGTTAAATGACTGATAAGAGTAGACTGGGGAAGCAGATGTGCCTCAAGTGATTGGGCTCCTGTCAACCATACAGGAGGTTTGATTCCCAGGGCCTCCTGGTGAAAAGCAAGCTGATCCGTGTGGTGAGCTGGCCCAAGCGGAGTGCTGGTCTGCACGGAGAGCTGGCGCAGCAGGATGATGCAACAGGGAGAGACACAGAGGAGAGACAACGAGAGACGCAGCAAATCAAGGAGCTGAGGTGGTGCAAGAGATTGAGCGACTGCTTTCCACTCCGGAAGGTCCCAGGATTGGTTCCCGGTGCCACCTAAGGAAAAGACAAGCAGACACAGAAGAACACACAGAGAGCAGACAGCAAGTGCAAAACAACGAGGGTGGGGGGCAGGAGAGAAATAAATAAATAGATACATCTTTAAAAAAAAAAAAAAAAGTAGACTGAATAAGGTAGAATGGATTGAGGTTAGGAAAACCTAATGCACTAGGAAAAATGCAAAAGGGTTATAGGACTAGAGATCTTGAAGTCAGAAGCAAGATACACTGATGACAGTGAAAATAAAAGAATCTGAAGGATAGTCATATAAGATGATATAATATGATATTAAAGCTTAATATCTCAGAGCTAAAAGAGTACTGAATAATAAAAGCAAGATTTAAATTATAGCCATGGAAGTAAGTTACTAAACTGAAGAGAAAAAAAAAGAAAAGAAGGGAGGGGAGGGGAGGGGAGGGGAGGGGAGGGGAGGAAAGAAAGAGAAAGAAAGGAAAGGAAAAGGAAAAGGAAAGGAAAAGAAAAGAAAGAAAACCAGGGGAGGGGCAAGATAGCAGAGGGGTAAGGAGCTCCAAGAGTCAGCTCGTCCTATAGGGCAGTTAATAATCCCTCAGAGCTATCTAAAACACCTGTTTGGAGGTCCCAGGAGACCAGAAGAGGATCTCCTTCTCTTCTTTCAAGGATGTTGCTCCTTGAAAGAATGGAAGGAGGAGACTGCCCATCTGCAGTGAAGTTGCATAAGTAGAACATTCCACGCCATGGAAGCCAGTACTTATCCTCCACTGATGGCACAAGCCACCTTGGGAGCTATTCCGTGGCTGGAGTTGGAAGCTCCATTTCCCAAAAATGGGAGAGGAAGAGATGGTTGGCTACCAACTTCAGTAATGATGAGTAAATTCTGCTGGCTAAAGTATAATCCTAACAATAGCTAAAGTTTGAACATGTCCAAATTGGAAAGAGGCTGACAGCTGCCATTTTAACTCTGCCCTTGGCATGAGGGGAAGCAGGGCTGATTGAAAATCAAGTGATAAGGACCAGCTTTTTTCCACCCAGATTGGATTGCAGCCCTAGCCTAGGGTCCAGCCCCACCTCCGGCAGGGAGGAAGCTGGCAGGACCTGCAGCAGACTCTCGGGGTAACTGCAGGCGCTGTCAGCCAGCACACTCTGAATACTTGGACACCTGGGGCTCCATCCACGCACACTGTGAAGAAAAGAAGCTATGTTTCTTCAGCCTTTCTGGGCAACTGCAGGTGCTTTCAGTCCACACAAACTGGTTTATTGAGCATCTTCAAAACCATCTCCACCCCTCCACCCCCATTGGATAGGAGGGGGTTGGTGTTTCTTCAGCCTCTCTGGGCAACTGCAAGGGCTTTTGGCCCGCACAGACTGGATACTCAGACACCTATAGCTCCATCCCACCACCCAAAAGGATAAGAGGGGAATTGTGTTTCCTCAGCCTCTCTGGGCAACTGTAGTGCTTTCAGCCCGCACGAACTGGTTTGTTGAGCACCTTCAATTCCATCTCCATCCCCACACTCCACCCCATAGAATAGGAGGGGGTTGGTGTTTCTTCAGCCTCTCTGGGCAACTGCAGGTGCTTTTGGCCCACACAGACAATAGTTGGACACTTGTAGTTCCGTCCCCACCCCAAGTAGGATAGGAGGAGAGCTGTGTTTCCTCAGCCTTTTTGGCAACAGCAGGCACTTTTGACCTGCATGGACTAGACCGGTGGATACCTGTGGCTCCACTCCTACCTGCCAATAGAATAGAAGGAGGCTGGTGTCTCCTCAGCCTCTCCAGGCAACAGGAGGCACTTTTGTCCTACACGGACTGAACTATTGGGTGCCTGTGGTTCCATCCCCATCCCCAGAAGGGCAGAAGTGACAGTACTCCCACAGCCTCTCACTGCAGGTGCATTCACCCTAAATGGATTAGACTGTTGGGCATTCCAGAGAGTCCCATGCCCTCCCCTGGCAGAGGAGGAAGGGGGCTGGTGATACAACAGTCTGCCTGGGCAAATGCAGTCATATTGGACCTACACCGTATAGATTGTTGTCCACATCTGCAGCTCTATCCCTGCCCCAGGAAGGGGAGGAAGGGGTGTGAAGCTTCATCAGTCTCTCTGGGCAAATACAGACAGTCTTGGCCTGCACGACTTGGATTATTACAAATGGCTGTGGCTCTGTCCCTAGCCCTGGCAGAGGAGGTAGGTGGGAGAAGCTTCACTTGTTCCTGGGGAAACATGGGCAGCTTCAGTCTCCACAGCTTACAGTACCGACTACATCCTCGGCTCCAACTACACAACCAGTAAGGGAGAAAGGGCTAGAAAGCCCTAAACTAAAGGAGAAACTGCACCCAGAATAAATATATCTAGTAAGCCAGATGCCAAAATACCAACAAAAAATTATAGCCCATACCAAGAAACAGGAAGATATGGCCCAGTCAAAGGAAGAAGAAAAGCCTCCAGATGACATAAAGGAGATGAAACACTAATCACAGAAATTCAAACAAATCTTAATAAAGTCAATGAGATGGCTAAAGAATTTAAGGATATTAAGAAGACAATGGGTGAGCACAAAGAAGAACTTAAAAGCATACATCGAAAAACAGCAGATCTTATGGGAATGAAAGGAATAAATGAAATCAAAAATATATTGAGAATGTATGTGGCTCAAGCAGTTGGGCGACCAACTCCCACATTGGAGGTCCCAGGTTTCGTTCTCAGTGCCTCCTAAAGAAGACAAGCAAGACAATGAGCTGAAGCAACAGGCTGGCATGGTGAGCTGACACAACAAGCTGATGCAACAAGGAGACAAAATGAGGAAACACAATGAGAGACACAACAAGCAGGGAATGCATGTGGCTCAAGCGATTGGACACCTCCCTCCCACATAGGAAGTCCCGGGTTCAATTCCTGGTGCCTCCTAAAAGGAGATGAGCAGACACAAAGAGCACACAGAGAGCGGAGAGTGAGCGCAAACAACAAGGGGGGGGAGAAATAAATAGATAAATAAATCTTTAAAAAAAAAAATACATTGGAGGGGAACTGATGTGGCTCAGTGGTTGAGTGCCGGCTTCCCACATATGAGACACCCTTATTTCAATCCCTGGTCCTGGTACCTCAAAAAAAAAAAAAAACAACTACAAAAAAAACAAAACAAAACAAAACAAAACATTGGAGACATAGAACAACAGATTAGAGGAGACAGAAAAAAGGATCCGTGAGCTTCAAGACATGGCCTCTGAAAGCGAACATACAAAAGAATAGATAAAGAAAAGAATGGGAAAAATTGAACAGGGTCACAGGGAATTAAATGAGAGCAAGAGACGTGCAAACATATGTGTCATGGGTGTCCCAGAAGAGGAAGAAAAGGGAAAAGTGGCAGAAGGAATATTCGAAGAAATAACGGTAGAAAATTTCACAACCCTACTGAAGAACATAGATATCCATGTCCAAGAAGCACAACGTACTCCCATCCGAATAAATCCAAATAGATCAACTTCGAGACACATACTAATCAGAATGTCAAATGCCAAAGACAAAGAGAGAATTCTGAGAGCAGCAAGAGAAAAGCGATGCATCACAAACAAGGGATGCCCAATAAGTTTAAGTGCTGATTTCTCACCAGAAACTACAGAGGCAAGAGGGCAGTGGTATAATATAATTACAGTACTGAAACAGAAATACTGCTAGCCAAGAATCTTATATCCAGCAAGACTGTCTTTCAAAAATGGGGGTGGGTTTAGAATATTCACAGATGAACAGAAACTGGGAGAGTTTGTAACCAAGGGACCAGCTTTGCAGGAAATACTAAAGGGAGTGCTACAACGTGAAAAGAAAAGACAGGAGAGAAAGGCTTGGAAGAGTCTAGAAATAAAGATTATATCAGTATTAGTTACTTTTAACTAAAAGTGTAAAAAGAATGGTGAAAATAAAATATGACAGATAAAACCCAAAGATCAAAATGGGTGAAATAAGAACAGCCTTTACAGTAATAACATCAAATGTGAATGGATTCATCTCTGCAATCAAAAGACACAGACTGGCAGAATGAATAAGAAAATATGACCCATCTATATGCTGTCTACAAGAGGTGGAGCAGTTTGATAGTGTTTATGAATTCCAAAAATAGATTTTGGATTATGTTTGTAAACTGGTCTGTTCCTCTGGGTGAATTAGATTGTATTAACTTCAGAGGTTTCGCTTTTACTTAATTCAATTATGATTAAGGCTTTGATTGGCCATGTCAGTAGGAAGTCAAGTCTCCTCACAGAGAAAACAGCATGGTAGAAGATAGTGTTGGAGTTTTTGATGCTGGAGCCCTAGGAAGTAAACATACAGGAGAAGAACACAGAGGAATAGAGAAGGCTCCATTAGACAAGGCAAAGGCCCTAGGAAGAGAGACAAGCTGTTCACCTGATAGTCTATAGCTGACATTGTGAAGAGAGCAGAGCAGCTGAGTCTGGAAAGAAACGAGCCCTGGGGAGAGAGACAAGTCTTATACCAGCTTACAGTTGAGAAGGAGCTGAGATCATGGAGCCTAAGCAGGAAGAAAGGCTGAACCCTCACAGAGTCTGGCAGCCATCTTGCTCCAACACATGGCAACAGACTTTGGTGAGGGAAGTAACTTACACTTTATGGCCTTGTGACTGTAAGTTTCTACCCCAAATAAATACCCTTTATAAAAACCCAAACAGATTTCTGGTACTCTGTATCAGCACCCCTTTGGCTGACTAATAGAGGCACCAATATATTGACAGTGAAAGACTGGAAAAAAGATACTCCATGCATGCAGTAATAAAAAAAAATTGCTGGAGTTAGTATATTATTATGATATAAATACTTACGTCAGACGAAATAGACTTTAAAAGCAAAACTGATATTAGAGATAAGGAAGGACATTATATTTAATAAAAGGGGCAATTCACCAGGAAGAAATAATAATAATAAATATATATGCACCCAAATAGGGTGCCCCAAGCTACATGAGGTAAACACTGGCAAAACTGAAGGGAGAAACAGATATTTCTACAATAATAATTGGAGACTTCAATACACTACTCTCAACATTGGACAGAACATTTGGGCAGAGGATCAATAAAGAAACAGAGAGCCTGAATAATACAATGGATAATAAATGGACTAAACCTAATAGACATATATAGAATATTGCATTCCCCAAACAGCAGGATATACATTCCTTGCAAGTGCTCATGAAATCTTTCTCCAGGATAGACCATATATTGGGTCACAAAGCAGATCTCAATAAATTAAACAAGATTGAAATTATACAACGTACATTCTCTGATCATAATGGAATAAAGTTGAAAGCAACACGTGGCAAAAAATGGGAGAATTCACAAATATATGGAGATTAAACAACACATTCTTAAATAATTAGTGGGTCAAAGAAGAAATTGCAAGAGATCCAGCAAGTATTTTGAGATGAATGAAAATGAGAACACAACATATCAAAACCTATGAAACACTGCAAAGGCAGTGCTGAAAGGGAAATTTATAGTCCTCAATGCTTACATTAAAGAAGAAGAAAGAGCTAAAATCAATGACCTAAGTACACGGCTGGAGGAACTAGAAAAAATACTTCACACTATTCCCAAAGCAAGTAGAAGGACTAAAATAACAAAGATCAGAGCAGAAATAAATGAAAATGAGAACAAAAAAAAACAAGAGTGAGAATTAACAAAACCAAAAGTTGGTTCTTCCAGAAGATTAACATAATAGACAAACCTTTAGCTAGAATGACAAAGAAAAAAGAGAGAAGATGCTAATAAAATAAAAAATGAAAATGGGGGCATTATTACTGACTCCATAGAAATAAAAGAGATCATAAGAGAATACTACGAACAACAATATGGCAAAAAAAAACAAAAAAAAAAAACTAGACAATGTAGATGAAATGGAAAAATTCCCAGGAACATACAAACAACCTACACTGACCCTACAAGAAACAGAAGACCTCAACAAACCAATCACAAGTAAAGAGATTGAAAGAGTCATCAAACAACTCCCCAAAAGAAATGGTTAGGACCAGATGATTTCACAGGTGTGTTCTACCAAGCATTCAAAGAAAATTTAATACCAATCTTACTCAAGCTCTTCCAAAAAACTGAAGAAGAAGGAACGTTACAAAACTCATTCTATGAAGCCAATATCACCCTAATACCAAAGACAGGTAAAGATATTACAAAAAAGGAAAATTACAGATCTATTTCCCTAATGTATACGGATTCAAAAATCCTCAACAAAATACTTGCTAATCACGATCAAGTGTGATTTATACCAGGCATGCAAGGGTGGTTAAACACAAGAAAATCAAACAGTGTAATACACCACATTAATAATCAAAGAAGAAAAATCACATGATCCTATTGATTGACACAGAAAAGGCAATTGACAAAATACAGCATCCTTTCTTGATAAAAATACTACAAAAGATAGGAATTGAAGGAACCTTTCTCAACATGATAAAGGCCATATATGAAAAACCCACAGCTAACATTGTACTCAATGGTGAAAGACTAAAAGCTTTCCCATTGAGATCAGGGACAAGACAAGGATGGCCACTATCACCACTGTTGCTCAATATATAGGGCTAGAGGGTTTTAGCTAGAGCAATGAGGCAAGAAAAAGAAATAAAAGGCATCCAAATCAGAAAGGAAGAAGTAAAACTTTTGCTATTCACAGATGATATGATCCTATACCTAGAAAGTCCCTAAAAATCTACAATACAGCTGCTAGAGCTAATAAACTTTGTCAGTAGAGTGTCAGGATATAAGAACAATACACAAAAATGAGCGGTGTTTCTATACACTAGTAATGTGCAATCTGAGGGGGAAGTCAGGGAAAAAATTCCATTTAGAACAGCAATTAAGAGTCAATATTTAGGAATAAACTTAACCAAGGATGTAAAGCACTTGTATTCAGAACACTACAATGCATTGATAAAAGAAATTTAAAAAGACCTACATAAATGGAAGAACATCCCATGCTCATGGATTGGAAGACTAAATATCATTAAGATGTCAATTCTACCCAGATTGATATACAGATTTAATGGAATCCCAATAAAAATTCCATCAGCATTTTTTTAAACAAATGGAAAACACAATTATCAAATTTATTTGGAAGAATAAGCAGCCCCAAATTTCCAGAAACATCTTAAAAAGGAAAAACGAAGTTGGAGGACTCTCATTTCCAGACTTTAAACCCTATTATCTAGCTGCAGTGGCAAAAACAGCACGGTACTGGCACAGACCAACAGAACCAAACTGATGGTTCAGAAACAGACCCTCACATCTATGGTCAAGTGATTTTTGGCAGGCCTATCAAACCTACTCAGCTGGGAAAGAAACAAATGGTGCTGGGAGAACTGGATATTTATAGCCAAAAGAAAGAAAGAGGACCACTATCTCACACTTTATACAAAAATTAACTAAAAAATGGATCAAAGACCTAATTATAAAAGTTAGAACCATAGAGCTCCCAGAAGAAAATGTAGGAAAACATCTTCAAGACCACCCGGTGATAAGTAGGTGATACATTCTTAAACCTTACATGGTAAGCAGAAGCAATGAAAGAAAACAGGGATATATGGGACCTTCTCAAACTTAAACACTTTTGTGATTCAAGTGACTTCATCAAGAAGGTGAAAAGACAGCCCATTCAAGGGGAGAAAATATTTGGTAACCACATATCTGATAAGGGTTTGATTTCCATTCTATATAAAGAGATCACACAACTCAACAATAAAAGAGCAAGCAATCCAATTTTAAAATGGGCAAAAGACTTAAACAGACATTTCTCCAAAGGGAAATACAAATGACCAAAAAGCACATGAAAACATGTTCAATTTCACTAGCTACTAGGGATATGCAAATCAAAACGACAATGAGATATCATCTCACATTACACAGAATGGTTATTATTTAAGAAAAAAACAAACGGAAAACAGTAAGTGCTAGAAAGGATGTGGAGAAATAGGAAAACTCCTTCACTTTGGGGATTGTAAAATGGTGCAGCTTCTGTGGGAGACAGTTTGGCAGTTTCTCAGGAAGCTAAATATAGAACTACCATATGACCCAACAATTCCTCTACCAGGAATATATCCAGAAGAACTAAAAACTATGACACAAACAGACATCTGCACACCAATGTTCACAGCAGCATTATTTACAATTGCCAAAAGATGGAAATAACCTAAGTTTCCATCAACCAATGAATGGATAAACAAAATGTGGTATATACAAACGATGGAATACTATGTTGCAGTAAGAAGAAATGAAACTGGGACATATGATAACATGGATGAATCTTGAAGACATTATGGTAAGTGAAATAAGCCAGACACAAAAGGACAAATATTGCATGGTCTCATTAATATGAACTAAATACAAAGAATAAATGCATGTATTTAAAACCTAGAGTATAGGTTATTAGGAGATAAGAGGAGGGCTGTGAAGGAGTACTGATGTTTAATGTATGTAGAAGTTTTAATTTAACTTGACTGAAAATTTGTAGAAATGGATAGAGTTGATGGTAACACATTTTAGTGAGTAGCAGCTGGTTTATAAATAGGATTATGGGTGAAAAGGATAATCTAGGGATGTAAATGTCAATTGACAGAAAGTTAAAGAATAATCTAGGGACTGAATAACACAGTGAACCCAGAGGTGGATGAGAATTGTGGTTAATAGTACAAATGCAAGAATTGTTCTGTGAACAAGAACATTTGGACGTCACTAATACAGGATGATAGAAATGTGGAGAAGCATGGGAAAAATACAATTAATGGACCCTATGGACTATAGTTAACAAGAATACTGTAATATTCTTGCATCAATGCCAAAATGTACTGTATTAATAATAGGGAGTTATGGAAAAAATATGCCAATGTATGCCACAGCTAGTGGTAATAGTCTGTTGATATTATCTCACAATCTGTAACATATGTTCCACAATGGTGTAGCGTGTTGGTGGAAGGTTGTTGTGTATGGGAATTCCACACATGTGCATGATTGTAATAAACTTCTGTAATAAAAATATATTAAAAAAGAAAGAAAAGAAAGGGGAAGGAAGGAAGGGAGGGAGGGAGGAAGGGAGGGAGGGAGGGAGGGAGGGAGGCGGGAGGAAGGAGGGAGGGAGGGAGGTAGGAAGGAAACCCCTAGAGTTGAACAAGTCAAGGAACTGTGAGGCTAAGTTATTAGCTAGATAACTCAAAATGACCCACGATGATGAGCTGGAGGTGGATGTGTATGTTCAAAAGATTCAACACCTGGAAAGATACATTAAACAGTTTAAAAAGTTTTTCCAATGAACTTACCCGTAATGATTCCATGTAAGATTTATGACAATCTATATGTAACGTGTGGCCACAGGTTTGTACATAAACACCTCCTTCCCAGCCAATTGATACTGCCAAGAGACAGGAACTCTTTAAAACAAACAAAAACAAACCAGATGTAATGCAATTAATTTTAAAGATGTCAAGCACATATAAATACATCCACATAAACCTCTCTGTGATTTTTCATTGTTATATTAATAGAGAGATCTAATTTTTGTGATATAAAGTAACACTCAAACTACATAGCCCCAAGGCAATATCTTTAAAATTGGAATGCCTTAAAGTTTTAATTCCCAAATTTCTATGTTCATAATAAAAGAGAATAAAGATTATGAATTAGTCTTTCCCCTACCCCATAAAATATAAGCTCTCAATATTATACTGTATTTCAGTGTAAACTGTAGTGCTATTTTACCTGTTCAATATAGTACTTAATCTCTCTGTGACACTTGACATTAACAACTTCCTTCTTGAAATGCCTACCTCTTTCTGGCTTCTATGATGCTATGCGCTCTTGGTTTTCCTCCCTCCTAGCTCCATAACTGTTTTCCTGGGCCTCCTTCCAAGACTTTTCTTGCTTGACTTGCCCTTCAATATTACATTCCTCAAGGGTGTATTCTTAGTGTTGCTCTCTCTTCATTATAACTATCCTCCCTGAATCATTTAATCAGTAATTTCAACTATGCTGTAAGCCTGTATCTCTTGCCTGAGTGCTAGATACAAATATTTAGGTTCCATGTCCCTCAAATAGCATAAAATGAATGTGTCAAAAACTTAACTTGTCATTAAAAATTCTTCCTTCTGGTTTAAAAATTCCACAATCCAAGTCAGATCTAAGAGTTACTCTACATCACACCCTTCCCTTCACATCACAATATCAGTGTCCAAACTATAGTGATTCTGTATATTAAATAACCCATGATTTTGGCCTCTCCACTTCACTTCCACAATAACATTCTGTATTAAGAACCTGGGAATATATATACCCTTTGGTAATTTGTTTTAAAAGTGAACTGCTTTTACTACTGTTTCTCTTATATCTTCAACATCTCCTCTGCCAATTCATTCAACATATAAAAAGTCTTAAGACTTTTCCTCTTAAAATATCTTCCTTTAAATTTTCTTCATTTGGCCTCTGTCAAACAGCATTTGGACCTTACCTTGAGCTCATCCTCTAGAGTTTATAGGAAGTTGTTAGCCAGGCCAGGGTGTGACAAAGACCAATATAAAAGAATATGATGAAAGATTTTAGAGCCATAAACTATGTTCTTATGAGCTTAAAAGATGAACTGACATTAAGATTTTACCCCTATGTTGGAAAGAAATTTATATATTATAACGTAAGATGACCAAATAATCTTTAAACAATAGTAAATAAAGTTCCAACATTAAATCAAGATTCTTCTTAAGTTTAGGAAAGGTGAAAATATTACTACTGCCTTCCCAGCAGATTTAAAGATGTGTAGCAATACAAACCAAATATTCACACAAACCAAATATTCACAGCAGGTGAGCAAGCTTCTATTGTTACAAATCAGAAAAACAACAGGAAGCCTGCTCATCTCTGTTTTATGTTTTGGAGCTGCTTGAAGCAGGAGATTTTGGTGTTAGGTCATTTTAGAACAGTTGGTAGTCAGTTAATAAACAACTGGTCTCTTAAGGCATGTACTATTAAAATGTAATTAATCTTCCTTTTTTATAAAAGCAGTTAGCTTTTAAACCTGAAAATAGCAACTCATTTGTCTATATAATTTTAATCTACTGTTAGATGTCTTACATGAGTCTTTCTAGAGTCCAAAGTAATGCAGGGGCTTAGACTTCCGGGGAAGATGGCAGAGTAGGGAGCTCCAGGACTCAATCCTTCCACCAAAACAACTATTAAACAGACAGATACTGTCAGAAACAACTATTTTGAAACTTCAGAGGCCAGAAGAATACAGTACAGCATCCAGAGAAGAGCAGGAGGAAGAGGCTGATAAATGATGGTAAAAAACTGTAAATTGTTTTCTCTGCATGGTGTCTACTAATGTCCACTCCTGCTGTGGCAAGCTGCTATAGGGTCCAGTCCCTGGCTAGCAGCTGGTGACAGAAAGGGACATAAAAATCCTCTTACCCAAGAACAGAGATGTGCATGACCAATCACTGATCACAGCTTTTGATTAGCAAATTCGTATCACTGAAACCGGGCTCTAAAGAGCAGCCATTGTTTCAACCATATCCTGGATAAAGACCGAGGCAGCCATGGTTGCAAGCTGCCCTGGACAGGGACAGAGGCAGTGCAGAGTTAAAGGTGCAGGACTTCTCAGGGCTGTGAGGAAAAGTTAGTTGAAGGGCTGCATTCGTTAGGCAGGTCAGGAAGCTCAGCACTGGGGAGCATCAGAGAAATTTTTGATGCCCTTCCAGACTCTCTCCATAGGGAACTCTGGAGCAGTCTTTGCCCCCTTCATAGAGCCCTGGCCCTGTTTTGGCTGGTAAAGGCCGAATTGGGAAAGCCCAACCTGGGATGACCCTCCTCCTAGAAATTGCCCTCCAGGCAAAAGGAGCATGAGATAATGAAAGGATTGCCTACCACTGATAGCTGGGAGAGGGAGGTGTGTCCCTTGGGAAACAGAGGAGACAACCAAACTCCCGTAAACAGGGGAACTCCAAAACAACTAACAAGCAAAAGACCAGGACAAGACAGAAGCCCAGCAAGGCAAGGAAAACCCTGCAAAGTGCATTTGTCTTGGGCAGACCTTCTTGATAGGATTATAGGTAAAGAAAATTTCTATCTTATCACCAGCTGGTTACAAAAGCAGGAAACAGACATCTCTGGGAAAACACCCTGGGGTAAACATTTTAAAATAGTAAAATACACAGTGTGCACACACACAAAAAAAGTACAAGACAAATTGATTAACAGGAAATAATGGCCCATCCAGAGGAAGACGATAAAAATCCAGAAAACACCAACAAAGAAGAAGAGAATGTGGACATACCAAACAAAGCCTATAAAAAATGGTCTTAAAAATGCTTAAGGTGATAAAGGAAAGTACAGAGAAAGAACTATAGGGTATTTGGAAAACAATGAATTAACAATATGAGAGTCTAAGAAAAGAGATAAAATTTTTAAAAAGAATTAGAACTAAACACAACTACTAGAAATGAAGACCACAATAACTGAAATGAAAAAATTCCAGGAGAAATTCAAAAGCAGATTGGAGCTGGCAGAAGAATCAGTGAACTTGAAGACAAGACATTTGAAATAAGTCAGGCTGAGGAGCAGAAAGAAAATAGAAATATTGAAAGTGAAAATATCTTAGACACCTCTGGGATACCACCAAGCATACTAATATACATATTATGGGAGTCTCAGGAGGATAAAAAAGGGAAAAAGAGGCAGAAGGAATAGTCAAAGAAATAATGACAGAGAACTTCTCAAACTCAGCAAAAGACATAAATATGCACATCCAAGAAGCTCAGAGAACACCAGACAGGATAAACATGAGGAAAAATATACTCCATCATATATTGATTATACAATCATATGCAAAAGAAAAAAGAGAATTCTGAAAACAGCAAGAGAAGAGCACCATGTTATATACAAGGGAATCCCAATATGATTGACTGCAGATTTCTCATCAGAAACCATGGTGGCAAGAAGGCAGTGGGTTGAAATGCATAAAGTGCTAAGGAAAACAACTGTTAGCCTGTAATTTTATACCCAGTGAGACTCTCTTTCTAAAATGAGAGATTAAGACATTTTCAGAAAACAAAAGCTGAGGGAATACCTCACCACTAGACAAGCTCTTTAAGCAATGCAAAATGGAATTCTTCAGACTGAAAGGAAAGGACACTAGACAGTGGTTCAAAACAGCATAAAGAAATAAAGACCTGTGGTACAGGTAACCATTTGGGTAATTATAAAAGTTAGTACTATAGTATTGTATTGTTTGGTCTGTAGTTCTACTTATTACTTCCTAGAGTTGATAAAATGCAAATGCATAAAAAGTTTTGATAAATATAGGTTTTGGGACATACAATGTACAAAGATGTAAGTGGTTAACAAGTATAAAAAAATGAATGGGGACAGAGGAGTATAGGAAAAGTGTGCATGCTATTAAAGTTAAGTTGGTATCAAGCCAAATATAATTGTTATATATTTAGGATGTTAAATTTTAGCCCTATGGTAAACACAAGGAAAACAGATGAAAAATATATCCAGATAGAAATGAGAAGGCACTGAATATGGTACCACACAAGAAAGCAAATAAATATAAAAGTAGGCATAAATGGAAGTGAGGGACAAAAAAGGTGTAAGACTTACAAAGGCTAAATATCAAAATGGTAGAAGAAAGTCCTGTATTATCAGTATTGACTTTAAATGTAAATGGATTAAACTCTCCATTCAAAAGACAGAGACTGGTAGAATGGGTAAGAAAGCATGACCCAACTATATGGTGTCTGCTAAAATTCAAAGATATAAATAGGTTGAAGGTTAAAGGATGGGGTAAAAAAAAGAACAACAACAACAAAAAATACAAGCATACAAGTAGTAACCAAAAGAAAGCTGGGGTAGCAATACTAAGATTGGATAAAATAGACTAAGTCAAAAACAGTTGTGAGGGCCAAATATGGTCATTATGTACTGAGAAAGGGGACAACTCAACAGGAAGCTGTAACACTTTTATGTGTGTGTGTGTGTCTAACAGCAGAGCCCCAAAATATATGAAGCAAATACTGACAGATTTGAAGGGAGAAATTCATAGTTCTACATTGATAGCAGTAGATTTTAACACACCACTCTCAATAATAGATAGGACTTCTAGTCAGAAGATCCATAAGGAAGTATAGGAGTTGACTGATACATGAAATCAACTAGACCTAACAGACATACATAGAACACTGCACCCATCAAGAAGTGTATGCACATTCTGCTCAAGTGCACATGGATCACTCTGCAGTAAGATCATATGTTGCATTACTATACAATATTTGTTCAAAAACATTGAAATAATACAATGTATACTCTTCAACCACAATGGAATGAATCAATAACAATAGCAGAGGAAGAAAAAAATTCACAAATATGTGGAAATTAAACAACACACTATTCAACAACCAATGGGTTAAAGAGGAAGTCAGAAGCAAAATTAGGAAATTATCTTGAGTTGAAGGAAAATGAAAATACAACATACCAAAACTCATGGATGCAGCAAAGGCAGGCTAAGAGGAAAGTGATAAGTCTGAATGCTTACATTAAAAAATAAGAAAGGCTTCAAATCAGTGACCTAAACTCAAAACTGGAAGAACTAGAAAAAGAAGAGCAAACTAAACCCAAAGCAAGCAGAAGGAAGGAGATAACAAAAATTAGAGTGAAGATAAATGAAATAGAAAAGAGAGAGAGAGAAAGAAAGATTCAGCAAAACCAAAGATTGGTTCTTTGAAAAAGATTTTAAAAATTGACAAAACTTTAGCTAGACTGACAAAGAAAAAAAGAGAGAATACAAAAATACAAAAATCAGAAATGAAACAGGGGACATTACCTCTTACCCCACTGAAATAAAAAGGACTATAAATGGATATTATGAATAATTGCATGCCAATAAATTAGATAACCTAGACAAAATGGACAAACACAAACTACCTACATCAACCCATGAAGAAATAGAAGATCTCAACTAGAAGATCTCAACAAATCAATTACTAGTAAAGAGATTGAATTCGTTATCAAAATTCTCCCAATAGTGGGAGTGTATAACATAGGGAACCATGTGGTGGAAGATGAACTGTGGTTAACAGTACAAATATGAGTTATGAACTGTAACAAATGTACAATACTAATACATGATGTTAATAATAGGGGGTGTATGGAAAAGATATGCCAAATGTACACTATGGACAATAGTTAGAGGTAACAGTCTGATGATGTTCTTTCATAACCTGTAAAGAATGTTTCACAACAATGTAAGGTGTTGGTGGAGGGGTTATGTATAGGAATTCTGCACATTTATATAAGATTGTTTTGTAAGCTCACAACTTCTCTAATAAAAAATATATATTTAAAAAAAAAAAAACAACCTCCCAACAAAGAAAAGCCCAGAACAGTATGACTACACAGGGGAATTCTACCAAATATTCTAAGAAAACTTAACTCAAATTCTGCCCAAACTCTTCCAAAAAATTGAAGATGAGGGAACACTACCTAACTCATTCCACGAGGCCAACATTACCCTCATACCAAAGTCAAATAAAGATACCACAAGAAAACTACAGACCAATATTCTCGTATGAATATAGATGTAAAAATTCTCAACAGCAAAAAATACTAGTAAACTGAATCCAACAGCATATTAAAAGAATTATACACCATGTTCAAGTGGGATTTATCCCTGGTATGTAAGGATGATTCAAAAGAAGAAAATCAATTAATGTAACACCACATTAACAGAATGAAGGGGGAAAAAAACACATTATCACCTCAATTGATGCAGAAAAGACATTGATGAAACGCAGCACCCTTTCTTGATAAAAACATAGAACACTAGGAATACAAGGAAACCTTCTCAACATGATAAAGGGCATATATGAAAAGCCCACAGCTAATATCTTACTTAATGGTGAAAGACTGAAAGCTTTCCCTTTAAGATCAGGAACAAAACAAGGATGCCCACTGTCATCACTGTTATTCAACATTGTACCGGAAGTTCTTGCCAGAGCAAGTAGACAAGAAAAAGAAATAAAAGGCATCCAAAGTGGAAAGGAAGAAGTAAAACTTGCCCTATTTGCAGATGATATAATTGTAATACAGAAAATCCTTTAAAAATCCACAACAAATCTCCTAAAGCTAATAAATGAATTCAGGAAAGTGGTGGGGTACAAGATCAGTAGTCAAAAATCAGTAGTGTTTCTATACACAAGGAATGAACAACTGGAAGAAGAAATCAAGAAAAGAATTCCATTCACAATAGCAACTAAAAGAATCAAATATCTAGGAATGAATCTAACCAAAGATGTAAAGGACTTTTACACAGAAAACTACAGAACACTGCCAACAGAAATTAAAGAAGACCTAAATAAGTGGAAGGATATTCTGGCTACATGGATTGGAAGACTATCATTTCAATAGCAATACTACCTGTAACCGTTGGGGAATCTGATGTAATCATGAATTCCAAAAATATAATTAAATCATGCTTGTAAACTGATCTGTTAATCTGGGCATGATTAGGTTAGGATTAGGGCGTTGAGACCCACCCCTTGGTGAGTGGGGAATTGAATATAAAAGGCAAGGCAAAGGACAGTTGAAGCAGTCTTTTGAGAAGCAGTTTTGATGTTGGAAAGAAGGCCCAGGAGAAGAGAAGCAAGCCGTTTGCCTGATCGTCTACAGCTGACCTTGTGGAGGAAACAGGAGCTAAGCCCGGAGAGAAACGCAGCCCCGGGAAGAGAGGAACCCCAGAAGCCTGAACCCTGGTAAACGCTGGCAACTGTCTTGCCACGTGGCAATGGACTGTGGTGAGAGAAGAAACCTAACACTTATGGCCTGGTATCTGTGGACTTCTACCCTGAATAAATACCCTTTATAAAGACCAACCCATTTTTGGTATTTTACATTAGCACCCCTTTGGCTGACTAAGACACTACCCAAAGCAATTTATAGGTTCAATGCAATCACAATGAAAATTCCAACAACCTTCTTTGCAGAAATGGAAAAGCCAATCATCAAATTGATATGGAAGGGTAAGGGACCCTGAATATCTAAAGCCATCTGGAAAAGAAGTATGAAGTTGGAGGATTCACAATTCCCAATCTTTTTTGTTATTACGTAGCCACTTTAACCAAAACAGCAAGGTATTTTACAAAACAATCATGCATACCACACAGGATTCCTATACATACACGATTGTTCTGAAACCTCACAACTTCTCTAATAAATTTTTTTTAAAAAGTAATTCCTATGGTTGTGATGGTTTAGGCTAATATGTCAACTTGGCCAGGTAATGCACCCAGTAGTTTGGTCAAGCAAGCACGGGGCTAATTGTAATGCAAGGACATGTTCTTGACTTTAATAGTCAGTGAGTTGATTGCATCTATGTCTGATTACATCTACAATCAAGTGAGGAGATAGCCTTCAGAAATGAGAAGGTCTCATCCAATCAATTGAAGGTCTTAAAAGGAGAATTGATTTCAGCATTCAATGAGAGAATTCCCATCTCTACTTCAGACAGCCAGGGTCTCCTGGGAACTCACTGAGGAACTTCACAAGAATTCCTGACTTGCAGTCTGCCCTATGGAATTTGGACTTCTGCATTCCTAGGATTGTGTGAGATAATTTAATAAAATCTCATATTATTTACAGATATCAACTGTTGGTTCTGTTTCCCTAGAGAACTCTAATACAATAGTTAAGTTGAAAAAGTAAAGACTTCTGAGGCCAAAAACAATTTGAAAGCAAGAATGATGAGAGGTGAGACTATATTAGATGTTGTATTTTAAAGACCATTTAAAATAATAAAATAATGCTTGTAATAAAAACTTAGAGCAATCTATACAATACAAAGGACCATCCTCCATTAAACAACCATCCCATCCCCCAACCTGCATAAGATTTTCTTAAATTGAACCTATTCAACCTGTGGTTTATTCTTTTACTGAACTATATTTTGAAGTTTTAGTGATGACATATTTCTAGCAAATGGGTTATTTATAATTTTGGCTTGTGTTTAAATTGTCCAGAATTTTCAAAGTTTAAATATAGATTTTGTGTAAAAAATAAACTTTCTCTTAAAAAATAAAAAAAGCATGATACTGGCACAAGGAGAAACATATAGACCAATGGAATAGAACTAAGAGCTCAGAAATCAACCCTCTCATTTATGGCCAACTGATTATTTCACAAGGTGGCAAAGACCATTCAATTGGTAAACAACAGTCCTTTAAAAAAAATGGTGATGGGAAAACTCAAAGTCCACTTGCAAAAAAAGGAGGATCCCTACCTCACACCCAGCAAAAATCAACTAAAAATGGATCAAAGCCCCATATATAAGAGCTAGAACTATGAAATTCATGGAAGAAAATGTAGGGAAGTATCCTCAGAACCTTGCGTTAGGCAATATTTCTTAGGCTTTACACTCAAAGCACAAGTAACAAAAGAAAAAATAGATAAATGGGATCTCATCCAAAAAAAAAAAAAAAAAAACTTTATCATGAAAGTAAAAAGATAACCTACACAATGGGAGAAAATATTTGAAAACCACATATCTGATAAAGGATTAATATTTAGAATATATAAAGAAAACCTTCAATTTAACAACAAAAAGACAAAAAAAAATTTTTAATGGGCAAAAAACGTGAACAGACATCTCTCCAAAGAAGATATACAAATGGCCAGAAAACACATGAAAAGATGCCCAACATCATTAGCCATCAGGAAAATGCAAATCAAAACCACAAAGAGATACCATTTCACAACCATTAGAATGGCTGCTATTTAAAACAAAACAAAACAAAAAACAGAAAATAACAATGTTAGAAAGGATGCAAAGAAATAGGAGCACTCAATCATTGCTGGTGGCAATGTAAAATGGTACAGCCACTGTGGAAGATAGTTTTGCGGTTTATCTGAAAGCTAAGCACAGAATTACCATATGGAACAGCAATCCACTACTAGGTATATACCCAAAATAATTGAAAGCAGGATTTTGAACAGATATTTGCACCTGATGGTCATAACAGCATAATTCACAACTGCCAAAAGATGGAGGTAACCCAAGGGAAAAGGATAAATAAAATGTGGTATATACACACAATGAAATATCATTCAACCATAAAAAGGGATGAAGTCCTGATATATGCAACAACATGGATGAACCTTGAAGACATCGTGTTGAGTAAAATAAGCCAGACACAACAAGACAAATATTGTACAACCATACTGATTTGAAACAATTAGAATAAGCCAACTCATAGAGTCAAATTCTAAAAGATAGGTTACCAGGGGGTGCGGTAGGGTTAGGGAATGGAAAGTTAAGGCTTAAAATATACAGGATTTCTATATGAAATGATGGAAATGTTTAGGTAATGAATGGTGGTGATGCTAGCACAATGCTGTGAATGCAATTATTAACACTGAAATATATATGTGAATATGATTTAAAAAGAGGAAAGTTAGATTGTATATATGGTAGAATACACATTTTTTTTAAATCCATGGAATTATACTACACGAACACTGAACCCTAAGTTAAACCAAAGACTTTAATTAATAGTGCAACTATATAAAAACGTGCTATCATCAATTGTAACAAATGTTCCACATCAATGCAAGGTGGTGGTGTTGGGGTGGTGTATAGGAATTCTATATTTTATGCATGATGGTTCTGTAAACCCATAACTTCTCTAATAAAGGGGAAAAAACAGTATAACAGAAGTAATGCAGGAAAAAATTTATTAATACAAAACTAACATTTTGGGGGCTTCAGCTTTGCATCCATCACTGTGACCGGTGCTTAATATTTAATCTTCACACCCTCATATTTATTAAAAACCTTGTACAGTAAATAGTGCTATCCCTTTTTTTTACAACAAGGAAAGAAAGGTTTATCAAAGTGTTTCAGCTTTAAGTAGTATAGCTCAGGGTCAAACCCAAGTCTATCTGACACTAAAAACTCAGGTTCCTTCTCTCTACTCCTGCAATTTCCCATGTAAAAGTTTTAGCTTCTATAAGAAACATACTCTAAAATTCAGTACAACAACTCTGTGAAAGGCATGCATTTGATCTGAAAGGAACAGAATCGACACAGTTTAATTCTCAGTAAATATGCTCACTGATAGTAGCTCTTCTGCTCTATACAGTCTGATATGGCTACATAAACACTGGTACTCTATTCTAGAGTAATTCATTAAGAACTTCATTAAGCATCTATGACACACATAACATGTGCTAGGCCCTGAGTGGACGTAAAACCAATATGAGAAATAGCTCTAGACCTCTAAAGACAAACAATCCAGGGAATATGCCATATATATACATATATGACAGTTCACAAAATGATGCAAGAATAAAATCACACAATCACTACGAGAAACACTACTAAGATCCAAGTTTCAGTTCAGGGCTTTTTTATGGAAAAGATTTTTTTTCTAGAAATGAATAACTATTCTGCTGTAAGACAGAGATATCCCACCTTTTCCTCCTTTATTAGAAATCCCCCCTCTCAAAATTATTATGCTGTTAGGTCTGAGTTATACCTTGAATCAAAATTTTTTTCTTTTCTATTTAGTTTTGGGATTCGTCTTCACCTTCACTCTGGAGTGATCCCAAATGATAAAATTAAAACCAGAAATATGGCAAGAAAGTAAAGTTTAAATAAAGGGGGCAGCAAATTTTCTTAGCATAATTTCATTTTCTTCAAAATGAAAATATGTATTGGTCTCTATGATTAATAAACTAATACATGTATCCTATAAAAAATCCAAACCAATAAAACAAAGAAAATTGTGTGTGCATATATTGTGTGTGTATACATATATGTTGTATGTATACACACTCACACACAAGTTGCTTTTTCCAAATAACCTTAATTTCATTTTAAAGCCTATGAAAATATATGGAAGTACGGTCCTCATTACCTAACCCTAACCCAAACTGCCTTAGGAGGCCAAACCGTCAGACTTCTTAAAGGGGAGAACTTTAATATAAAATTAAAAAGCTTTATATTTAATCAATCTTTATTATGTGCAAAATGATCTTAAGAAATTTCACCTCATTTTCACAACCTGGTAGGTTACCACATGGAAGACCATTATAAACCTTATTTTAAAGGTAAGGAAGTTGAGTTCTAGAGTGTATGAAGCGTTTTGCCAAGCTTGTATTGCTAAGAAAAAACACAAATAGGATCAAATAACAGTTTATCTGGTCTAGGATTTTTTTTCAACTCTACATGATGCTTCTCTAAATAGAGCTACACCCCTCCAAATTCCACCAGAAACCTTCTCCTCCGTCCAGCCCTTTATAGAACCAGACTCTATGCTGATTTTTATCATCACTGGGTCAGATACTGTTTCTTCTAATCAAGCATTCTCTCTCCCACCTATCTACTAGTTTCTTCCACTTAAACCAGTAGATTATGGGCAAGAATGAATTTCTATCTTGCAATCTACCAAGACAATCATCTTATATAGTTAACTAAAAATAATGCTTTACTTTTAATATTTTAAATATTTTAAGCTATTTATCATATGTTTATTTAATTTAAGATACAGCAGAGTCAAAACACAAAAACAGGTAAAAGGAATCCCCATTTGATAGTCTATCAGGAGACATCAAAAGTGGTATAGAAGTTTTATAGAGACATTAACAATGCTGCTACTACTGAAAAAGTTTTTCTTACAAGCTTTGAGCTAGAGCCCCTCAATATAAAGAGCTAGGGGGAAAAAACTCACTGAGTTCACAATCAGAAGCCACAGAAGACATGAATCAAATTGTGTCTACTTTATATTTTAAAGGCATCTTAATGAGGTTTTATTATATATCTTTAAATGAAAGTAAAAGAGGCAAAAATCTTCATAAAATACTCATACCATACCTAAAGTTTTTACCAAGCCAAAACATCACTCCATTGAATTGAATTCATACCTCGTAATAAACAATATTTAAAACAGAAGTATCACACTTATTACCTAAAATTATATATTAACAGATTTCCATTTCTTTACTATCTACATATAAATTTTTTCCTAATAAACTTTCAGATTTCAAATCAGAATGACATTTTGGTAGAAGAAAAACATGTAAAATAAAACTCTATTTGGAGGGGGGAATCATTAATTTTGCAGAGTGACATACTATTCAGTAAAAAGGGTACTTACATCTTTAAAATAACGCTGTAATAATGAAAGCCTCACATCATGAACTGCTGCACTTGTATCCCAAGGGTAAATCTGCTCCTCTTCAGTGATTGGCAGCTTTTTTGGCTCAGTGCTGTCCCGGCACTGCCCCAAAACTACATTAACAATGGAGATAAGGCTAAATAAATAACCAACACATAGACCTGATTAATCAAGAAAAGGTGAGTTATTTACCAAAAGCTACACTAATTTTTCAAGTATTAGAAATATTTTTAAAGACCTAAAAAGTAATATCTTAGTTTTCTTCTACAGAGTAAATAAAGCTTCACATATTCCAATATTTACTTTTCATGATGGATGGATGGAAATTTCACTAAATCTATTCATGGAAAAAGCCTAGATTCTCTGGTATCAATGAACTTCATTTCTAAATATAGCATTTCTCACTAAAATGAAGCAAAGCTCCTTGGAAAAACAGTTGATTCTAGGGTTGGCAAAAAGTGTAAGGTGAGCCAAGAATTTCGTGTGACAAAGAACAAGGAAGTGGTCAAACACTGAGGGGGCAGGTCATAGGGACATGAAGAAGCTCCTACTGCCATATGAGGAAATCTGAGTATCAAAAATTGAATAATAAAAAGAATCCATGACTCCACAGTGAAACTTTAAAAAGGCAGGGCAGGGGCAGGTCTCTTCTTTAGAGAAGGATGTCAACTACATAGAAGTAACAGAAAATCACTATCAACCATCAACATAACTGATTCAGGCAAGGAACATCAAGTACAAGGAAGGGTAAATGGGTAGAGTCTCAATGTATCGTTTCACAGATTATTTACCACCTGAACCAAGTAATCAAATTTGGTTGGCATCATAAATAAAGGGACAAACTGACACTGTGAGTCCCTGGATATGATGCAATGAGAAGGAGCATCGGTTAGGCTCTTGTCAAAAAAGTTTAACTTGAATCTAATAATAAGGGAACAATCACACAAATCCAGATTCTAAGATATTCCACAGAATAACCAAACTGAACTCTTCAAACTTGTCGATGCCATGGAAAAAAAAATTAAAAACAGTGCAGGACACCAAAATTCATAGCAACATTATTCACCATTGCCAAAAGATGGAAACAACCCAGGTGTCCATCAACATACAAATGGATAAACAAACTGTGGTCTATTCACATGACAGAATATTATGCAGCGGTAAGAAGAAATGAAGTCGTAAAGAATATGACAACATGGATGAACCTGGAGGACATTTTTGAGCAAAGCAAGCCAGACACAAAAGGACAAATACTGTATGAATGCATTACTATGAACCAAATATATTGTGTAATATATTGTTTGTTTCAGAATAAATTTCTATGTATCCAGTACATTTAATTGAGAAATGTATATATTTATTCATCTGTGTTTACTTTTTAGTTTTTAATTGTTTATATTTTCAATTATTAAATGTACAAAACAAAGTAAAAACAAAACAAAACAAAAAACAGTGCAGGAGAAATTGTTCTAGATTAAATGAAACTAACAAGAAATGACCACTAAATGTGATGCTTGATCCTTGCTTTGATCCTTAATCAAGAAAAAAAAAATTCCTACTATAAAAAAGATTGTGAGAATAACTGGGAGAATTTGAATATAGACAGAATATTAGATATTTTTTATAACTATTAAATATCTTGGGTATAATGGTATGGTGGTTATGTAAAAAGAATATCCTTGTTCTGAGGAAATAGGGATAAAATGTCATAATGTCTGCAATTTTCTTCCAGAAAGAATTATTTTGTGCGCACATGTGCACACACTTGTGTGGATTAAGAGGGAGATAAAAGTAACTGTGGGGAAGCAGATGTGGCTCAAGCAATTGAGCTCCTGCCTACCACATGGGAGGTCCCGGGTTCGGTTCCCAGTGCCTCCTGGAGAAGACGAACAAGACAGCAAGGTGGTGCAATGGGCAGGCGTGGCAAGCTGATGCAATAAGATGATGCAACAAGAAGACACAAAGAGGAAAGACAATGAGAGACACAGCAAAGCAGGGAGCTGAGGTGGCTCAAGCGATTAAGTGCTTCTCTCCCACATGGGAGGTCCCAGGTTCGGTTCCCGATGCCTCCTAAAGAAAAGATGAGCAGACACAGAGCACACAGCAAATGGACACAGAGAGCAGAAAGCAAGCATAAACAAGAGAGGGGAATAAATAAATAAACAATAAATCTTTTTTAAAAAAAAAGTAAATGTGGCAATAAGTTAATAATTGGTGCGTATAGGTAAAGAGTATTCAACTTTTCTGTAGATATGAAACTTTTTAAAGTAGAAAGTTGGGAAAAGAAGTATATGGCAAAAGGAGAAAAAAAACTAATGCTAAGATTTTTAAATTGTAAAACATCTAAGCACAAAAAAAGGGAGTGGGGTTACAAACATACAGCACCATATGTTACAATAGGACTTGATAAGCATGGGAAGAGCCACTCCAAGGGAAGCGAAAATCAGGCATATTACTGTGGGCCCCGAGTTTTGGAGGGAACAGCAGCAGCAGCCAAAGAAGAAAGAAACAGAATTAGGTAGATGCAAGCCTCTAAAATACAATTAGCCATAACACATAATGCTCTTAATATGTTGCTGGATTCAGTTTGCCAGTATTTTTTTGAGGATTTTACATCTACATTCATAAGGGATATTGGCTTATAGTTTTCCTGAGATGGCTTTATCCAGCCTTGGTATCAGGGTAATGCTGACCTCATAGAATGAGTTAGAAAGTATTCCCTTATCTTCTATTTGTATGGATGAGTATGAGGATTAGTGTTAAATCTTCTATAAATATTTGGTAGAATTCACGAGTGAGGCCATCTGGTTCTGGGCTTTTCTTTATTGGGAAGTTTTGTTTTGTTTTTATTACTGATTCAACCTTTTCATTACTTGTTAAAAAGTTGAGTTTTTCTATCTCTTCCTGAGTCAGTTTTGGTACCTTGTGTGTTTTTAGGAATTTATCCATTTCATCTAGGTTACATAATTTGTTGGTGTAAATTATCCACAGTATTCTATTATAATCCTTTTCACTTTTGTAAGAACTGTAGATTCCCACTTTCATTTCTTAGTCCAATAATTTAAGTATTCTCTCTTTTCACTTAGTCTAGCTAACAGTTTGTTAATTTCGTTGATCTTTTCAAGGAACTGACTTTTGGTTTTGTTGATTCTACTGTTTTTCTATTCTCTATTTCATCTATGTCTACTGTGATCTAGAGTATTTCCTTTCTTCTGTTAACTCTGGACTTAGCTTGCTTTGCTTTCTCTAGCTCCTTAAATATAAAGTTAGTTTATTGATTTAGGATATTTCTTCTTTTTTAATGTAAGTAGTGTTTACAGCTACAAATTTCCTTATGAGGACTGTTTTTTATTGTATCCCATAGGTTTTGGTATGTTGGTTTGGAATGTTTTCATTGGTCTCAGAATTTTCTAATTTCTCTTGTAATTTCTTCTTTGACCAACTGGTTGTTTAACAGTGTGTTGTTTAATTTCAACATATTTGTGAATTTTCCAGTTTTCCTTCTGTTATTGATTTATAATTTCATGCCCATTGTGATTGGAGAAGATACTCTGGATGATTTCAATCTTTTTAAATTTGTTGAGACTTGTTTTGTGGCCTAACGTTTGGTCTATCCTGGAGAATGATCCATGTGCAATTGAGAAAAATGGGTATCCTACTGTTAGGCAGAGTTTTCTATATATAAATATCTGTTAGGTCTAGGTACTCCATAGTTGAAAATGGGGTACTGAAATCTCCAACTATTATTATAGAACTATCTATTTCCCTTCAATTCTGTCAGTTTTTGTTTCATATATTTTGGGGCTCTGTTGTTAGGTACATATTTATTTCTAGCTGCTATATCTTCTTAATGGACTGACCCTTTTATCAATATATGTCTTTCTTCATCTCATAATAATTTTTGTCTTAATGTTTATTTTGTGTGATATTAGTATAGTCACCCCAGCAACCTTTCAGTTACATTTTTTCATGGAATAACTTTTTCCACCTTTTCACATTCAACCTATTTGAGTCTCTTGTAAACAACATATAGTTGAATCATGTTTGTTTTGTTGTTTTTTAATCCATTCTGCCAATATCTGCTTTTTAGTTTGAGAATTTAAGCCATTTACATTTAAAGCAATTATGTATAAAAGGAAGGACTTCTCCTATTTTCCTACATGTTTTCTTCTCCTACCTTTTTTGACTCAGGAGAAAACTTGAAGATGCATTAATGTGAGCTCAACAAGATTATTAACTACAACCAGGTTCATAATGATATGAAAAGAACTAATTAATAATTTTGGAAAATGCTGAAGAACCACCCCTTCAATATTTTGAGCACTAGCAAATAAAGAGAGAGAATACAGTATTTATCCTGCTTTTCCTGTACAATCTGTACCTCACAGTAACCAAATAGTTGATGAGGTGAAGTTTTTTTTATAGAAGCATTTCATCTAATAAACAAAGAAAGAATGAAAAAGAGTCTGCCATCCTTGATGAACTGACAAATCTAGACAATAATCAATGGGTTCTAAAATATCAAAGAGAGGAGACAAAGGAACATGTGAAAACTACCATGAGGATGCATTCAGCAAAATCCAAGCAATGACCCAATGTTTCAATGACCCAATTTCTTCATAAAGTAAAATGCATGAGGAATGAGAGAGAAGCAAGAACCTATTAATAAAAAGACTATAACAGGGGGAACAAATGTAGCTCAGCACCTGCTTCCCACATACGAGGTCCCAGGTTCAATTTCCCGGTGCCTCCTTAAAAAAAAAAAAAAAACTACAAGAGGACCCTATAATTATGAACAAAATAAATAAGAGACAAGTGGGTAATTTGGAACACTGACAGAATTTGATGATATTGAGGAATTAATTCACTTAGGAATGATTGTGATTATGTTTAAAAACTAAGTTCTTTCTCTTAAATAGAAACTGAAATATTTACAGATCAAATGGTATGTGTCTGGAATAATCTGCTTCAAAATAATTCAAGAAGAAGAATGGAAGCGGCTGTGGCTCAATCAGTAGGGCTCCCGTTTACCATATGGGAGGCCCCAGGTTCGGTTCCCAGGGCCTCCTGGTAAAGGCAAGCCCGCCCGCACGGCGTGGTTAGCTGACCCAGCAAGCACAAGCAGCAAGGGGGGGATAAATGAATAAATAAAAAAATAAAAAAATAAAAAATCTTAAAAAAAAAATAATAATAATTCAAGAAGGAAAAAATAAATGATATAAGATTAGCTATACTTTAATCATTTTTGAAGAGGGATGGGCATGGGATTATTTTACTAGTCTCTTTACTTTAGTATATAGTTAAAATTTTCCATGTTCAAATATAAAACAAAAAGAGCAAAAAAAGGAAAAAATGGATCAAAATAAAGAAGTCAAAATTAAAGAGGGGTAAAAAGAGGGGGAGGTATGAGTGCATGGATGAGACTCAGAAGGAAAGGAAGGAAATAGCTAGAGATTTCACCTGCTAGAGTTCCCAATTAAAATCACTCTTGTGATTTAATGTTTTCTAATGTTAGCTTCTTATTCTTTTCCTTCTATCTGATAAGACAGCTATGGTTTAGTGGAATTATCTAATATTAATTGATTTAGCTAATATACAATGTTGTTTAAAAAAGATTAAATGAAGTAACAAATGAAAGCAATTTTTAAAATACAAAATAACGAACAAATGAAAGTTTAAAACAAGAAGCTCAATTAGGGCAGGGATTTTGTTTTTTACTACAATAATGACTGACACCTAGGTGCTCAGTAAATATTTGTAGAATGAATGAATGAATAAAACAAGACATTAATTGGTGATTAGAAAGATTTTGGTGAAGTTGTTATGGAAAGTGAAAATAAAATAAGCTGGTTTCCTAAGAGTAGTAGAAAAGAGAAGTAGCTGCAAAGGCAGGCAATATTCCCACATATTTCCTTTTTTAGCAGGCATTTCTGGTCTTGAGAGCTCTACTCCCAATTTACCACTCAACAGAATTTTCCAGATCAATTCCATTTTTTAGGCAAGAAGAATAAGAGAAGAAACTAATTTACCAGGTACCCTATTATATCCATTTTGCCTATATTACATTATATAATGAACACAGCAACCCTTTGGAGTCAATATTATCTCTATACATAAAGAAGGAAACAAACATGGCCAGATTAAGTCAAACAATATTTATATTTGAATTCAGGGGAGTTTTCTAATGTATAACTCTTTTCACTTTACCATACTAATTCAGCAAGTAAACACCCTTTAAAAAGATGCTCTGTAGAAAAATGTAAGAATCCTCTTTTCTCTTTGCTTCACATATATTCTTATTAAAAATGGATTAAATTAATAGAGACTACAGTTTACAGGAATTACCACTGTATCAAAATACTTTGCTATGGGAAAGGATGGACAGCATTCATACAAAACCTTCAAATTTTCAAAAAAATATTTTTTAATATAGAGTGACAAATATACCAATTACAAGGGTGTTTCAAGTACTACTACTTCCAAAAGTCCAAAAAATAAGGGCAGAGCTGCCTGAATATACCTTATATACTTTAAAATATATGAATTGCCAATATCACTGGGCTTAAAATCTTTCAGATTTTAGAAGAATTAAATTGTCAGAAAGCTGACCACCTAGCACTGGTAATATACCATCACCACCACACATGATGATATGATGATGACTCACACTTTAACAACAAATAAAAGGTGTAATGTATAGAAGGATCTCTGTTTAGAGCTTCTTCTAAGATTCATGTCCAGATTGAGAATCTTTGCTAAATAGATCCTTGCTATATAGATCTACAGTTATATCTTGACAAAGATATAACTTTCATTTCATACAGATATTTATTAGTTTGGTGTATATACTTTGGCTCTAAAATGTTACTTTGGTTTTACCTGAGGAGGCTTGTAACAATACAACCAATCCTGTAGGTCGATCTTCAGAGGAGGGGCCACTCTGTCCACAAATAACACAGTCATATACTGTCTCAGAAACCTGGGGTTCTGCTGTGGTTATCTCCATAGGAATATCCGTCTCAGGAGAGTCTGAAGAGACAAAGTAACAGCTCTTAATTTCTAGGGGAGAAAAATCTCTCTTTAATGAAAATGTGAAGAAAAAAAAAAGTACAAATAATTTAGAATTTCAATACCAATGAAGTCAAAAAGTAAAAAAAAAAAAAAACTGAAAAAATTATGTTACTAATGTAAAATGTTTATTGAGAAAAGTTTGGACAAAAAATGCAAAGAGTTGATATGATGAAAGAATATATGGTTAAATAAACTTCTTTATTGTTGCATCATTCACATATAAAACTGATAACAGAACAGAGAGAAAAAGGTATTTGTATCAAAACAGAAAACTTTAATATTTAACATTTTAAGGGAAGAATGAGGTGGTTGTTTTAATTTCCCCTGAGGCACCTTACAGGGGTATAGCATATACCACTTTGTATTTTCACCTCCAGCCCTTCCAGTTCTTTCCCCTTCCAGTGGCAGCAACCCATTCCTAAATAGTTAAAAGGCAAGCCTCCTGAACTGGTTGTGAACTGGTGACTGATCAGTAACTCTTATAACATTACAATCTTTAGAAGTCCTGCTACCTACCCTCCTACACACATGCCTTCTGCATCTGCAAGTGGACATGCATTATAAAAGACCCCTCTCCTTGTGGTGAGTGCTGACAATCCAGCTTGGAAAATGCTGTCTCTCCTCCCACCACCAAGGATGTGAAGCCCTCTAAATAAAAGCTCATTACTCGCCAAGCTGGACTTGTCCCAGTCTTTCTCTGGTCTGACATATCCACCTCAGTTCAGTGGGAAGCTGTCATTTTTACACAGCTCTTCACCATACTCGGGACAAGGGGAAATTTATAATTAAGTGGCAACTCTTGGAAAGAATGGTAGCATTTACTAGGAGATAAAAGAGGAAAGAACTATTTCTCCCTTACTCCAAACTCTGGCAGTTATAGATCAGCAGAAATAGTGTCCAGGAATATGTTTATTTATATAGGAAAATAATTTAGTTATAACTTTATTATAGATTAACAAAGCACAACTACTATAAAAAATAACAGCAATCCTCTGGTGATGGAATGCCATTAACAGGAAGAAATAAAATATTGATTCAATAATGAATTTCAGATAAAATCTGTAAATTCATGAAGATCAGTGATGCTGTCCATGCTGGTAAAGAAATAAGTATAAGGGACTGGAAAGACCAGGGAAGTAGAAGTGATTTTTTTAGATGTTCTAAACATTGGTAGGAAGTAGATGTGGCTCAGGCGGTTGGGCACCTGCTTCCCATGTGGGAGTTCCCGGTTCGTTCCCTGGAGCATCCTGGGAACGAATAGACAAGCAACAAGCAAAACAGGCAAGGAAGCCAACTCGGGGAAGCCTATGTGGTTTAGTGGTTGAGCGCCTGCTTCCTACACACGAGGTCCTGGGATCGTTCCCTGGCCCTAGTACCATTAAAAAAAAAAAAAAAAAAAAAAGACATTGGCATATCCAAGTAAATATGTAAAAGTACATTTCAAAAATAAAGATGTCAAGTTTAGATATTTTTATCAAAAACTCATGAATATAAACATATATCTGATATTTATTAAGAATGAGAAGAAATCTAAATAGAACTTTGGATAATATTCTACTATTGACGGAAATAAAAAAGAAGCCAATGACGAAATCAGAAAAAAAAAATTATAACACATGAATAGAATTCAGAACCAGAAAATAACAGTCAATGAAAATGAGATTAATGGGTCAAAATGAAAAGGAGATTTCAAAAGAAAGGAAAACCAAAAGCCATTAAGATTTGACATGAGATTATTTTCAATTTTAGGGAGAAAATTCAGTGCAGAAAAGAGGGGGTGAGTCTGATTATCCTCAAATTCAAAAGAGAACACAGAAGTACCTGACTTAAAGTGCAATGAAATAATTCAGTTATGAATTATTGGGTTATGAAAACATAATTTCAATAACCCCATCTCATGCAAAAGATAGTTTTCCCTTTTTTATGTTATGGTACAAATCAACTTGAAAATCTTAAGGAAAGCCTAAAATCAAAATGCATTATCAAAGAAGCTATTAAATCATCTTTTCCAGAATTTTTAAAAGAAATTCATAGATGAGAATTAGCATCAACAATCAGTTGACCTTAAGGTAAAGATTATACTTTTGACTTTCAATACTATTGAAATTAAAATGTGTTTCTGTGTGACACTTGCTCTTTTAGAGTAGTGTCTAATTGAAATTATTCCAATAAAGGCAAAAAAAGATGAATAACTAGAGTAATAATCCATCTGTTTGGTTTTAGATGAATAGAAAACAACATACCTGAATTAAGCAGGTGATTCTTTTGAATGCTATTTCAATTTGCCAGCATTCTCCTTACAATCACTGTGTGAGAATGACTGCGAAAATGACCTCAATTCCCCACTCCTCCTTATATTCATGGTCTTTGCAATGTAATTTTGCAGCTCCTACCATCATGAAGTAGAGTTTATTTCCCCATTCCTTGAATCTGGGCTAGACTTAATGACTTACTTAGCCAAATCAATGAAGCAGAAGCAATGGTTTGCCTTTCCAAGACTAGGCATCAAATGGTCTTGCATACATCCTCTCTCTCTCTCACTCTCTCTTAGAACTCTGCCACCTCCAGGAGGATAAATCTGGACCACTGGAGGAGAAGCCACGGAGCAGAGCTAAGCTGTCCATCAGCTTTAGCCTTCTTAGAACAGCCAACCCCCAGTTTAACCAACCAGTTGATTGCAGGCCCAAGAGTGAGTCCAGACAAGATCAGCCAAGCCTGGCCCAAATCAGCAAAAACAATCAACCAACCCATAGATTCACGAGCAATAATGAAAAGTTGTTTTCAGTCACTAAATTTTGCAATGGTTTGTTACATGGCAATCGCTAATACATATGATTCTACTGCATGTTAATTACAATACGCAACTGGATTCCAAAAGAATTGAAGCACTCTGGCTTACTAATATATTTGAGTCATGAAAGCTAATATTTAAAACAACATATTAAAGTAACAAAGGTGTTTCCATACAGAAGATTATCAAGTTTAAGGGATTAAAAATTCATTTCCCAATGGCAATATTTTAATATCTACTTATTCTACAACCATTAATTTTAATATCATCAAACAATGAAAACCTTCAGTATTCATAATACAAAGTTCCATTTAAAGAATTTATATTAAATTACTTGAAATTTCTTATTCTAATTTTGATTGAAATTATTTAAAGTCTATGTTCACTTAAAAATCTTGTCTAATTACAAAACAGCCTTACCTTTACTTTTTTAAAAAAATTTTTAAACAATTTATTGAAGTATATCATTCAGACATGAACATACATAAACAATAGTTCAATAAACACTGTGAACTTACAAAACAAACATGCATAACATCATACAGGGCTCCCACACATCACCCCACCACAAATACTTTGCATTGTTGTGAAACATTTGTTAACAAATTATGAAAGAGCATCATCAAAGTATTGCTAACTATAGTCCGTATCTTACTTCCCTATACTTTTTTCCTAAAGATTTATTTATTTATTTACTTTTATCCATTTTTACCCCCCCACACACCCCCGTTTTTGCTGTTTTTGTGTCCATTCGCTGGGCAACTCTCTGTGTCCGTTTCCTGCCCTCTTTTCTCATCCTTCTCCTGTCTTCACTGGGATTCGATCCTCGGAACCTCTGATGTGGGAGAGAGGCGTCCTACCACCTGCGCCACCTTAGTTCCGGGTTTTTTGGTGCATCTCGCCTTGGCTCTCCCTTGTGTCACTCTCCTGTTACGTCATCATCTTGCTGTGTGGCTCACGGGGCCTGACGGTGAACCCGTGCACAGGGCCTGGCAGTGCACCCATGCACAGGGCCTAGTGGCCTGTGCACCTTCTGTATTTTTCTTTTTTTAATTTTCACTGGGAGGTCCCAGGGGTTGAACCCAGGTCCCACCATATGGGAGATGGCAGCCCAACCATTTGAGCCACATCTGTTCCCCTGCTATATCTCTTAAGGTTGACCAAAGATACCTAGAGTTACAGTCATTTCCCAGTTAGTCATATAATAAATCAGGCTTAGTTTATCATCAGCATTCTAAAAACCAGATCTAGGGAGAAAAACTAGGTCTGGGGATACATGCATGGTTTCTAATATAGCCAATGTTTAGGCTACTCTGATTATCACAAAATCAGGACAGCAAGAATATTCATATTACCTTTACTTTTAACTTTTACACTTATTAATCCATTGGATTAATCTAAACTAAGTATTTTAACACAATCAGAAAAATCTTCTTGTTCCATATTTTGTTTCATGTTATGAGATTGTATGGATGGACAGAGAAAAAAAAAAAAAAAGACACTATACAAGAATGATGTTAGTGCCCTTAAATTGATGTGAAATACATTTTTGTTTGACAACATTAGGTTTCCCCTGGGGAACAGTCAACTTCGAAACACAAGCAGCACAATGTAAAGTATGGTCTGCATTCCAGTGGTAGGCAGAGAGAATTTTCTGACTGCCCTATCACAATTGCTAATATTGTAAAACTCCACAATATCATGAATTTTGGTAAGGATGCATCAATATTATCTTGAATTGGCCATCATTTTTATTACTGTCATTCTTGTCTTTTCCCCTTTTTTTACTTGGTACATAGAGGGTATCCTCACTCTTTTCCTTTTTCTTCCTTACATTCTTAAAACATTTCATTTTAGATTTACAGAAAAGTTTTGAAGACATTACAGGGAATTCCCATATATCCCACACCAAGTTTCTCCTATTATGAACATCTTACATTAGCATGATACAATTGTCACAATTAATGAACCAAAATTGGTATTTATGAATCAACTTTGATACTATACTGATACATTACCTAAAGTCCATTTTTCCTCAGATTTCCTTAGATTTTACCTAATGTTCTTTTTCTGCTCCAGGATTCCATCCAGGATACCATATTACAGTAAGTTATCATGTCACCTTAAGCTATTCTTGGCTGTGACAGTTTCTCAGACTTTTTTTTGTTTTTGATGATTGCTTAGATGAGTACTGGCGGGAAACAGATGTGGCTCAAACAGTTGGGCGCTGCCCACCACATGGGAGGTCCTGGGATCAGTACCCAGTGCCTCCTAAAGAAGACAAACAAGACAGTGAGCTGACGCTATGGGCTGGCATGGCAAGCTGACGCAACAAGATGATGCAATGAAGAGACACAATGAGGAAACACATGAGAGACACACCAATCAGGTAGTGGAGGTGGCTCAAGCCAATGGTTGCCTCCTTCCCACATGGGAGGTCCCAGGTTTGGTTCTCAGTTCCTCCTAAAAAGAAGACGAGCACACAACAAACAGACAGAGAGAGCAGACAGCAAGCACAAACAATCATGGGGTGGCTGGGGGAACTAAAGAAATAAAATAAATCTTAAAAAAAAAAAAAAAAGAGTATTGGCAAGGTATTTTATAGAATGTCCTTCCATTGGCATTTGATATGTTTCTGAGGATTAGTCTAGGGTTATAGGTTTGGGACAATTTGACCAGAAAGGTAAAGTGCCATTCTCATCACATCATATCAAGGGTACATACTATCAACATGATTTCTATTCTACTCTATTTATTTATTCAATTATTTATATCAGTATGGACTCATGTATATTTATTTTATACTTTGGATTATGAACAAATATTACTTTACTTTGCTTCTCAAATTGTTCTAGCTCTTTCAGTTGGTTCCTGTGTCCCTTTATCATAGCCCTCCTCCCCATTCACTGTGGAGTGGGGTTATTTTAGTACTTCTGTAATTTCTGGCATTATGAGATGCTACAGACTCCTAATGACATATGATGTTGAACATCTTTTGGTGTGCTTATTTGCCATTTGTTTATTTTCTTCAGTAAGGTATTTTTTCAGATCTTTTGTCCATTTTTTGAGTTTTTCTAGTATTGAGTTTTAAGAGTTATTTGTTTATTTTATATACAAGTCCATTATCAGATATGTGTTCTGCAAATATTATCTCCCAGTGTATGGTTTGTTTTATTTTTTTCATTTTCTTAACTGTATCTTTCACAGAGCAGATGTTTTTAATTTTAATAAAATCCAGCTTACCCATTTTTTCTTTCATGGATCATGTTTTTGGTGGTGTATCTAAAATTTCATCACCAAACCCAACATCACACAGATTTTCCACTATGTTTTCTTCTAGAAGTTTTAGAGTTTTGCATTTTACACTTAGAACTATGATCCATTTGAATTTTTTTTGTGTACATCCTTGCTTTTAAAATGTAAATGACTCACTGGATCAACTTAGCTTGTTGTGGATTGTTTTGTTTATCATAGAATATAAAGTAATGCATATTTGCACCAACCTTATTTTGCACTATAATATTCCTATAACTGTAAAACAGGCAAGCATTATGATTCAAATACAAACCATCCCTTTAGCTAAAATAGAAAATCCCACAAAAAAATGTTTGCTTATACAGTGGTCAACACAATATGGTGTAACAAATGTACCACACTAATGTAAGATGTTATTAATAGGGGAAAATGTGGATGGGGTATACGGGAATCTCCTATAATTTTGATGTAACTTTTATGTAATCTAAAACTTCTCTAAAAAAGTTTATTATATGGACAAAAAAACAGCATGGTACTAGCAAAAGGATAGACCCAATGGAATCGAACTGAGAGTTCAGAAATAGATCCTCACAGCTATGCTCAACTGATTTTTCATAAGGATGACAAGTCTACTCAATTGGGAAAGAATAGCTTTTTCAACCAATGGTGCTGAGAAAAAGAATGAAGGTGGACCCCTAAGTCACATTATATATAAAAATTAACTCAAAATGGACCAAAGAGTTAAATATATGAACCAGGACTATAAAACTCCTATTGGAAAATGTAGGGAAGCATCTTCAGGACTTTGTGTTAGGAAATGGTTTCTTAGACTTCATACCCAAAGCACAAAAACAAAAGAAAAAAGCTATCAATGGGACTTCATCGAAATAAAAACGTGTGTGCATCTAAGGACTTCTTCATAAAAGTATAAAGACAACCTATGGAATGGGAGAAAATATTTGGAAACCACATATCTGATAAGAGTTTAATATCCAAAACAAATAAAGAAATCCTACAACTCAAAAACAAAAAGACAAATAAACAATTAAAAAATGAGTGAAAGATTTGAATAGATGTTTTTCCAAAGAAGATATACAAATGGCCAAAAAGTACATGAAAAGATGCTCAGCATCATTAGCCACTAGAGAAATGCAAATCAAAATCATACTGAGATACCATTTCATGCTCACTAGAATGGCTACTATTTTTAAAAGATTAACAAGTATTGGGAGGATGTGGAGAAATGGAAACACTTGTTCATTTTTGGTGGGAACATAAACATCACTGTGAAAGACAGTTTGGCCATTCCTCAGAAAGTTAAATATAGAACTACTATATGATCTGGCAATCCCATTTCTAGGTATATACCCAAAAGAACTGGAAACGGACTCAAACAGATATTTTCACACCAATGGTCATAGCAGTATTATTTACAATTGCCAAAAGATGGAAGCAACCCCAGTGTTCAGCAACTGATGAATGGATAAACAAAATGTGATATATACATGTAATGGAATACTATTCAGCTGTGAAAAGGAACAAAGTTCTGATACACGCAACGTGCAGGAACCTTGAAGATATCATGTTTAGTGAAATAAGACAGGCACAGAAAAACAAATATTATATGACCTCATTGATATGAAATAATTAGAATAAGCAAATTCATAGTATCAGAAACTAGAATACAGGTTACCAGCAGCCAGAGCAGGGAATGGAGAATTAATTCTTAATTAGTACAGAGTTTCTGTTTGGGGCGATGAAAAAGTTTTGGTAATGTATAGTTGTGATGGTAACACAACATTGTGAATATCATTAACACCAATGAATTATATATGTGGTTAAGGGAGGAAATTTTAAGTGGCATATATGTTGCTAGAATAAATATGAATAAATATGAAATTAAAAATAAAAATGCAACCAGGGGAGGAGGTGCAGCTCAAGTTGTTGAGCACCTGCTTCCCATGTATGAGAGTCCCAGGTTTGATCCCCAGCTCAGGTACCTCAAAAAAAAAAAAAAAAAAAAAAAAAAAGGCAACCATAAGACCATACAACACAAACAATGAACACTCATGCAAACTATGGATTTTAGGTAATAGTACAATCGTATTATATTGTTTCATCAGTTTTAACAAACGTTAAAAACTAATGCAAAAGGTTAAAAACAGGGGTATGTATAGAACCTCTGTATTATCTGCATGATCTTTCTGCCAACCTACAAATTCTCTAATTAAAAAAGAAAGTTTGCTTCTACAGTGACACAATTTGTGATATTTTACTGGTAAATTTTTGCTACTTAAATAACTTGCAAATATACTATAACCTGAGCATAAAAGAACAGTTTTTTAAAAATATTTTATATATATTATTTTACAATATCCGATTTTCAGGTTCATGCTTCAATTAAATAATTCAGACTTTCTTCAATTCTTTGTTTTTACTGGGAATGCAATAGATGTCCAGATCTTCTGCCTGATTAAGTGGGCTAGAATTAAAAGAAATGAGGTAAGAAAACTTTGTGGAGTGATAGAAATGTTCTGTATCTTGACTGGGATGGTGTTACATGGGTATGTATTTATCAAAATATTGTATGCTTTGGATTTATGCATTTCATCATATGTAAATTTTAGTTCAGTAAAAAAAATACCACTGGTAAAGAATACTCCAAATCATAGCAAGCTATCATAAAGTATATCCTATAATAGGTTCTTTCTAAAATCCTTTTACTGGGACCCCTTGGTGGATGTTCTACCTTGCTGCAACAAGTAATAAACCCACTTGTTCAACTACTAGTGTGTTCTGGTTGTATTTGGCTGAAGGGGATTGACATCAAATATAAAAGCTATTTTCCTTAATATTTCTACCCTTCCTTCAAATCTAGTACCTAATTCTTGTGGCCTCCAAGAACCTGGTGCATCTCTGCAGTACGGTATCATAGCAAAACTTCTAATTACCTTCTCCCCCAATAGACTAGAGCTTTGAAGACAAAGACTGTGTTTTTAGTTCTACTGTCCTAAACAGAAGTCACATGATAAACATTTGAAATAATAAATTCATATAACTTTTTATCAAATACCAAAAATTCAAGTGGTAGTAGCAACTGTAATAGCCAGTAATACCTTTCATTATTAATTATTAAAACATGATTTCTAAAAGATAATAATAAAAAAAAAACATGATTTCTAATTCAATTTTAAACATAAAGCCATCCAAAACCTGATAGAGTAATCTAGCCATTAGAGATGTCAAATTCCTAAACCATAAAATTTCAAAATACAAAAAATTTTGTACTTTTAACTGGCAACACATGAAAAAGCCTGCACTGTCAAATTTGCATCACTAACTGGATTTTTATACTTTATTGGTTAATAGACATTATAACTGTATATGGCTAAGAGACTTCAAAGTGAGTCGGGAGGTCATCCCAGAGGTAACGCTTATGCACATCTCAGTAGGACCTCATAGACTTCCAATGTGATATCACCCCTAATAGAGGGGCTCCTGAGGGCTCTGGAAACACCCAGGTCCTATACCAGGGCAGATAGCTCCGGGGTTTGGCGCCTTATCAGTGGGCCCTACTTTGGAATCTGTGCTCCTGAGAGTGCCAGAGTTGGACTCAAATATGTCTTCCCTACACAAGGTCCATCAGTCCCTTCTTTTCAAACCTATATGTGGTGCTGGAGTTTGTAGGTGTACTTCCAGAGACTAGAGTCTTTGGCCTGCCCATGTGCCAGCTGGGCCCGGAATCTCAGTGGAGCTGCAACTCCTACTCTACAGCTCAATGGACTCACCCAAGACACCTGGCGGGGAGATGATGATGGCCAACGGCCATCCCAGGGAATGGAAAGAGTCTGCAGCTGCAGGCAGGATAATCCCATCCATCTTATCCATGGGATATGAGTCCCCTCTCACTTGGAGGTGGAGTGGACATCACCATCCCAGACTCCTCAGGATTGCGGGGAGAGCTATGGACTAGAGTGGACTTACTGGTATTCTGTTATAGACATACTGTGATTCAAGTACTGGAAGAAATTACAACATTAATGTGGAGCCATTGGCCACTGGATGCTTTGGGGGCAGGGAGAGGGAAAAGCAATTGTAATATAGGGGCTTTTTCAGGACTTGGGAATTATCCTGACATTTTAACGACAGACATAAGCCATTTTACATCAACATATACCATGCAGAACTGTGTGGGAGAAAGTGTGGTCTACAATGTGAACTATGGTCCATGCTTAGCGGCAAAGACCCAGGATGTGTATATCCATTGCAGGTGATGTGCCACATTAATGAAAGATGTTTATATGGGAGGTTGTGGGAGGTGTGAGAGGTGGGGCATATGGGTCTCCCTATAATTTTTGTGTAACATTTATGTAATCCAAGTATCTTTTTAACAATTTTTAAAAATTATTAAAAAAAAAACTGTATAAACACTTATCTCCATCTAGTGGCTGTAAAAGAACAGATATGTAGTGATATCTCAACGTCAAAAAGTTAGACCAGTATATTTTTATTGCAGCATTGTTTGTTATAGGAGAATATAAAACAAACTGAAAGGAAAGTGAATATCCAAAAATAGAGACATAGTTAAAGTAAATTATACTACAATTTCACTATGGACTATAAGGAGCACACCATCTCCCTCTTCCAAGGGGTTCGGGGGAAAGGAAAGAAAAGAAACAATGAACTGAAGCAGTGGTTCTTAACTTCAGCTGCACATTAGAATCAGTTGGGAACTTTGGAAAATTCCTGTCGGAGCCTACTCCCAGAGATTCTTCTTTAGTCTACAATGGAGCCCAGCCACAGATATTATTTTAAAAGGGCTACAATGATTCTAATGTGCAACCAAAGTCAAGAACCACTGAATCAAAACTAGTGGAGTAGATATGGAGGTATTTTTGAAGTACAGAGCAGGGAAAAGTGATCCCCTTTGGAAAAGTAAACAATGCAAAAAAAAAAAAAAAGGAAGATAGAGATCCTTATATGAACACCACACTTGTATAAGGCTATATGAACATAGAGAAAAAACACAAGAGTACACAATTCAGGTTGTAATCACAGGTTTTTGGAAAGAAGAAAAAAATAACACACATTGAAAACATCTATATTAATGCAATGTGCATAATACTACGTGTGCACATGTGTACATAATGAAATTTGAGATTAAAAAAGACCTGTATACAGCCACTTGCAGGTTCATGATACATTGCTGAATTTAAAGAAAAGAAAAAATAAGAGCAAACCGTACAGTATTATGTACAGTATGATTTCAGGAAAAACAGTGTTTTATAGGTATTCATTCATTTAATCCTCACAACAACCCTATCAGGTAGGTAGCATAATCATCCTCTTTAGTCATCCCTTTCTAACTATGTGGAAATTGAGGCAGAGAGAGGCTAAGTAAATTACCCTGGGTATGGTGTGGCTGAGATATGAACCCAATCAATCAAGCTCCAGAGTCCATGACTTAACTACTACACTACAGCAATATCACTACACCAATAGAATATAGCCCTTAAAAATTATAGTTATAAGGCGTTTTTAACATATAGGAAAATTCTTATGCTAAAATGTTGGATAAAAAAAAGCATAATACAAAAAGCATGCCCTTTGGATGGCAGAATTAGAGATATAATTTTTCCTTCTTTATACTTTTCTGTACAATATATATATTTACAATTAAATATAATATGTTTAATAACAGAAAATAATTCCCAAAATAAATTCTTAATCTATATTAAGCATCTGAACTCACACTTGGAACTCAATTCTCTTGCATTTCAGCCATACCTATTTGGCAAACCTTAATAATGGATCAAGGTTATAAGGTAACATCTCGACTCCAACACCTAGATGGCAGTAAAAATAAGTGATGAGGGAAAGAGATTAGGAGAGAAGGAGAAAAGGAAGAAATGTAGACGTGAGCCTCTTATATAGGGAAGTTGATAACTCTAGAAAGGCATAAAAGAAAAGGTAAGGTAAGTACAAATTACTAATCAGAGGGGAAATCTGTTGCATTTGGAGAGAAAAATTCTTGTATTTAAAATTTTACCTAGTAATATACTATTTGACAGAGGATTTGAAAGTAATCATGTGTTATACATTTGAAACATTCTGTATGTAATGTTACTAGAGTAGAAATTTTAAAAGAACATCCTTTATATATAAAAATATAGGCAAATTAAAGCAAGAACACAGAAGGAATTTGACAAATAAAGGAGAAAAGCAAGCTGATATTAAATTGTATTGATACTACTGCCAAGTAGTACCTGAGGTATAGGTCTTTATATTATATTTAAGCATAAGAATTTTTAAGTTTGATCAGCTTCTTGGGGCAATGCAGCCAGTTTCAATCTGCCCAGACCAGATGACCCCCAGGGGCCCCTGCTCCAGCCCCGACTCCAGCTGGGAAGGCAAGTAGGCTGAAGTTTGGGGAAACAGGAAAGATTTAAATCTGCCCATTACAGAAAGTCATAGGCAGCCACTGCTAACTCCGCCCCCAGCAGAGAGAAAGGTGAGTGGAATTTGATCAGGTTCTTGGGGAAATGCAGACAGTTTAAATCTGCCCAGGCCAGAATGCAATCCACAGCCTCTGTTTCAAACCCACCTCTGGGCAGCATAGACCTGGGGCTGATTTAGAGACACAGTGCCTTCTTGGAGGTAGAAAACAGTTTGTTGAAGGGTGACTCTACCCCAAAAAAGGGGGTGAGGGGGAAAGACCCAGGGAAGGTTATGGTGGTTGATTACAGAACTCAGATCATAGGGGCTGGGATTTGTGCAACAGAGTCATCCCCGAGGGCCAGGCAGCCACAGGGGCTAAGGAGCTGATAATTAAAACACAGAAATACCTGGGGGCTGTGGGGAATACCTGGCTGAAGAGCCTCACCTGCAGGGTGTATCAGGTAAGCACAGATTCGGGGAATTGTCAAAGAGAAGTTTGCTGATCTTTCAGATCTCCTCCCCTGGGCACACTGGAAATGAACTACACCCCCTCGAGGGTCCCTGGGTCAGCTTTGGTAGGGAAAACTGATCTAGGAAAGTTGTCTCCAGGGGGACCCTACTACGAAAATTACCCTCCAGGTAACAGTAGCTAGAGAAACCAAAAGAAGTGTTAAAATATAGAGAGACAAAACAAAACAAAACAAAAGAAACATTCCCAGAGGAGAAACAAGGAAAGGGAAACTTTATCCTGGGGAAGAAGTAAGTGCACAAATAATGCAATCTCAAAGTTTGTACCGTGAAAATATTGGGGGAATTGTGGGAACATGGCGACAAACTAACAAGCAGAGCTCATTGCTCTCACAAAAACAAAAGAGCCAAAAGCTGTCTGGGGGACCTGCTTTGGGGGTGAGCAGACCAGGACAGTGCTTCACAACTCCCAGGAGGGTGAAGGACAGGAGATGAAGAAGTCAAAATGACAAACCTGAGTTATCAAGCTCCCTCAGAAGCCGGGGAGGGCTCCCCTCCCCCACCCCCAAGATATTAAGCTGGGGTAAAACTCCTGGCTCACTGCAGCCAACAGAGAGGGGAACAGACATCTTTCTCCAAATCAACTGTTTCAAGGAAAAAGAGAAGAGGAGCTGGGGTGCTTTCTTCAGTGATTTCGGCCAGCAGAGTCTGCTTTGAACCTCCGATCTCAAGTTCAATACAGGAACACAGGAAAGCCTAGACTGAAACACCTCCACAGAAAGGTGCACTGACAAGCACCATCTGCTGGCCAGTCTGGAAATTGCATGGGCAAAAACTTCTCTGTTCTCTTGGTATCCTACCCCTGGGAGAAAATCTGCACCCCACTAGTGAGTCCTGGCCTGATTTTGATAACAAGCTGAGCAATTTTAAAGACTTAGAATAAGTTAAACCAAATATCAAACAAGAGCTGTGAAGAAAAAAGAACAATAGGCAATAGCGTGAGAAACTGGCCATCAGAGTAAACTCACCAACATATTCAGATGCCTAGACATCAGCAAAAAATTACAAGCTATACTAGGAAATAGGAAGAGATGGCCCAGCCAAAAGAACTAACCAAATATCCTGAAGAGATACAAAATTTGATACAATTAATCAGTGATAATCACAAAACTCTCCTAAATCACTTCAAAGAATTTAAAGAAAACATTACTAAAGAAACAAAGGATATTAAGACGACACTGGGAGAGCATAAAGAACAATTTGATGGGGGCAGATGTGGCTCAAAGGGCTGGGCATCCGTCTCCCATATGGAGGGACCTGGGTTCGATCCCCACGACCTCCTGGTAAAAATAAAATTAATTAATTAAAAAAAAAAAAAAAAAAAAGAACAATTTGAAAGCCTGCAAAGAAACGTAACAGATCTTATGGGAATGAAAGACACGATGGATGAGATTAAAAATACATTAGAGGCACATAAGAGCACATGTGAATTGCTCAAAGGCAGAATGGATGATTTTGAAGACAGAACATCTGAACTGGAAAAGACAGGAGAAGAGAAAGAGGATAGAATAGAAAAAATGGAAGAGAGTCTCAGGGAATTGAATGATAATACAAAATGAATAAATATCCGCATTATCAGTGTCCCAGAAGGAAAAGAGAATGGAAAAGGGGCAGAAAGAATTTTGAGGAGATAATGACTGAAAACTTCCCAACCCCTATGAAAGACATAAATATCAATATCCAAGGACAACACACACCAAACAGAGTAAATCTGAATACACCTACCCCAAGATACCTACTCTTCAGAATGACAAATATCAGAGATAAAGAGAATTCTGAAAGCAGCAAGAGAAAAGCAAAGCATCATATACAAGGGAAACTCGATAAGGTTAAGTGCCAACCTCTCATCAGAAACCATGGAGGCTAGAAGAAAGTAGTATGACATATTTAAGGTACTGAAAGCAAAAAACTGCCAGTCAAGAATTCTGTATCCAGCAAAACTGTCCTTCAAAAATGAGGGTGAGTTCAAAGTCTTCAAAGACAAACAAAAACTGATAGAATATGTTACCAAAAGAACAGAATTACAAGAGATACTAAAGGGACTGCTGCAGCCTGAAAGGAAAAAACATATGGTTAAAGCATATCACGGTGTTTGTAGCTAGCAGAGTTATTATATGGGTATGACAGTGGTTAAAAGGGAAAGCCTAAGGTCATGTATATTACTAGAAGGAAAGCGAAAAACTATAACATGAGACTGTATAAGATAGTAAAAGCTCAAGTAAAACATGAATATGGGTGATACTGCATATATAAGACTTTTTACAAAATATAAATACAAACATACTAGAGAGAAGAAAAAAGAATAGCAGGCAAGGCATAGAGAAATTGAGAGGTGATGAGTTTTGTTTGGTTGGTTTATTATTATTATTATTATTATTGGAATAATGAAAGTGCTCTGGGAATGACTGGGGTGATGAATGTACAAATACGTGATTACACCAAATACCACAGATTGTACTCTTTGGATAGATTTATGCTTTATGAATATGTATCAATAAAATTGATTTATTTTTTTAAAAAATAGAAAACTGCAAGTGTTGGAGAGGATGTGGAGAGATCAGAATGCTTATTCGCTGCTGGTGGGAATGTGGAACAGTACAGCCACCGTGGAAGTCTGTTTGGCAGTTCCTGAGGAAGTTAGATATAGATTTACCGTGTAACCCAGCATTACCACTACTAGGTATACACCCGGAAGAACCAAGCAGTGACACAAACAGACATCTGCACCCCAATGTTCATAGTGGCATTATTTACAACTGCCAAAAGATGGAAACAACCCATGTGTCCATCAACAGATAAATGGATAAACAAATTGTGTTGTATACACACAATGGAATTTTATGCAGCTGTCAGAAGAAATGAAGTCGTGAAGCATATGACAACATGGATGAACCTAGAGGACATTATGTTGAGTGAAGCAAGCCAGGCACAAAAGGACAATTATTGTATGATTTCACTATTATGAACCAAATGTAATGAGCAAACTTATGGAGTTAACAGCTAGAATATAAGTCACCAAAAAATAGAATGTGGTTAGAGAATGGAAAGCTGAGGTTTAATCTGTGCAAAATTACTAAAAAGTTGTTTGTGAATGTTTGGAAATGAAAAGAAATGGTGAAAGCACATCATAGGATTTGTAATTAGTAGAGCTAACATATGGGTATGATAGTGGGGGTTTTTGCTTGTTTTTTTTTCTTTTTTGGAGTAATGAAAATACTCTAATTTTGGTTGAAGTGATGAATGCACAACTCTGTGATTATACCAAATGCCATTAATTGTATATTTTAGATAAATTGTATAGTTTATGAATAAAAAAACAGTAAGGTGGTTTGGGGGAAAAATACAGCAAATGTAAGATATAGATTATAGTTAATAGTAATACTTTGACGATGCTCTTTCATAATTTGTTATAAATGTTTCAAAACAATGCAAGGTATTGGTGGTGGGATGAGGTATGCAAACCCTGTATGATATTATACATACTCATTTTGTAAGTTCACAACTTTTACTGCACACTTATTGTTTATATATGTTCATGTATGAATGATATACTTTAATAAATTTTTAAAAAGATTTTTTTAAAAAATTTACAGTATATTCAGGGCAAGAATCAGATGAATAAGGACCAAAAAAAATCGATTAATCACGAACTATTATAAAGATCTAAAATAAGTTGAACCAAGTGTCAAAGAGGAGTTTTAGCACAAAGCCAATTAACAAGAAAGCCCTAGGCTAAAGAGAAAAACTGAGCCCAGAAAATACATGTCCAGAAAATCAGATACCAAGACACCAGCAAAAAATTACAAGGAATACTAAGAAACAGGAAGATAGAGCTCAGTCAAAGGAACAAATTAAACTTCCAGATGAGATATAGGACTTGACACAATTAACTACAAATATTCAAACAAATATTCTTAATAAATTCAATGAGATGGCTGAAGAGATTAAGGATATTGAAAAGATACTAGATGAGTGCAAAGAAAAATTTGAAAGCAAGCAAAAATAAATAAATAAATAAATAACATCTTATGGGAATGAAAGGCACCACAAATGAAAGTGAAAATATACTGGGCGAATACAACAGGAGATTTGAAGAAGTAGAAGAAAGAATCCATGAGCTAGAAAACATGGCTTCCAAAATCAAACAGAAGAACGGAGAAAGAAAAGAATGGGAAAAAATTAACAGGTCCAGGGCATTGAGTGATAGCATGAGGTACATAAACATAGGCATCATGGGTGTCCTAGGAGGAGAAGAAAAGAGGAAAGAGTCAGAAAGAATACTTGGGAAATAATGGTTGAAAATTTTCCAAATCTTCTAAAAGACATAGATATTCGTGTCCAAGAAGTACAACACACTCAAACCTGAATAAATCCGAATAAACCTACTCCAAGACACATACTAGTCAGAATGTCAAATGCCAAAGATAAAGAGAGAATACTGGAAGCAGCAAGAGAAAAGGGATTCATCACATATAAAGGATGATCAATAAGATTAAGTGCTGATTTCTCATCAGAAACCATGGAGGTGAGAATGCAGTAGCTGATATATTTAAGATACTGAAAGAGAAAAATTGCTAGCCAAGAATTCTATACCAAGCAAAACTAACCTTCAAAAATGAGGGAGAATTTAAGATATTCTCAGATAAATAGAAACAGAAAGAGTTCTTTAACAAGAGACCTGCCTTACATGAAATACCAAAGGAAGTCCTGCAGGCTGAAGGAAAAAACAGGAAAGAGAAGCTTGGAAGAGAGTCTAAAAATGAAGATTATAAGCAAAAGTAGCTAAAAGTGTAAAAGGAGTGATATAAATAAGATGATATATAAAAGCCAAAGAATAAAATGGGTGAACTAAGTACTGCCTTTACAGTAATAACATTGAATGTTAATGGATTAAACTACCCAATTAAAAGACATAGACAGGCAGAATGGATAAAAAATATGAGCCATCTATATGAAGTCTACAAGAGACTCACCTTAGACCCAAGGATACAAATAAGTTGAAAGTGAGAGTATGGAAAAAGATATACCACACATGCAATAATAACAACAATAATAGCGCTAATAGCGGACAAAAAAGACTTTAAAAGCAAAATTGTTATTACAGACAAAAAAAGGATGTATAAATTAATAAAAGGGGAAATCCACTAGGAAAATATAACAATCATAAATATCTAGGCACATAATCAGTGTGCCCCAAAATACATGAGGCAAACACTGGCAAAACTGAAGGGAGAAACAGACATCTCTACAATAGCTGGAGACTTCAATACACTATTCATATCAATAGACAGAACATCAAAACAGAAGATCAATAAGGAATTTAGAGAACCTGAACAATTTGATAAATGAACTAGGCCTAACAGATATATACATAACAATCCACCTCAAAACATAAAGATACACATCCTTCTCAAGTGCTCAAGGACCATTCTCCAGGATAGATCACATGTTAGGTCACAAAACAGGTCTCAATATATTTTAAAAGACTGAAATTATACAAAGCACTTTCTCTGATCATAATGGAATGAAGCTGGAAATCACTAACAGGCGGAGGACTGGAAAATGGAAACATCTATGGAGGTTAAACAACACATTTTTTTTTAGGTACTGGGGCCAGGGATTAAACCCTGGACTTGTGTGTGGCTCATATGTGGGAAGCCGGCACTCAACCACTGAGCCACATCAGCTCCCCTGAGTTGGTTTTTTCATTTGTTTGCTTGTTGTTCTTTTGTTTTTAGGAGGCACCAGAAACCAAAACCAGGACCTCCCTGTGGGAAACAGGTGCTCAAATGCTTGAGCCACATCTGCTCCCCACAACAATACTCTTAAACAATCAGTGAGTCAAAGGAAAAATTGCAAGAAAAATCATTAAGTATCTCAAAAAGAATGAAAACAAAAACACAACATATCAAAACTTATGGGATGCAGCAAAGGCAAAGCTAAGAGGGAAATGTATAGCCCTAAATGCCTATGCTAAAATGAAGAGCTAGCAGAGCAGGTGTAACACAGAGGTTGAGGGCCTGCTTAGCATGTACAAGCTCCTGAGTTCAATTCCTGGTACTACTTAAAACAAAACAAAACAAAACAAAACAAAAAATGAGAGGAGCTAAAACCAAAATCGAACTGCATATGTGAAGGACCTGGAAAAAGAACAGCAAACTAATCCAAAAGCAAGCCAAAAAAAAAAAAAGAAATAACAAAGATTAAAGCAGAAAAATAAATTGGTAAAAAGAAAAAAGAATCAACAAAACTAAAAGTTGGTTCTTTGAGAAGATCAACAAAATTAACAAACCCTTAGCTAGACTGACAAAGAAAAAAAAAGAGAGAAGATGCAAATAAATTAAAGAAGGGGGACATTACTACCGACCCACAGAAATTTAAAAAAAGATTATAAGGATTCTATGAACAACTGTACACCAACAAACTAGACAAGTTAGATAAAATGGACAAATTCCTAGAACTGCATAAGCAACCTACAGTGACCCTAGAAGAAATAGAAGACCTCAACAAACCAATCATAAGTAAAGAGATCAAAGCAATCACTGAAAACCTGCCAAAAAAGAAAAGCTGAGGACCAGATGGCTTCACAGGCAAATTCCACCTATCATTAAAAGGAGATTTAATAGAATCCTGCTCAAACTCTTCCAAAAAATGAACAGGAGAGAATACTATCAAACTCACTCAATGAAGCCAGCATCATCTTAATACCAAAGCCAGACAAAGATACCATGAAAAAAAGAAAATTACAGACCAATTTCTCTAATGAATATAGATGTAAAGATCTTCAACAAAATACTTGCAAATCAAATCCAACAGCACATTAAAAGAATTACACACCATGATCAAGTGGATTTTATCCCAGGTATGCAAGGATGGTTTAGCACAAGAAAATCAATGTAATACACCACAATAAATCAAAGAAGAAAAATCACATGAACATCCTGATTGACACTGAAAGGGCATTTGACAAAATCCAGCAACCTTTCTTGAGAAAAATACTAGAAGACAGGAATTGAAGGAAACTTTCTCAACATTATAAAGGCCATATATGAAAAATCCACAGCTAACATTGTACTCAATAGTGAAACCTGAAAGCTTTCCTGCTGAGACCTGGAACAAGTAAAGGATGCCCACTGTCACTACTGTTACTTAATATTGTGCTAGAAGTTCTAGCTAGAGCAATTAGGTAAGAAAAGGAAATAAAAGCATCAAAATCAGAAAGGAAGAAGTAAATTTTAAGTATTCACAGATGATATGATCCTATGTCTAGAAAGTACAGAAAAATCTACAGCAAAGCTACTCAAGTTAATAAACAAGTTCGGAACATTGGCAGAATACAAGATTAATATGCAAAAATCAGTTGTGTTTCTACACATTAGTAATAAACAATCTGAGGAGGTAATCGGGAAAAAATCCATTTACAATAAAGACAGAAAGAATCAAATAAAATAATAAACTTAACCAATGACATTGGGAAAGGTGGAAGTTTTATGAATCCCAGGAAAGATCATGTTCTTTGAACTAATCCATTCTTGTGGGTGCTAGGTCCTTTGATTGCATTAGATTCAGTTAAGGGACCTTTTAATTAAATCATTTGATTAAATCGCTTTAGGGCCTTTGATTAGACTACGTCAGTGTGCTGCGACCCTGGCTGGGTCTCTTCCTCTTGCTGGAGTCTTAAAAAAACAGAACTGGGAGTTCCCAGAAGGTGGCATCAGAGTAGGGAGGGAGGGCTCAACTCTCTCACAAAAATAACAGAGAATGGGCCAAAAGCTATCTGAAAGAACTGACTTGCAGGTCAGTAGGCCAGGGCAGGGCTGTGCAGCACCCAAGAGGGTGAGGGACAGCGAGACCAGGAACCCAAAACAACAAATTTGAGTTACTAAATCCACATGGTGGCCAGGAAGGGCTCCCACCCACCACCTTCAAGACATTAAGCCTGGATAAAACCCCTGGCTCACTGCAGCACAGTGAGGGGGGACACAGACGTCTTTCTCTCTGTCAGTTGTTAGAACGGAAAAGGGAGAGTGAGCCAGAGAGGGCTTCTCTTCAGTGAATTTGGCTAGCAGAGCCCACTTTGAATCTCGGCTCTGGCCAAACAAGAAACACGGGAAAGTGGAGAATGAAAGAAATACCTTTGTGGAAAGGTTCGCAAATGAGCGCCATTTGAAGCCAGCCAGGAAATTTCAAGGAGAAAAACCGCTTTTAAGTCTCTCTTTAGCCCCACCCCTTGCAGAAAATCTGTGCCCATTAGTGAGTCCATGACCCAATTTTGATAACCTAAGCTGGACAATTTTAAAGACTTAGAATAGGTTGAACCCAAAAAATCAAAGAGCTGTGGGGGGGGGGAACACTAGGCAAGAGAGAAATTGACCATCAGAGTAAACTCATCAATATATTCAGATGCCTAGACATCAGCAAAAAATTACAAGCCTTACTAGGAAACAGGAAGAGATGGCCCAGCCAAAGAAACAAACCAAATATCCTGACTAGATATAGTATTTAAGACAAATAATCAATGATAACCACACAAATCTCCTAAATCATTTAAAAGAATTAAAGAGAAATATGACTAAAGAGATAAAGGATAGTAGCACGACACTGAGTGAGTATAAAGAACAATTTGAAACCCTGCAGCAAAGAAAAGTAACAGAACTTATGGGAATGAAAGACATGATGGATGAGATTAAATATACATTAGAGGCACATAACAGGGACAGGGTCTCAGGGAATTGAATGACAACACGAAATACACAAACATGTGTTATCAGTGTCCCAGAAGGAGAAGAGAATGGAAAAAGGGCAAAAAGAATATCTGAGGAGATAATGACTGAAAACTTCCCAACCCTTATGAAAGACATAAATATTAATATCCAAGAAGGATAACGCACCCCAAACAGAATAAATCCAAAGAGACCCACTCCAAGACACTTACTATTCAGAATGACAAGAGAAAAACTACCAGCCAAGAATTCTGTATCTGGCAAAACTGTCCTTCAAAATGAGGTTGAGTTCAAAGTCTTCACAGAGAACAATAACTGATAGATTATGTTACCAAAAGACTAGAATCACAAGAGATACTAAAGGTAGTGCTGCAGCCTAAAAGGAAAACAAAGGGCGAGAGACTTGGAGAAGAGTGTAGAAATGAAGATTATTAGGAAGGGAAAATTAAAGGGTAAAAAGACAGACAATAACAACATATGACAACGAAAAGCCAAAGGACAAAATGGACAAAGTAATGCCCTTATGTAATAACACTGAATGTTAATAGCTTGAACTCCCCAATAAAAAGACATAGACTGACAGAATGGATTTTAAAACGAGCCATCTATATGTTCTCTACAAGAAACTCACATCAGTGGAAGGACAAACCAGGTTGAAAGTGAAAGGTTGGAAAAAGATATCCCATGCAAATAGTAACCAAAAAAGATCTAAAGTAGTAATATTGACATCAGACAAAATAGATTTTAAATGCAAAACTGTTATAAGGGATAAAGAAGGTCATTATATATTAATAAAAGGGGCAATTCCCCAAGAAGAACTAACTCTAATAAATATTTATGCATCTAACCTGGGTGCCCCAAGATACATGAGGCACACACTGGCAAAACTGAAGGGAGAGGGAAACGGATGTGGCTCAAGAGGTTCGGCGTCCATCTACCATATGGAGGGACCGGGGTTCGATCCCCAGGACCTCCAGGTAAAAAAAAAAAAACTGAAGGGAGAAAGAGGTGTCTCTACTCTAATAGTTGGAGACTTTAATATACCACTCTTAGTATTGGATAGAACATCCAGACAGAGGATAAATAAAGAAACAGAGTTTAAACAATATGATAAATGAACTAGACCTAAAGACATTTAGAGGGAATTGTCCTGAATGACATTGCAACAACAGGTACAGGCCATTATATATGTTGTCATAACCTACAGAACTGTGTAGGAGACAGTGTAAATCACAATGTAAATGATAATCCATGCTTAGAGGCAATGCTCCAAAATGTGTTCATCAATTGCAAAGAATGTTCCTCACTAATGAAGGATGTTGTTAATGGGGGTAAATGTGGGCGGTGTGGGGAGCAGTGCATATGGCAATTCCCTATATTTTTTATGTACCATTTATGCAATCTAAATATCTTTTTTAAAAATTTTTTAAAAAGACATTTATAGAACATTATACTCCAAAACAACAGGATATACACTCTTTTAAAGTGCTCTTGGCCTCTGTGTTACTCAAATGTGGCCTCTCTCTAAGCCAAACTCTGTATATAAAGGCATTACCTTCCCCCCAGCATGGGACATGACTCTCAGGGATAAGCATCCCTGGCACCGAGGGATTACTACCAAGCAACAACTAGCAAAGCAACTGGAAAAAGACCTCGAATAAAAGGCGGGAAAGGTAAAGACAAATGAGTTTCTATGGCTAAGAGACTTCAAAGTGAGTCGGGAGGTCATCCCAGAGGTAATGCTTATGCACATCTCAGCAGGATCTCATAGAGTGCCAAAGTGGATACTATCCCAAAGAGGGGGTTCCTGGGGGCTCTGGAAACACCCAGGTCCTATGGTCATGGCAGATAGCTCTGGAGTTTGGTGACTTGCCAGTGGGCCCCACTTTGGAGTTTGTGCTCCTGAGAGTGACAAGAGCTGGACTCAATTATGGCTTCCCTACACATGGTTCTTCTGTCCCTTCTATTTAAACCTATACTTGGTGTGGGAGTTTGTAGGTATACGTCCAAGAGACTGGAATCTTTGGGCTATCCATGTGCCAGCTGGCCCCAGAGCCTCAGCGGAGCTGCAACACCTACCTTCCAGTTCATTGGACTCACCCAGGACAAATAACAAGGAGGTGAGGATGGACAATCACCATACCAAGGAAAGAAGAGAACCTACAACTGCAAACAAGAGAGTCCCATCCATCGGCTGTATGGAATTGAAACACCCTCTCAATTAGAGGTAGAGTAGACATCACCATCCCAGAATCCTCAGGATTGGGGAATGAACTAAGTACCAGAGTGGACTTACTGGCATTCTACTATAGACATATTGTGATTCTAACAATGGAAGAAATTACAACATTGATGTGGAGGCAGTAGCCACTGGAGGATCTGGGGGCAGGAAAAGGGAGAAACAATTGTAATATGGGGACTTTTTCGAGACTTGGGAATCATCCTGAATGACACTGCAATGACAGATATAGGCCATTTTATATCGTCCCATAACATGCAAAACTGTGTGGGAGAGAGTGTAGACTACAACATGAACTATGGTCCATGCTCAGTGGCAATGCCCCAGGATGCCTTTATCAATTGCAATGAATGTGCCACACTATGAAGGATGTTGTTTATGTGGGAGGCTGTGGGAGGTGTGGGGAATGGTGCATATGGGAATGCCTATGTTTTTTGTGTAACATTTATGTTATCTAAGTTGTTTTTGTTTTTTTTGTTTTTTTTAAATAAAAAAATAAATAAAGTGCTCAAGGATCCTTATCCAGGATAGACTATAGTTGGGTCACAAGATAGGTTTCAGTAAATTTTAAAAGACTGATATTATACAAAACACTTTCTCTGATAATGGAATGTCGCCAGAAATCAATAATGGACAGAAAGAGGGAAAAGTCATAAATATGTGGGAATTAAACAACACACTCTTAAATAGTCAGTGGGTCAAAGAAGAAATTGCAAGGGAATTCAGTAAATATCTTGAGACAAAAGAAAATGAGAACATGAATTCTGTATTAGTCAGCCAAAAGGGGTGCTGAAACAAAATATCAATAATTGGTTGGCTTTTATAAAAGGTATTTATTTGGGGTAGAAGCTTACAGTTACCAAGCCATAAAGCAGAAATTACTTCCCTCACCCAACTCTGTGAAGGTTCCGGCTTCCTGGGTTCCTCTCTTCCTCTCTTCCCAGGGCTTAATTCTCTCCAAGTTCAGCTGCTTGGTCTCTCCACAAGGCCAGCTGTAAACTATCAGCCAAATGGCTCTCTTTTCCCCAGGGCCTTTTCTCCTTCCTCACAACCAAGCTCCTCTGTCTGCTTACTTCCCAGGGCTCCAGCTCAAGACTCCACCATAAAAAACTCCAACTCTGTCCTTTGCCATGTCTTTTTATCTTTGATTCCCCACCCACCAAGGGGCGGGGCTCAACACCCTACGATGTGGCCCAATCAAAGCCCTACTCATAACTTAATCATGCCCAGATGAAGAGCCCAGTTTACAAGCATAATCCAATATCTATTTTTGGAATTCATAACTATATCAAACTGCCACACATGACATATAAAAACTATGGGATACTGCAAAGGCAATACTGAGAGGGAAATTTATAGCCTTTAATGCTTACATTAAAAAAGAAGAAACAGCTAAAATCAATGACCTAACTACACACCTGGAAGAATTAGAAAAAAAAAAACAGCAAACTATTCCCAAAGCAAGTAGAAGGAATGAAATAACAAAGAACAGAGCAGAAATAAAATTGAGAACAAAAAAAGAGAGAATTAACAAAACCAAAAGTTGGTTCTTCAAGAAGATTAACCAAACTGACAAACTCTTAGCTAGACTGACAAAGATAAAGAGAGAAGATGCACATAAATAAAATTGGAAATGAAAACGGGGACACTACTACTGACCCCACAGAAATAAGAGATCGTAAGAGGATACTATGAACAACTGTACAGCAACAAACTAGACTAGAGGAAATGGAAAAATTCCTAAGAACATACAAACAACCGATACTGACCCCAGAAGAAATAGAAGACCTCAACAAACCAATCACAAGTAAAGAAATTCAAACAGTCAAACAACTCCCCAAAATGCAAAGCCCCAGACCAGACGGCTTCACAGTGAATGCTACCAAGCATTCAAAGAATATTTAATACCAATCCTACACAAACTCTTTCAAAAAGAGATGTTACAACTCAATAATAAAAAGAAAAACTACCCAATTAAAAAATGGGCAAAAGACTTGAAGAGACATTTGATCAAAGAAGAAATACAAATGGTGAAAAAACACATGAAAAAATGTTCAACATCACTAGCGACTGGTGAAATGCAAATCAAAACTACAATGAGATATCATTTCACACCTATTAGAATGGCCACTATTAAAAAATTGGAAAACTACAAGTGGTGGAGAGGATATGCAGAGATTGGAACACTTGTTCATTGTTGGTGGAAATATAAAACGGTACAGCCACTGTGGAGTACTGTTTGGTAGTTCCTAAGGAAGTTGAATATAGACTTGCCATGTGACCCAGCAATACCACTACTAGATATATATCCAGAAGAATTGAGAACAGTGACACGAACAGACATCTGCACACCAATGTTTATAGTGGCATTATTCACGATAGCCAAAAGATAGAGACAACCCAGCTGTTCATCAACTGATGAATGGATAAAGAAATTGTGGTGTACACACATGATGGAATATTTGCAGCTGTAAGAAGAAATACAGTTGTGAAGCATATGACAACATGGATGAACCTGGAGGACATTATGTTGAGTGAAGCAAGCCAGACAAAAAATGACAAATACTGTATGACTGTGCTATTATGAACTAAATATATTGTATAAATTCATGGATTCAATAATTAGAATTTAGGTCACCAGAAAATAGAATACGGAAAGAGAATGGAAAGCTGAGGGTTAATCTGTGCAGAATTGGTAAAACGGTTGGTTGTAAATCTTTGGAGATGAATAGAAATGATGAAAGCACATCATGGTGTTTGTAACTAGCAGAGCTATTATATGGGTATGACAGTGGTTAAAAGGCAACACCTAAGGACATGCATATTACTAGAAGAAAAGCTAAAAACTGTAGCATGAGACTGTACAACATAGTGAAACCTCATGTGAAGTACAAATATGGGTAATGCTTTGCTGAGAAAGCATCTCTGTTGATGCCTCGAGTTGGACATTTTCACAGCTTTGGAACTGTAAACTTTCACCCTGATAAATTCCCTTTATAAAAGCTAACCCATTTCTGGTGTTCTGGATCAGCAGCCTTAGCAAACTAAAAAAGATGTAAATGATCTGTACATCTGTACATGTATACATACGATGGGATACTATTCGTATTCAATTAAGAAGAAATAAAGTCGGGATGCATATGACAACATGCCTCTCAACCTGGAATTCTATCCATCCAAATGATCAGGTGTGACATCAAACTAATGTCCTTTCCAGACATACAAGAATCAGAAAATTTACCTTCCCTGCCAGCATATTAGGAATATATTTCAGGGTAAAGTCCAGCAAAACAAGATGAAAAAAAAAAAGAGAGAGAGAAAAGGATCTAAGATGCAGGAAACCATCACTCTATTGTCTACAAGAAGGGAAGTCCCAGGGTAGTGGTTATACAACATGCCTAAAGAGCAAGTGGACCTGGCTGGAACAGAATTCCATGCAAAGGACAGGATGATTGAGTGGGTGGGAAAACTAGAGCTATCATAAAGGCACACTGGTTAAGAAAAAAGTTAGTTGGAAACTGCAGGAAAAATAACAAGCAATATAATAAAGTCATGGCCCAAAGGTGGTACAATTTTTAGCAAAAAGAGGCTAGAGGGAGGGGGTGTAGCTCTGGGTTTGAGCACCTGCTTCCCATGAATGAGGTACCAGGTTCAATCCCCAGTACCAACTTTAAAAAAAGAGAGAGGGAGAGAGACTAGATACTAAATATAGTCTCAAAGTGGCCCAAGAGTCCAGACACTGGACTCAGGAAAAAAAAAGAGGAAAAAAAAAAAAAAAATCCTAGCATATTAGTTAGCTTTGTACTCAATAACATTCAAAAAGTCATACTCATATAAATACTGTTCATTGTTTTTCAACTTTTTAGAGCCAACCTTTAGATGGAAGACTTGTCACTGCCAAACAAAATGTTACCAACCTTGACAATTTTAAAGTAAACAAGTAGCTGGTAAAAGGCGGAAGGTAGAGATGAAAGGAAAAATGAAAGGAAGGGTACTTAGGTCATTTTATATGAATGGTAATCAAGATAATGACTATTTTAAATAAATATAATTATATAAAAAAACGTAAAAACCAAAAAGTATATACTTATCAATTTTTGGGAAAAAAGGGATGGGGAAAGGGGAAGTAGTTTCAATAAATTAAATCATCTTTCACAGAATTTAATTATTCTTTCCTTATTCACCAAAGTTATATTCTGAACATAAATTCCACTGTTGACAGTTTAGAAGATATTAAGTTAAATCTGGACTAATCACCCTCTACACGTCCTCCTCTGGACATTGGTTATGTGTGCTTAAGTGCATGAGAATGTGTATGTATTTTGAATGCACATATGTATACATATTTAAATTAAATGTATGATTTTAGCTTATATTCTTTCAGCAATTTTGTCTAAAAGTAAAAAATAAAAAACAATTTCACAGGAATGCAAGAAGTAATCAGGGAAAAAGAGTATCCTGTTTAACTGAACACTGAGATTAATTGAGATTTAATCTATTTCTCCAACAGTAGTCTTCAATGTTTGTAAAAGGTTATTCATCACAATCTACCATTATCTTTTCTTATATATAAGAATGCGGCATACCCTCTCATTGTACAAATCCTAATGCTAATCCTATTGAAGGTGGGAAGCACACCAGATTTTAAGAAATAATGAAGGGATTACAGCAAGAGGAAACACTAAAACTGTTTGAAAAGTACTTTAAGGATCTTTGGATAATTTTGCTGGAAAAGATCAGAATAAGAAAATGTATAAGGGCAGGCCTTACAAATCTAAGGTGCAGTTTAAAGGAAGAGAATAAAGGAAGCATGCTATACTGCTACTATCAGGAAGAACTAACAATTACAGTTACTCAACAACAGAAAGGATTGCCTATACTAAAGGACTGATATTTCCCATAACTCTATTGTTTAAATAAAGTCCAGAAACTATCTGTCTATAATGTGTTAAACAGATAGAAGATAGGACTAGATCATCCCTAAGATCATGGCACTGTAATTTTGAGAATTCTAAACTAATAAATTTTGACTTACCAACATCCATCGCAGTTTCCATGAAGCTTTTCTGACGTGAAGCAAACTCTGCAAGCAATTTTTGCTGCCTCTCTCTAGCCTTTTGTCGCCTAGATTAAACAGAAATAAATTAATAAGTACCAGATGTGCTTAAGGCTTTTCTGCTATCTTTCGAGAGTATATAATGTATGAAAAGCCCCTGGTACACAGTTGAGAGCAATCTGTTTTCTGTAATTATGTATTAAATTTCATTGTCTTTGAAAAGATTCACTACTTTAAAAAGGTTTGAGGGAGCAGATGTGGCTCAAGCGGTTGAGCTCCCACTTCCCACATGGGAGGTCTGAGGTTCAGTTCCCAGTGCCTCCTGAAAAAACAAACAACAAACAAAACACACAAGAAAACCAACTCAGGAAAGCTGATGTGGCTCAGTGGTTGAGCGCCGACTTCCCACATGCCCACATTTGAGGTCCCAGGTTCATTCTCTGGTACCTCAAAAAAAGAAAAAGAGAAAAAAAAAAAAAGGTTTCAAAGGCACTGATTTTTTTGGGACCTGGGGATTGTCCTGAGTGACATTGCAATGATAGATATAGGCCATTTTATATCATCACATAACATGCAGAACTGTGTGGGAGATCATGTGGTCTACAAGGTGAACTATGGTCCATGCTTAATGGCAAAGCCCCAGGATGTGTATATCAATTGCAATTAATGTGCCAAACAAATGAAGGATGTTTATGTGGAAGGTTGTCGGAGGTGTGGGAGATGGGGTGTATGGGAATCCCTATTATTTTTTATGTAACATTTATGTAATCTAAGTGTCTTTTAAAAAATTAAAAAATTAAAAAAAAAAAGTCACTGAAAATAAAAAGTCAAAATTTTACTTGAAAATGTGAAAGAATAATTAAGGGAGATAGAAAATAGTGTTTAATACTATGAATTTCAACAACATGATTTCCTAAGTATATGTCACTTGGTAGCACAAGTAAGAAATCTTTTTATCAAGGAACCAACAATTTAATCCAAGATATAAATAATATATTGATTGCTAGAAGAAGCTATGTTCAGATAAGAACAGATCTAGAAGATAAGAAGGGTTAGGTTTACTGTTAGCCTAAGAATAGGTCTTACCTAACAGAAATAGAATAAACAGAAGGTAGGAAGTCTCCTGGTTTCTACTGGGAGATAATTTAAGTTCATTTTATTTTGTTTGAAGTTAAAAAATAATAAATGAATGAATGAATGAATGAATGAATAAGTAATTGAAACAGAGCTCCAAATCCAACATAAATAATAGAATCAAATTCTAAATCTAAGCATAAATACTCCTGTGGATTAATTCACTTCTTCCCACCCCCACCCCCAACTTTTTTTTTTGCAACCAGTCTGAAATTAAAATACTTTCTGGAAGTAGGTAAAGGATTAATAATAATATTTCTTTATGCTGCTTTGAACCATTGTCTAGTGTCCTTTCCTTTCAGTCTGTAGAACTCTCTATAGCATTGTTTGTAGGGCAGGTCTCCTGGTGCTATACTCCCTCAGCATTAGTTTATCTGAGAATGTCTTAATCTTTCATCCCCCACATTAAATTGATCAACAAATCTTGACATCTGCTAAATAACTCATATTTATCTCCTCCTCTCTTTACAATCACTGCCTTAGTACAGACAATCACCACACACTCAAACTCCTATATTCCTAAATAGCGTGGTTTACCAATTTCCAGTCTTACCCATTCTAATCCACCTGTATGTGATTACACTGCATATTATTCCCCTACTTTAAATCCTTCAATGGCTTCCCTATAGTCATTCATACTATAGGGAACTATCATCATTAAATGATATCTGGTTATCTTGTTAGCCTTATCTCCTGCTGCTCCCCAAAATACCCTGAGGACCTAAGAGAGTATTTATTAAACTATGTAACAATATCTGTTTGCTAGCCTGTCTCCCTACTTCACTGTTAATTCCTTGAGGTTAGGGAGTCTACCGTTGGACACAGCTCTATATTCTATGTATAGAAAATAGCCTGGCTGGTGCCCAATAAGTGGGGAATGGGATCAACAGAATGAGGTCCATCTTAGTCTAGCTTACGTTGATGATTTAATCTTTAACACTGTTAAACTGTTTTTTCTTTAAATTTTTAATTTTGAAATAACTTCAATCTTACAGACAGTTGCAAAAATAATAGAAACTCGAGACAGAAAACATCAACATAACCTGCCCCCACCCCAAGATACCCAGATCTACCAATTTTAACATTTTGCCAGATTTGCCATATCAACCTATCCATCCATCCCTCCATCTATATTTCTAATTTTAAAGTAACTATGGATATGACATCAAATTACTGCAGAAAATACCTCTTAATATTTATAGAGTAAATATTAAACACTATATTACTCTTACAGCTCACAACAGCAGTCCAGTTAACAATGTGTTGACAATAATTTTTACCCATACCAAAGAAAGTAAGATTAAGTCCAAGATTCTTAATTTAATATTGAGATGATCCTTTGGACTCTCCATAAAGGGAAGTTATATAGCCTTTCCATATAACTGTTGCTTTAGTGGGCAAATTTGTTTTGAATATTAGAGAAATCAATCCTCAGGGAAAATTATAATCTCAGGGAATTGAGAATTGAGCAATGACTATCTCAAATTACATAAGAAGAAAGTTGTTTTTTTTTTTTTTTTTTTTAATGTTGCTGGGTCTTTCGGGCTTATATACATTCATTAGAAGGTAAGCTCTTTTTTGTATTAACCCTTTTCAGGAGCTTGACAGTTATATTTTAATCTCTCAAGATTCACCTTCACATATTTAAGATAGGAGGGTAAGCAATGCTGACAAGACTGTTAGGAAACAGCTGGAGACACTTTACAACAAACAACAATTCTGGCAATCAAGGTGTGCTAAGAACCATACCCTGTTCATAGCCTTTGACCCCCAAATCCCACTTATAAAAAACATCATAAAAAACTCAAGTGAAAAGGAAAAAGATGTTTTTATGATTATTATCATTTAGCAACAAATTAGCAGACTAAAGGCCCAAAAGCTAAAGGCATAAGTTAGTTACGGTGTGTTTAAACACGTTACTTTTTTTTTTTTTTAAAGGTACCAGGGCTGGGGATTGAACCTAGAACCTCGTATGTTGGAAACCGGCACTCAAACACTGAGCCACAACAGCTCCCCCGAGTTGGTTTTTTTGTTTGTTTGCTTGCTGTTTGTTTTTGTTTTTAGGAGGCACAGGGGATGGAACCCAAGACCTCCCATGTGGGAAGCAGGCATTCAACTGCTTGAGCCACATTCACTCCCCTACTTTTTAAATAATTAGCAATCATAATTGTTAAAGATTGCAAAAGACCAAAGAAACTAAAACTTTTCAGCTGAATTGTTATTTGGAGAAATATTTTTTCTATTCTCATTTAAAATTGAAATGATAATAGTTTTTTTAAAATAGCAAAAGAATTATTAGATCGCTATAGCAATAACAGTAGTAACAATTTTTTCAAAAGGGCCTACAAGTTTAGGGTAGTAATTTAATGATGGGATTAGAAACTCTTGTCTTCTCACGCCCAACTAACTCAGCATTCTACATGCATAAGCACCGGCTATGTTCAGTTCCATTTATCTTGAAAACTCATCAGCTATGGCCATAGGCTGCAAAACATCCAAGTGATTAATCTCGGATGACCAATAAAAGGGGAAAATATCAGATTTCCAACATACCATACATATTTAAAACATTAAAAATAAAAAATTACCTTTCTTCTTTGTCCAGTGTTTTCTTCTCTGCTGTAGTGATTTTTTTGGGTGGCACGGGAGGAGTCACTTTTCTACATATCTCTTCAATGATGCGTTTGTTCATTCTGCTTTGCAATGCAGCTTTTAGTAATATTCTTTCTACTGCAGTTATTCCATCTCCATGACTGTATTTAGGAATTTCTGGTTGGATTAAAATTTCTATGTCATCCAGCCAAGGAGGATAGTAGGAGTTTTGTTTTCCTGAGAGTTTGTGGTGAAGTTTAATTAGCAAAGACAATATGCTTTCTTTGATTTCCAAAATGGCTGTAGTTAACTGTGGCACTGAACCAGGAACAGACCATTTACTTGAAGTTTTGGGACGAACCACCTGATTTGCTTCACTGCTGCTGCGATTGATGATTTCTTGAAATTTCTTTCTACGCTCTGCCACTAAGCTGAAAACTTGAGCTGTTCCAGAATTCTACCATTAAAAAAGAGAAAGAAAAAAAGACAAGAGAAGCTATTCAGCATTAATTTTAAAAACAACTAAGTACTACATTTTCCAAAGAGAATTTCAAAGTTTAAGTCCAAAGAAATACTTAATATTTTTAAAGTCATACTTTAGTTGCACTTTCTTAAATTCCCAAGGAGGTTCTGGTGATTTAAATGTATTTTCCAAAAATAAGATAATGTATGACTGAACCGTGATTTCTTAAAATATTTTTTTAAATACATACTATATAATGGGTAACACATAGCCACAAAATATACATTTTGTACTACAAGATATAAATTTTATTTCCACCAATAGATTTACTCTTTAAATAAATCTGTTCCCTAACTTCTCTTTCTCAAATAGACTTAGTCCCGCTCAATCTGGAAACAACAGTGAAAAGAAAGGAGAATACCAACGATAGGACCTCTTTCTCAACTTCCTAAACCTATCTGCCAGGGAAAATGGATAAAAGCTTGGGTAGTATAAAAAAATACTATACTCTTTGGAAGACTGTACATTTTCCAGGTAAGAAAATATTGAATTTCTTTACTTTTCTAAGTTAATGACTCTGAACTGGCGATTAATTTCATTTTTAAGGAACTTGAAAAGTTTGACAATTGCTTCTACATAAATGTTTAAAGTTACTAAACTGAAATGTAAAGATGAAAAATCAAAATGATCTGTTTCATATTTTAATATCACTGTGATTTGTTATTTGAACAGATATTTTTTAAACTAAACACTTTTCTCAATAACATCTTCTAAATAGCCTTCTTACTAAAGTAGTCCAACTGCATTAGGGCTCTTGGAAAACATCTTTTAATTAAGATATGCATCAGTTTAATGGATTTCGTTGATGTTTTTAAGCAAGCATAGGAAGGATGCTTCAATATCAGATGAGTTTTTCTGAGCCAAATTATGGTATAAACTATTTTTTAACAGCCAAACTGTTTTTTTTTTTTTTTTTCAGTGCTCTCTACCAGTATCACAGGCAAAAGCTGCCTCTTGCAAAGTTTCCAATATTTTAATCAAAACACCTTAAGGTGCTCACAGCAAAAATATGTTCTCTAAAGCAAAGAAAACTCCCATGAATAGACTCTACTATGATAAATGTCTGATTCAATGCTCTCTACTTGTAAAAATCTAGCTTGGAGGGAATATAAGAAGCACTTAACTTTAGTTATATGCATGTCATTTCAAATTTTGCATTTCTGCTTTTTAAAATTAATTAAGCTATATGCAATAAGAAGGTCAATTTTCAAGATGAGTCTAAATACACAATACAGGGCATTTAAGATGTTGTGGGCTTATTTTATCAAAGTTAATTAATTGTCAATAGAAGCAAAAAAATTTCTAAATGGGCATGCTACCAACAATTAAAGATTAAATTTATTTCAATTAGGAAACAGATATTTTAAGATGTTAGTAACAAATGTGCAGCCTATAATTGATCTAAAATACTGCTAACACTAATAGGAAAACCCTACTATTAAATATTCAATATTATTTTTAAGCTTAATAATATGAATTTTCTTAAAAAATTAAGCTAAAATAGCTTTCTCCAAAAAAAGCCACACATATATATTAAATAAAGTGTGTTTAAACTTAAGCATATTAATTAAGCACACATATATACACACACAAGCACTTCAAAGTGATTTTCCCCCATTTCCAGTTAAAGTCGCATTGCCAGTTAATGCAAATATCACACACATCTACCTCTCTTTGAAGGACTTTGGGCCGTCGTGAACTCTGGCAGATCAAAGGAAAAAGGCTAGTGAGGCAGAAGTTGCTTAGATATATCAGAGGAAATAAGACAATTTAAAGTTATCTACAACTACATTCTTTTTTCTTTTAGATATTGGAAGATGATCTAAACAACATATCCCACCATAACAAAAAAAAAAAACTTTCCTTTTCTTCTTTTTCTTTTTTATTTTTTTACTTTTTTACACTTACTTGTAAAGAACCCAAACTATCAGAGCTGGTACTTGCAGGTGAGTCTCTCTTCACTTCGGGAGCAGTCTCTGGAACTCTCACTCTAACATAGTTTATAAAGTGGCGCATGTTCGATACTAAGTTACTGCCAGGAAACCAACTGTCATGGCAACGTTCTGGTCCAGCCACTGATGCCTGTAACATAATAAAATAATATCAAATCATACCAGGTCAGATCTTAGGTACAATGGAGACGTAACAAGTCTAAATAATCATCCATTGCCTGTTACATTCCTGAATCCTTCATAGTCTCATTCACAAATTATAAAGTGCAAATAAAACCAAATTGAAACACTAAATACAGGAATGAATTTCTCAGTATTAAGTCAAATGTAAGTTAATGTTTCTTGAAAAATAGTGTTTGTTTTTTTTTTTCAGTTTGGAAATATTTACTATAGAATATTTCTCATTCATCAATTAGTAATGACACATAATATAGTCAGAATATCACTAATTTGGACCATCTGTGGAAGAAAGCCTGAAAAGCCAACCGAAAGTATGACCCAGACTTAGAGGAACCTTAATGACCTTTTAATGTCTATAAAAGGATATATGTTGATTCAATCTGGACTACAAAGCACTGCCTAGTTTGTTTGTTGTAAGTGTATTGTGTTGTATTGTCTTTTTGAAGGGAGAGTATGAGGAGAATCTTATATTTGTAAAAATAATTTTCAGTAACAATTGTTTTTATGGAAATACTTCTAAAGTCCTGAAACACATTAACAACTTTTATTCTTAAGCACTTTAAACATTCTCCCATGTAACAATATTTACTCCATTAACTTAAAATCTTTACACAAAGAATTAGCTAGACAAAAATAATCCCCAAATTATTAGAATTTCTAGACTGAAGTCCTAAAAATGACTGTTTACCAGTAATCAATGTTTTTAGGGCCAAAATGCATTAACCACTTTTCTTAGATTAATTTTTGTGATCTGTTATGAACCACACATTTCAAATTCAATAATTCCATAACTAGAGTTTAACATATCAGTGAAACCTCTAAAAGAACATATGTACTTGAAGATCAAAAAGGGCCTTTTCTAGTAGTTCTTAAGAAGATCTTATAGTATAATGAACTCATAAATATATTTCATGATCACATACTACCTTTATTAAAGCATGTCATATGTAACTTTACTATTTGAAAATAAAAGAAACTATTTACCTCTTCATCTGATTCCTCTCCAGGAGAATTTTCAAGTCCTAATTCAATCAGATATAAAACCATGCAGAGAACATGTTCAGACAGATTTTGATGATCCATCAAAATCTTTAAAAAGAGAAAAAATGCCTCATAATTACTTTTTTCCACAAAATATATTCATTTAAAGATCCAAAAATTCTTTAATGTTACATACGAAAATAACATGATCAGATATATAAAAATAAACATACAGCATGATCAGATATGTAAGTAAATGTATATCTTGGTGAAAAGACAAACTAAAACCAAAAAAAATAGGTGACAGATTCCCTAAAGGTTAACAAATAGTGCACTAAAACCACTAATAAAAAATGCACCAGTACCTAATAAAATAGTAAGAATTTTTTACATTCTAATTTGCTACCACTCTTCTACCAATAACAAGAACATCAGATAAATAAGTTCATTAAATTGGCTAATTCATGCAAATATGTTCAGCATAGCACCTGGCATATAATTGGGAGCACCATAAATATTCAAGGAAAATGAATGTTCTTACAACCTACTCTAAAATTAAAATTCTGAGCTTCTGGGTGGTTATCTAAGTGTATGTTAGTGTATGGTTTATATGGGTGAGAAAATTTTACTTAGAAATTTTTAATAAGTCTGAGCATATACACAGACTACACAAAACAAGTCTTACACATTTTACAGAGGATTTCAAGGCTACCTATACCAATCATTCATTCAATATGATGTAACAGACCACTAACCAGAAAGACACCTAAAATATCCTAAGACAAAACTGGCCTGGCAGCTATTGTGTTGTCATCCTTGTAAAAAAGCCAGATGAGGAAAGGGACATGAGGAAGAAGTTGTGCAGGGAGTGGTGGTATTTACCTATCGGGTGAAATAATGAGTACCTGAAAGAGAAAGGGCTAGGCAGAGGGGACTGAGAAAGAAAGACTTAGTCATTTAAGACCTAATCTATTGTGAATAAAGAATGAAGACTTTCCATTCGTTGGTTTTCTAATGTTTATTTTGACTACTGAAAGGACTTTTCCATTCATATCTTGTGTGATGAAGAATAGCCCTTCAAAACCTTTTTTTAAAAAAACCGACTTTTTTAACCCAAGCTATCTGACTTTGAGCAACAGACTCTGGCCTTAGTTTTTTCATCTCTAAAACTGGAATAACAATCCACAATAGTTTTGAGAATTACATGAGCTAATATCTATACTTTGCTTCCCTCAATATCTAGCAATTGGCATTAACAAATAGTAGGTGATATGCTGACAGTGTGAGGAGCAGGAGCAGCAGTCGGAAGGATCTGAAGGCTGGGAGAAAATAAAGGTCACTGTTCTAATCTCACTGCTTTACAGAGAGAAAACCAAGGCTCAGCCACACTCCCAGCTGGTATCAGCAACAACAGAACATAGATTTCAGATTCCCAGGCCATTGCTCTTTTTATCATACTATGCTTCCTCCTCTAGATAGCTATATAAAGAATTACTAGCTAAACTCTAATAAATTTTGACTTGAAATTCTGTGATATTACAAGTTTAACGGAGTAACTTAAGGACTAAGAAATAAAACCAATTTATTAGGTACTGCAAAGGAAAAAGAAAAAGGAAAAAGGGAAGAAAAGTGATTTTTCTGGGGAGTTTTAACACGTCCTATATTAAAGGTTTCATTAACATTAAATGTTATGAACATGATGAAGGTGGTTTACTTAAATTGACTTTTGGAAAATGGACTTGACAAGATTAAGCAAATGCAATATCAATTACAGAATTTTTTTGCATTAAAGTCATGAAAACTATTATAAACTTGAAATTTTAAAATTCTATTATAATGATTTTGTAACTAAACATTGTCCAAAATTTTTTTTTTTTTTATAAAATAGAATTTTTAACATTAAGAAAATGAAAATGAAAATGAAAATATTTCACTTGAAAGAACACAAATCATTTGCAGGGAGGCTTAATTTTTAAAGCATGAATTACTCATAATTCTTACTTATAATTACTTATAATGATAATGAATTATCATTATTTATAACAGTACTCAGTTCCACCAACTAAACTACTTATTTAATCTCTAAAATTCAATTTTCATATATGAAAAAAAATGAGTAATACCAGAACTTTTGTTCACAAAGATTTTGGCTACAATTAAAATTGTAAAAATACTGTATATAGGGAAGCGGCTGTGGCTCAATCAGTAGGGCTCCCGTTTACCATATGGGAGGCCCCGGGTTCGGTTCCTGGGGCCTCCTGGTGAAGGCAAGCCCGCCCGCACGGCGTGGTTAGCTGACCCAGGGAGCACAAGCAGCAAGGGGGGGATAAATGAATAAATAAATAAAATCTTTAAAAAAAAAAATAAAAAATACTGTATATAAATATACAAAAATACTGTATATAAAGCATCTGAAACAAAACTGATGCTAAGCATTCAATAGATGTCCATTATTTGTAAAATAAAGACAAATATCTTTTTAAGTAAGAAAAAAACTCTACTTTTTTAAAATTAAGATTTAATTAATCAGGAGCATATGTGGCTCAAGTGGTTGAGCACCTGATTCCCACATGGGAGGTCCTGGGTTCGGTTTCTGATGCCTCCAAAAAACAAAACAAAACAAAATAAATAACAAGCCAACAAACAAAAAAACCAACTCAGGGAGCTGATATGACTCAGTGGTTAAGTACTGGCTGCCCACATATGAAGTCCAGGGTTCAATGCCTGGCCCTGGTACCTTAAAAAAAAAAAAAAAAAGAAAAGATTTTATTTAATTAATATTTAATTAATCATTTTACTGAATGATCCTCTTAGAAATTAATGAAAACAAACCATTTAGGATGTTTTTCTAAAATCTTAATAGGAATAACTTTTATAAGCAAAATGAAAAATTGGTCATAGGGGAGAGTTGGAAAGGAGGAAGACAGAAATCTAAAAGCATTCTCTCATTACAAAGCAAATGTTGAGAAAAAAATGTCTACTTAACTAAATTTAATGTATACTTTCTTAAGTAATTAAAAATATTTGCATATAGTATTTGCTATCAAATATGCTTACTTTTCTGTTAAATTTCTTTTAATTTTTAATTTTCCAAATTCTAATTAGGAATAGGAAAAATGAGATTTTCTTTGTATCTAATCACATAATAAGTATCATGTCTATAGTCCTTTTATACATGTTTAGTTACTTTATATAACATGAGTATAGTTATTTTATCCATCTCTTATGCCAGATTACATAATAAATATCCTGTTTATATATTCCATAACATATTTCATTCAATTCTTGAGTACCCCAATGTCAGCCAAATAAATATGTTTTGCATGGGAAGACCCAAGAATAAAATAAATTCTAGCTAACAAGAAAGTAAAAGCACCATCATTCGAGTTTTCTAAGATGGTTATCAAAAACAATTATTGAGGGAGCAGGTGTAGCTCAGTGGTTGAGTGACTGCTTCCAAAGTACGAGGTCCCAGATTAAATCCCTGGTACCTCCTTTAAAATACATATATATATATTATTGATGCTGCTATAAATCCCTCCATATCACATTTCTGATCAGAGGAAAAAAAGCAAAGTCAGCAACCTTAAACTAAGGGTCCTTGGTCCCACAGCTGCCGTCTTGGTTTAATCATTTTAGCGAGTTCCAGTGGTTGTTTGCTCCCTGTTGTTCATTCTATTCCTCGGGTAGTTACACATTTCACTTCTTGCTCCACAGGATCCATAAATATTCCTGCCTAAAGCTGGATAAGATAAATAGTTTTCCTACAAAGAATGGCTTACCTATTCTGTTATTTTCAACTAGGAATGCATATAAATGTGATTATGACAAATTTTAATACATCTTAAATGTATAAAAACACTTTGCTGTATAAGTGATGCTTTTATATCCTTCAGCATTTTATTTTGAAAGTTATGAAAATAAATTCTCATCTGAGTCATTCTATTCAAATTACTACTGTACCTTGTAAAGCAGAGTGAATAGCACAATGTGTAAAGTTTTACAGTGCAAAAGTCTCATGAGACCTTTATAGCTGGGATGGAGTGGTGTCCTTTTCTTATAGGGAGGCCAGGGATTTCCAGGGAATTTTCCACTCTGCTTTAAACTGTAAAAATAAAACAAAACTAAAATTAGGTGTCAGAGTCCAAATTAAACTATGGTTTCAATAGTGATTTATAGGCATCAGTTTTTTTGTCACATTTTTCTACTCTGTATTATTTTTTAATCCAACTGCTTAAAAATACCAAACACGTATCTAGTCTCTTCACAATGAGCATTACTATTTCCTTTCCTATTGGATAAAACTGAGTAGAGCACTAAGCTGAAAACTAGAATAAAATTATAAACTGAAATGCTAACAAAAAGAACAGAAAGAATACAGGTAAAATACCAAGCAAGGAAATTTCCAGTTCCAACAATAGAGCAAAATAAATAACTTGAAAATTCTCCCACTATCTACAACTGGAAAAGCTGGTTAAAACATAAAACACACTTTTTTGAATGCATATTTGAGGGTGCAAATAAACAATTGGAAATCCCCCAGGTATCAGAAACAAAGAAAGAATTAACAAAAAGCACTACCACTGTGTTTCTTGGTACTTTTAAAGTCTTTAAGCACACAGATTTCAAGGTCTTGGGCTCACACAAGGTTCAGAGACGGAACCGAGATGCCACATGAAACTGAGAACCTTGAAAGACTTTACCTTCCCCCACCTCCACCCCCCACCATGAAAAAATAACTAGAAGGAGAAATAAGGAAGTTTGTCTGTCTCTTCTTGGGTGGAGGAACCAGAGCAGGCTCCCCAGGAAGAAAATAATTATGAACTTGTATGCAAATAATAGCAGACTCAAAACATAAAAGACAAAATTTGAAACAATTACACAGAGAAGTATTGACAAATCTACAACCATTGTAGAGGATTTTAACATACTTCTGTCTAACTGATAGCCCTCAAAAAAACAAATTGGTAAAGATTTTGAAGATTTTTAACAATACAATTAACAAGCTTGAACCAAGGGCAAAGAAAACATCCAACATTAGAGAATACACCTAATTTGTACTTAGAACAATATATAAAAACTGACTATATACTAGGATTCAAAGTAAATTTCAACAAATACTAAAAGAAATGCTGAATATGATCATTTGTCAAAAAGCAATAAAAGTAGAAATCTTTTTTTAGAAAGAAAACCAAAAAATTCCAGGCATAACATGGACATTTTAAAACACTTGAATTCTTAGAAATTCAGAGCTCTTTCAAAAATCATAATAGAAATTTTTAAAGATTTAGAACCTAAACTACCTAGAAAATATTATAGAATACCACAAAAGTATTATAGTACTTGGAAGGAAATTCATATTATTAAAAAAAAAGATCACAAACTAAGCATTAAAAAAATGAACAAAAAACCCCAACTAAGTTGAAAGAAAATAATAATGAAAAGTTTAAAAATAAAATAATGAAACAGAGAAAAAAATAAAAGTAAAGCAACAACAAAATGAAAAGCTGGTTCTTAGAAAAAAAAATAGTAAAATTGGCAATCTTCTGCTAAGACTAATTACGAATAAGAAAGAGCAAACACAAATGAATAAGAATTTAAAAGGCAGACAAAATTATGCAATACAGATCTTTTCATCATTACTTATATACTTAAGATAAAACAGAAGATTTCTTAGAAAAATACAACTTAGCAATCCCTCTCAAGATGAAATTTATAAACCTAAGCAGGCCCATAACTTTTAAAGAAAGTGAATCAGTAGTTAAAATTACCCATGAAAAGGAAAAGCTACATAAGGACCAAATGGCTGAAAAGACAAGTCCTATTAAAACTTCAAGAAAAATCCACTAGAAAAAATTGAAGTTGGACCCTTACCTCTTACCAAGAATTAATTCAAAATGGATCAAAATCTTAATGTAAGAGCTAAAATTATAAAACTCTTAAAGAAAACATAGTGTAAGTCTTCATAACCTTGGATTAGACAATGATTTCTTAACACCGAAAGCACAAACAGCAACATAAGAAAAAATAGATCAATTGGATGTCAGGAAAACAAAAGTTTTTGTGCTTCAAAGGACATTATCAAAAGAGTGAAAAGACTGAAGATGAACAACAAAAATCACTTGCATCCTATTCATTAGCAATAAATAGAAACTGTAATTTAAAATACCATATACAATACCTACAAAAATTATAACTGAATAAATCTAACAAAAGATATACAAAACCTTTCAGAAAAAAATTTTAATTTTACTGAAAGAAATTAAAGATGATCTAAATAAATGAGGATATATACCATGTCATGGATGGCAAACACAGTACTCTAAAGAGGGCAAATCTCCCAAAATTAATCTATGAAATTCAATTGCTATATGAATTCCATACAATTCTAGTCAAAATCCAACACGTGTTTGTTGTTGTTGTTAAACTTGCAAAATTCTAGGTTAAGGAGCCAAGAATAAATAACTATTATAAACAGAAAAGCAGAGAAGAAGAAGAGAAAAAGGAAGAAAATAGGAAGAAAGGAGAGGGACTCATCAAAACATTAAAAGTTATAAAATTATAGTATTTATGGCAGAATTGTATTAGTTTACAGAATGAAGAGAAATTGACATAGTTCTCATATCGCATACAGATACAGATATATGACACAATTAGCATTACAAATCAGTGAAAAGAAGATGGATTATTTAATAGATGGTACTGGAGCAACTAGTTTTGGTTAGGGGTTAAAATGAATCACTACTTCAGTCTATAAATAAAAATCAATTCCAGGTGGATTAAAGATTTAAATGTAAAAAGCAAAACTTTAAACAATCTAGTCAGATGTGGTAGCATTCCTTTAGAGTCCCAGCTGCTTGGGAGGATGAGGCAGGAGGACCACTTGAGCCCAGGAGTTCTGGGCTGCAGTGTGCTATGCCAATCAGGTGTCCACCCTATGTTTGGAATCAATATGGTGACCTCCTGGGAGCAGAGGACAACAAGAGTTCCTGAGAAGGGATGAACTGGCCCAGAGCAGAAACAGAGATCAAAACTTTAGAAAATCTAGTAGAAAAATGGACAAAGGAAAATCTACACACAGTTTCCACAGGAGGAAATATGAATGGAAAGTAACATACTTTCAAAAGTCTCACCCTCACTACTAACCCAGGATATGCAAGTTACAGTGAGTTATCCATTTAGGATTTCAAGGGAAAATAACAGAATGAACATAAGCATTTCATTTTACCTAAAAATTCCAGAAATGATATTTCTTTAAAAGATGAAAACCACAAGGATGGGAAGAATAAGAAAGAAAAATTTTTTTTGGTAATTGGAAGCAAATGGACAAGTGGTAACTATTTAATAGTCCTACAAAAATCAAATCTAAAAAAAACAATGGAAGCGCTGAAAATCAACCCAAATTACACTGCAAAATGTTCAAATGCTCAGAAAATGGCAGCACTTGGTATCTAAGTAACTAGAGGTAAAGAAGCAGGGGGGCAAAAATGAAGAGGATTTTAAGAAAACTGCCACTATTCACACTGCATCAGTATTCTGGATAGAAGATTCTTCTCTGGAGAAGGTAAAACACCAAGCACAGCTGACAGTATGAAGATGAGAAATTAAGTCATCATATGCACATTTGATTCAGAACCCCTAGGCCTCTTCTCCCATTCAGCTCACAGGATAAGGCAAGCAGATCATTACCACCCTGAGCAATTTAAGTATTTAAAGATACTTCTCTGAGTATCTACCTAGACCAAAAAGAATGATCTAAAGAAACATAAGAGCTTCTCATGAAATGATCTACCCAAATCACCCTATAGAATCAAAAAACTCCAAGAGAGATCTTAATCACAAGCACTAGAATTAGCAGATATTCGAGGAATGACTCAAAATGCAAACTAGAAAACAAACAGAAAATGTAATTCAGAAAAAAAAGATACCATGTAGGCAGGGAGGGGAAAAATTTAATAATAATAATAATTAAAAAAAGCTCTCCTTAACATACCAGAGAAATAAGAGTTGCCATCTATGATACAAAAAGAGAATGCCATAAAATTAGGGACATTCAAAGAACAGAAATATGCTCTTCAAAATTAAATTATGGGGGAAGAGAATGTGGCTCAAGCAATTAGGCTTCTGCCTACCACATGAGAGGTCTTAGGTTCAGTTCCCAGTGCCTCCTGGAGAAGGTGGGCTGGCGTGACAGTCAGGTGCGATGAGCTGATTTAACAAGATGATGCAACAAAGAGACACAAAAAGGAAAGACAATGAGAGATGCAACAAACCAGAGAACTGAGGTGGCTCAAGCAATTGAGCGCCTCTCTCCCACATGGGAGGTCCCAGGTTCGGTTCCCAGTGACTCCTAAAGAAAAGGCAAGCAGACACAGAAAGCACACAGCAAATGGACATAAAGAGCTGGCAGCAACTGGAAACAACAAAAAGGGGGAGAATAAATAAAATTAATCTTTAAAACAAAATTAAATTATGGCATAAACAGAAAATCAAATAGAAGGAACATCTGCTTCAGACTAGGTAATCAGAAACAATTATCCTGCTGAAAACATCTGAAAAAGCTGGACAAAATAGAAAATCCTTTCCTTAAAAGATTCAAAGAACTACCAGGATAGTGAGAAATTAACAAGGCCATGATCCAGGAAAGGATGAGGATCCTAAGAAGTTGGCCCCACACTAAAAGGCTGAGCTTCACTTTTGGCAGTGTCAAACAGCCAATAATGAAAGGAAAAAGAATCAAGAATCAAGAAAATAAGCAGTCAATAGAAACTGTCTCTGAGTAAGCCCAGACGCTGAACCTAGTAGTCAAGAACTTTAAACCAGCTATTACAAATACATTCAAAGAACTCACCAAATAGAAAATATCAATAAAGAGATAAAAAATAGAAAAAAGAATCAAATACAAATTCTATAGTTGAAAAGTACAATAACTGAAATGAAAAATTCACAACAGGAAATAAATAGATTTGAGTTGACAGAGGAAACAATCAGTGAACTAGAACTTAGGTCAACAGATACTATATAGTCTCAGGTAAGAAATATTGAATTTAAAGGCAGAAAATATAGAAAGACCATCCTACATGACGATACTATTGCCAAATATCCACAACCTGACTTATACTATTGACCTATTATTGCCTCTAGTGGTGAGCTATGTTTCCCAGGAATCACTCATGACCTTGCTTACTGGCCTCCTCAGAAGGGACTCTAATAAACCTTCAGGGAAGGTGAAGCCAACCCATAATACAAAAAATATGTTCCATTTATCTTCTTAACAGTGGAAATACTGCTTTTTATTTATGTAGCAAGGTTTGTTCTTGTTACTCAGTATTTTATAACTAATTTTTAAAATGGATACAAACATGCAATGGTAAAATTATAAGAAAAACAAGAAGAGGATTAATACAAAAGGACAGAGAATGTGGGAGGGAAGAGAATTAAATCAGAGAGAATCACAAAGGAAGCTTCAAAGGTACTTATTCATAGAACAATCTTTTCTATTTCTTAACCTAAGTAGTGGGCACATGGGTGCCGCTTTGTTTCCGGGCCTGAGGGTGATCAGCCCTGCTGCAGCCCGGGGAGCGACACGAGCTAGTTGTGGGCCGTCCGGCGTGCACTCCGGAACGGCGGGGGGGTGAAGAAGTTGTCAGGAGAGCGCAGGCCCGGCTCCCTGGTCTTCACGGAGGTTAAGGAGAAGTTGTCACAGGGTCGCCGTTTGGTGCCCTGTGGTCTCCCTGACAGTACTAAATGAAGAGACACCACTCACTTGCTTGCTGGAAGGTAAGACCTTTATTCAGGGAGAGCTGCGCAGTTTTATAGGCAGAGTTGGGCGGGGGTGAGCGTGTTGTCTTCTGATAGGGCTAAGCTGTTGCTGGGCGTGGAGGGAAGATTCGGGAGGGAGGGGGGAGGCTAGAGGAGAAGGCCAACATGTCCAAATAAGGTTATGGCTGTTGAGGGAATGCTGTGATAGGCTGAGAGAAATGGGGAAGTTGGGTCCGGGAAGAAGGTGGGGCGTAGTGCCCCGCAAACGCCTGGTAAACATTACCTCACATGGGTGTTCATTTTATTATTATTCTTTAGACTATACATATGCTTGCCATATTCTTCTTTATGTATAATACATTTAACAACTAAACAACTTTAATAAATTTATTAGACTGACGGAAATTAAAGTTACATTAACCTAATATTGATGACAATGTGGGGAAACAGGAATATACTCTGCTGGCAAATGTGCAGATTAATATAAATAGTTGGAAGAGAATTTGACAATTGTGAATATAGTTGAAGAAATCCATACTCAAACACTTTAGGTGACAGCCTCAGAAAAATTCTGTCAAGATATACAGTAGGCATATACAAACATGTCGTACAGCACTGTATATAGCATCAAAAAAGTGGAAAAAATCTGCCCCACGATAGGGGAATAAACTGTTTTCTCATTAAACATGCAGCAGCTAAAATAAATGTCTGCATGTGACATTATTAATGAAGTTTTAAAATAGTGAAAAGGCAAGCTGCAAAAGACACAATATGATATCATTTATATAAAACTTTAAACAAGGAAAACTATAGTATATATTTGTTATTAATACATGTACATGTAGTAAAAGTGCAAAAACATATATGGGAATAACATGCACAAACTTTAGGATAGTAAGTTATATCTGGAGAAGGAAAAAGAAGATGGAGTGGTTATTAGCCATATTAGTGACATTATATTTACATTACAAAAACAAAGATATTTAAAATGTCAATATTTATTTAATCTTCCTGGTACCACAGATGTCTGTTTTATTATTTTCTGTATATCTAAATTTTCAAAACTATTTTAAAGAAATTTAAAGCAGTAAAAATAAGGAATAACGTGAACTACACATTCTTATTCTCCAGGAATATTTTTGCTTTTAATAAGTCAAATATAATTAATGCTATGAGCAAAATGACAACTTGAGGTTGGATGTACTGTTTCTTATGCACGTGACAGACACTTAAAAAATAGCATTGCCATTTAAGTACCTAAAGCACTGCTACATTGATGATTCTCTTTCTTTATAACAAAAATGATCACCCTAATACCAAAGCCAGATAAACACACAAGAAAAGAAAATTACAGACCCATCTCTCTAATGAACATATATGAAAAATTCTCAACAAAATACTTGCAAACAGAATCCAAAAGTATATCAAAAGAATTATACACCCTGACCAAGTGGAATTCATTCCTGGTATGGAAGTGTGGTTCAACACAAGAAAATCAGTTAACATAATACACCACATAAACAAATTGAAGGGAAAAAAAAACAAAAGATCATCTCGATCAATGCAGAAAAGGCATTCAACAAAAGCCAGCACCTTTTCTTGATAAAAAACACTTTGAAAGATAGGAATAGAAGGAAAATTCCTTAATATGGTAAAAGGTAAATATGAAAAACCCACAGCCAACATTGTACTCAATGGGGAAAGGTTGAAAGCTTTCCCTCTAAGATCAGAAACAAGACAAGGATGCCCAGTCACCACTGTTATTCAACATTGTGCTAAAAGTTCTAGCTAGAGCATTTAGACAAGAAAAAAAAGGCAAAGAGGAAGTAAAACTCTCACTATTCGCAGATGACATGATCCTATATTTAGAAAATTCTGAAATGTTTACAACAAAGCTACTTGAGCTAATAAACAAGTCAAGCAAAGTGGCAGGGTACAAGATCAACATGCAAAAAAAAATAATGTTTCTGTACACTAGTAATGAACAATCAGAGGAGGATATCAGTGAAAAAATTCCAAAAAAGACTCAGCTACCTAGGAATCAGTTTAACCGAAGAAGTAAAGGACCTATATGCAGAAAACTACAAAACAATGCTAAAAGAAAACAATGAAGACTTAAACAAATGGAAAGACATTCTGTGTTCATGGATTGTAAGACTAAATATCATGCAGATATCAATCCTACCCTAACTGATTTATAAATTCAATGCAATACCCAATCAAAATTCCAACAGCCAACTTAGCAGAAATAGAAAAGGCAATTACCAAAATTCATTTGCAAGGAAGAGTGCACCCGAATAGCCAAAAGCATTCTTTTTTTAAAAAAGATTTATTTATTGATTACTTTACTTTTATCCATTTTTACCCGGCCCCCATTTTTGCTGTTTTTGTGTCCATTCACTGGGCAATTCTCTATGTCTGCTTCCTGCCTTCTCCTTTCATCCCTCTCCTTCCGTCTTCACCAAGATTCGATCCTGGGAACCTCCAAAGTGGGAGAGAGGCATCCTACCAGCTGCGCCACCTTAGTTTCTGGTTTTTAGGTGCATCTTGTCTTGGCTTTCCCTTGTGCTACTCTCCTGTTACGTCATCATCTTGCTGCGTGCCTTGGCGGGACTGACAGCACACTTGCTCGGGGGCCTGACGGTGCACCCACATGCAGGGTCTGGGGAGCTCACCCACTCGAGGGTCCTGGCAGAGCACCCGCACACAGGGCCTTGTGGCCGATGTGCCTTCTATATTTTACTTTTATTTTTACCAGGAGGTCCCAGAGATCAAACCCAGGTCTTTCCATATGGTAGACAGACACCCAACCATTTGAGCCACATCTGCCTCAAAAGCATTCTTAAAAAGAAGAGTGATGGGACAACCAACAAGATGGCAACAGAGTAAGGAGCTCCTAGAGTCAGCTCGTGCTACAAGGCAGTTAGTAATCTAAACAGAGCTGTCTAAAGCACCTGTTTGGGAGCTCCAGAAGACCAGAAGAGCATCCTGCAACATTCTTGAAAGAATGGAAGGAGGAGACTGCCCATCTGCAGAGAAGATTCATAAGTAGAGCACTCCACACCACGGAGGCTGGTGGCCATCCTCGACTGGTGGCACAAGCCACCTCAGGAGCTATTCCGCAGCTGGAATTGGAAGTTCCACTTCCAAAAAGGGGGGAGGAAGAGACAGTTGGGCACCAACTTCAGCTACTGATTAGTAAATTCAGCAGGTTAAAGTATAATCCTAAGAACAGCTGAAGTTTCAACCCATCCAAGTCAGAAAGAGGCCAATAGCCACTATTTTAACTCTGCCCCTGGCACAAGGATAAGCGGGGCTGACTGAAAAGCACAGTGCTGGTAGGGACAAGCTTCTTTCCACCCAGATCAGATAGGCTCTCTAGCCTAAGCCCCAGCCTCACCTCCAACAGGAAGGAACCTGGGGCAACCTGCACCAGCCTCTCCGGGAAAATACAAACCAGGCCACAGAGGCTGGTGACTATCCTACACTGGCAGCGCAAGCTACCTCAGGAGCTCTTCTGTGGCTGGAGTTGGAAGCTCCATTTCCCAAAAACAGAGGAGGGAGAGATGGTTGGCCACCGATTTCAGCTACTGTTAGTAAATTTGGCTGGCTAAAGTATAATCCTAGGAAGATTGTGGGAACATGGTCAAAAGGTTAGGCAGATAAAGCTCAGCTTTCACTAAAACAGCAGAGAAAGATCCAGAGGCTGCCTTGCGGACCTACTTTGGGGTACAGCAGACCAGGAAACTGCTTCACAACTGTCAGGAGAGTGAGAGACAGACACGAAGAAGCTGAAACAGCAAGCTGGAACATAGACAACAACAAGGAAATAGAATAAGAAGAACGAAGGGTCAAAATGAAACCTTACCACACACACAAAAACAACAACAAAATAAAGCGATAGAATAGAGAAGCTAATCAACTGAATAAATTCATCAAGATAAAGAGATGCCTAGACACCAACAAAAAAATTACAAACCATACTAAGAAACAGAAAAACATGGGGCCCAGTCCAACGAACAAACTAAAAACCAGGAGGAGATGCAGAACATGGAACAACTAATCAGAGATGTCCAAACAAATATCATGAATCAACTTAATGAAGTGAAGGAAGAGATTAAGGGTATTAAGACGACACTAGGAGAACATACTGAAGAAATCACAAACATATATAAAAAAGATAGTGGATATGATGGTGATAAATGGCACAAACCAAAAATCAAAAATACAACAGAAGCATATAACAGCAGATTTGAACAGGCAGAGGAAAGAATCAGTGATGCGGAAGACAGTACATCTGAAATCAAACAGATAGTAGAACAGATAAAAAGAAAAAATCCAACAGGGACTTAGGGATTTGAATGACAACACAAAACGCACAAACATATGCATTATGTTTATTTATTTATTCCCAGAGGAAGAAAAGGGAAAGAGGACAGAAGGTGTGTTGGAGGAAATAATTGCTGAAAACTTCCCAACCCTATTGACGGAAATGGACATACATGTCCAGGAAGCTCAGAGCACTCCAAACAGTATAAATCCTAACAGGCCTACTCCAAGACATATACTTGTCAAATTGTCCAATGCTCAAGACAAAGGCAGAATACAAAGCAGCAAGAGAGGGAAGCGGACGTGGCTCAATTGATAGGGCTCCCGTTTACCATATGTGAGGCCCCGGGTTCGATTCCCGGGGCCTCCTGGTGAAGGCAAGCCAGCCCGTGTGGCGTGGTGAGCTGATACAGCAAGACAATGCAACAAAGGGAGACAAGGAGACACAGAAAAACGCACAGCAAATGGACACAGAGAGCAGAAGCAGCAAGGGGGGGATAAATAAATAAATAAAATCTTAAAAAAAAAAAAAAAAGTGCAGCAAGAGAGAAAAGAACCATCTCATATAAGGGAAGCTTGATAAGATTAAATGCTAATTTCTCATCTGAAACCATGGCAGCAAGAAGGCAGTGGTACGATATAGTTAAGGTCCTAAAAGGAAAAAACTTCCAGCCAAGAATTCTCTATTAAGCAAAGCTGGCATTCAAAAATGAGGGAGAGTTCAGAATATTCACAAATAAACAGAAATTGAGAGAAATTGAGAGAGTACGTCAATAAGAAACCTGTACTTCAAGAAATACGAAAAGGAGTTCTGCATGTGAAAAAGAAAAAAACAGGAGAGAGACAGTTGGAGAAGGGTGTAAGAACAACTAAAAAGATAAAAAGTGAAATAAAAAGAACATAGGGCATGCATAAACCTAAAGAAAATATGGCTAATGTAAGTAATTCCTTGACAGTAATAACACTGAATGTTAATGGATTAAACTCACCAGTCAAGAGAAACAGACTGGCAGAATGGATAAGGAAATATGACCCATCTATATGCTGTCTACAAGAAACCCACCTTAGACCCAGAGATGCAAGGAGGCTGAAAGTAAATGGCTGGAAAATAATTTTACAAGCAAACAATAACCAAAAATGGGCAGGAGTAGCTATATTACTATTGGACAAAATAGACTTTAAAGGCAAAACTATTCTAAGACACAAAGAAGTCTACCATATATTAATAAAAGGAGTAATCTATCAAGAAGAAAGAACAACATAAACATTTATGCACCTAACCAGGGCACCTCAAAATACACAAGGCAAACACTGGAAAAACTAAGTGGAGAAATAGATGCCTCTACAATTATAGTAGGGGACTTTAATACACCATTATCACCATTAGAGTGAACATCTCAACATAAAAAAAACAAAGACTTTGAAAAATACATTAGAGGACCTAGACCTAATAAACATATACAGAACATTACACCCAAATAAAGCAGGATATACATTCTTCTCGAGTGCACATGAATCATTCTACAGGATAGACCATATGACAGGCCACAGAACAACTCTTAATGAATTCAGAAAGACTGAAATTACACAAAATAATTTCTCTGACCACAATGGAATAAAGCTGGAAATCAGTTAGGGGCAGAGAACTAGAATAGGCACAAAGATATGAAAGTTAGACAATATACTCTTAGACAAACAGTGGATCAAGGAGGAAATCACAAAAGAAATGAGTAACTACCTTGAAATGAGTGAAAATGAGAACACAATGTATCAAAACCTATGGGATGCAGCAAAAGCTGTGCTGAGAGGGAAATTCATAGGCATAAAATGCCTATATTAAAAAAGAAGACAGACCTAAAATCAAAGACTTAACTGCACACCTGAACGAATTAGAAAAAGAACAACAAACTAACCCCAGAGGAAGTAGAAAGAAAGAAATAACGAAGATTAGAGCAGAACTAAATGAAACTGAAAATATGAAAGCACTAGAAAAATAAACAAAACCAAAAGCTGGTTCTTCAAGAAGATTGATAAAATTGACAAACCCTTACCTAGACTAACAAAGAAAAAAACAAAGAAGATGCAAACTCATAAAATAAGAAACAAGGAAGGGGATATCAACACTGACCCCACAGAAATAAAGAGTACCATAAGAGAATACTTGGAAAAATTATATGCCAACAAGGTGGGTAATTTAAAGGAAATGGACAAATTCCTAGAAACACACAAGCAGCCTACACTGTCAACAGAAGACATGGATAAACTCAACAGACCATTCACAAGTAACAAGATAGAATTAGTCATCAAAAACCTCCAACTAAGAAGAGCCTAGGACCAGACAGCATCACAGGTGAATTCTACCAAAGATTCTGGAAAGAACTAACACCAATCATGCTTAAACTCTTCCTAAAAATAGAAGTGGAGGAAACATTGCCTAATGCATTCTATGATGCCAACATCACCCTAATACCAACACAAAAAAAGACGCCACAATAAAGGAAAACTATAGACCAATCTCTCTAATGAACCTGGATGCTAAAATCCTCAACAAAATACTTGTCAATCATATTCAACTACACATCAAACAAATTACACATCATGACCAAGTGGGTTTCATCCCTGGTATGCAAGGATGTTTCAACATAAGAAAATTAATCAATGTAATATACCACATAAACAAGTCGAAAGAAAAAAAACCACATGATCGTCTCTATAGATGCAGAAAAAGCATTTGACAAAATACAGCACCCTTTCCTAATAAAACACTACAAAAGATAGGAATAGAAAGAAACTTCCTCAATATGATAAAAGGTATATGTGAAAAATCCACAGCTAACATCATATTCAATGGTGAAAGCCTAAAAGTTTCCCTCTAAGATTGGGAACAAGACAAGGATGGCCACTTTCACTGCTCCTATTTAACATTGTGTTAGAAGTACTTGCTTGAGCACTTAGGCAAGAAAAAAATATAAAAGACATCCAGATTGGAAAGGAAGAAGTCAAATTTTCACTATGTGCAGAAGACATGTTCCTATAAATAGAAAGCCCTGAGAAATCTACAACAAAGCTTCTAGAGCTTATAAATGAGTTCAGTAAAGTCAAAGGATTTAAGATCAATGTGAAAAAATCAGTAGCATTTTTGTACACAAATAATGAGCAATCTGAGGAGGAAAGAAAGAAAAAAATCCCAATTTACAGTAGCAACTAAAAGAATCAAATACCTAGGAATAAATTTAACCAAAGATGTAAATGACTTATATACAGAAAACTATACAACACTGTTAAAGGAAAACAAAGAAGACTTAAATAAATGGAAGAATATTCCCTGTTCAAGACAGGAAGACTAAACATCATTAAGATGTCTATCCTACTCAAATGAATCTACAGATTTAATACAATCCAAAATCACCACAGCATTTTTTACTGAAGTGGAAAAACTAACTATGAAATTCATTTGGAAGGGCGAGAGGTCCCGAATAGCCAAAGACATTGAAAAAGAAAAATGAAATCGGAGGAATCAGCCTATCTGACTTTAAAACACACTACAAAGCTACAGTGGTCAAAACTGCATGGTATTGGCACAAGGATAGACATATTGAACAATGGAACCAAACTGAGAGTTCTGATATAGATACTGGCATATACAGTCAAATGATATTCAACAAGACCACCAAGCCCATTCAACTGGGAGAGAATGACCTCTTCAACAAATGGTGCTTGGAGAACTGGATATCCAAATCCAAAAGAATGAGAGAGGAACACGATCTCACGCCTTATACAAAAATTAACTCAAGATGGATCAAAGATCTAAATATAAGAGCCAAGCCCATAAAGCCTTTTGAAGATAATGTAGGGAAGCATCTACAGGATCTTGTATTAGGAAGTGGTTTCATGAACTGACACCAAACGCACGAGCAATGAAAGAAAAAAAATAGATAACTGGGACCTCCTCAAAATTAAAAACTTTTGCACTTCAAAGGAGTTTGTCAAGAAAGTGAAAAGGCATCCTACTCAATGGGAGAAAATATTTGGTAACCATATATCTGATAGGGGCCTAATATATTCAGCATATATAAAGAAATTCTACACCTCAAAAATAAAAAGACAAACAACCCATTTAAAAAATGGGCAAGTGATTTGAATAGACACTTCTCCAAAGAAGAAATACAAATGGCTAAAGAGCACATGAAAAGATACTCAACATCACTAGCTATTAGGGAAATGCAAATCAAAATTACAATGAGATATCATCTTGAACCCATTAGACTGGCGGCTATTCAAAATAACAGAGGACTACAAGTGTTGGAGAGGATGTGGAGGAATGGGGAGCCTCAACCACTGCTGGTGGGAATGTAGAATGATGCAACCATTGTGGAGGACAGTTTGGTGGCTCCTCAAAAAACTAACTATATAATGGACATATGATCCAGCAATTCTACTGCTGGGTATATAACCAGAAGAACTGAAAGCAAGGACACAAACAGATATATGTACACCAATGTTCACAGCGGCATTATACACTGTTGCCAAAAGTTGTAATCAACCCAAATGCCCTTCAACAGATGACTGGATAAACAAACTGTGGTATATACATACAATGGAATATTATTCAGCTGTAAGAAGGAATACACTATTAACACACGGGATAACATGGACGAAGTTTGAGGGCCTTAAGTTGAGTGAAGCAAGCCAGGAACTGAAAGACAAATATTACATGACCTCACTGATTTGAATTAAGCAAACTGAGCAGACTCACAGAGCTAGAGTTTGGAAGATAGGTTTACAGGAAATAGAAAGGGAGAAGAAGGTTGTGAGCCAACGCCCATATGGGCAAAATCTATGATAAGGTGGAAGTGTGCAGTTGTGCAGTGGAGGGGCATGACATTGGTTCAATGATACTATTGGGTTGGGCAGTGCTGGTTGAAACTACAATGTTGGGAATGCTCTTTTGGCAATATGGCAAGTGAGGGTTACTGGTTTAGGGTGTTGGATATAGGGGACATTTTGGACAGGGCACACCTTGGGCAGGCTTCTAGGGAGTGAGTGTTCATCTTGCCATAGTGCGTTATGTCAGTGGGTGGAGACCCACATAATGAGTGGAAAGGTGGTGGACTCCCATCCTGGGGAGGCACACTATGTTCTCAAATAGAGGGGCAGGAGTCTCTCGAGAGCATGGGTGGTGCCTAATAGGGGAGGACAGACCAGTGTGTCAAGCCCTCAGTGTTGTTGCAAGTAACTATGAATCTTGTCCTTCAAGGAGTGAAGCCTGATGGTTGCCATGGGTCCCGAGGGGAGAGGGAGAGAAGAATAGAACAGATGAAACAGGTGGCATTTTGTGGGCGATGGAAGTGTTCTACATTATCTTGCTATGATGGCTATGAGCCATGTTAAATTACATCAAAATATATGAAAGTATATGATATAAAATGTAAATCACAATGTAAACCACTGACCATGGTTAGTAGCTATGTTTCAATATTTGTACATCAGTTGTAATAAACACACTATTCACATACAAAATGTAATTAATAGGGGAAGGGGGAAAATGGGGAGGATGTTGGGTATATGGGAGGCCCCTCTATTCGGTATATGACTTTTCTGTAACCTATAACTTCTATGAAGACAAAATGAAAAAAGTAAGACACTGGGGAAACAAATGGAAGAAAATGACACTGTACATATAGGACAACAGATCTTACAGTGCTGAAAGGCAAAATGTCAAAAAAAATTTTTTTTTTATTTTTTCATTTTTTATTACCCCAAACTTTTTATTTTTTTAAACTTTTTGTATTTTATTTCTTTTTTAAAAACTATTGTTATTATTTCATTTTCTTATTAATTGTATTTGGCTATTTTAATTGGCTTCATTTTTGACAAGAAGTTTTGGATTGCAGAAGGGTTACAACTGTGGCAGGGGAGGATCACTGGTGCAGGGTGTCAGTGATGGGGGATACATGGAAGGAAGCTCACCTAGGCAAATATATAAGGCATATAAATGTGTTCAAATATTCATTGGGCATTCTCACAGTGGGTGGAGATTCACACAATAACTGAAGGAATTTCAAATTCCCATTCTGGGGAGCTCTGCTACATTCTCTAATGGAACAGCTAGAATCCCCTGAGTAGAGGGTCAATAACTAGTGAAGAAGGATGGTCCACTGATGGGCCCTTGATAGTGATGACTGTGCTTATGAAACTTTACTCTTGAAATTGAAACTTAGCCTAGTACTACAGGGTGCCTAAGAGTTGCCTCCTGGGAGCCTCCTTGTGGCTCAAATGTGGCCTTTCTCTAAGCCGAACTCAGCACATAAATATTACATTCCCCCCAGCATGGGACATGACTTCTGGGGATGAGTCTCCCTGGCACCGAGGCATTATTACCAAGCACCAACTAGCAATGCAACTGGAAAAAGATCTAGAATAAAAGGGGGAAAGGGTAAAGACAAATGAGTTTATATGGGTAAGAGACTTCAAAGTGAGTAGGGAGGTCATTCCTGAGGTTATGCTTAGGCATGTCTCAGCAGGATCTCATTTACTGCCAAAGTACATACAACCACAAATAGCTGGGCTCCTCAGGGCACTGGAGACATCCAGACACTATAGTCAGGGCAGATGGCTCAGGAGTTTGGTGCCTTGCCAGTGGGCCCTATTTTGGAATTTATGCTCCCCAGTGTGACAGAGTTGGATTCAGTTGTGGCTTCCCTACACATGGCTCTTCTGTCCTTCTAATTGAACCTATATTTAATAATAGAGTTGTTAAATGTATGTCCAAGAGATTTATATCTTTGGGCTGTCCATGTGCTAGCTGGGCCCTGAATCTCAACAGAGTTGCAACACCTACTCTCCAGTTCATTGGTCACACCCAGGACAACTAACAAGGAGGTGATGATGGACAACCATACCAAGGAACTAAGAGAGTCTACGACTGCACAAGAGAGCCTCATCCATTGGTCCTATGGGATCACAGCCCCCTCTCAATTAGAGGTGAAGTGGACATCACCATTCCAGAATCCTCAGGATTGGGGAATGAACTATGGACTAAAGTAGCCTTACTAGTATTCTAATATAGACTTATTGTGCTTCTAGCAATGGAAGAAATTATATCATTGATGTGGAGGCAGTAGCCCCTGGAGGCTCTGAGGGCAAGGAGAGGGAAAAACAGGTGTAATACGGGGACATATTCAAGACTTGGGAATTGTCCTGAATGACACTGCAACGAGAGATACAGGCCATTATATATCTTGCCATAACCTACAGAATTGGGTGGGAGAGAGTGTAAATTACAATGTAAACTTTAATCCATGCTTCATGGCAATGCTCCAAAATGTGTTCATCAATTGCAATGAACGAACCACACTAATGAAGGGTGTTGGTAATGTGGGAAAATATGGGAGGTGTGGGGAGTGGGGCATATGAAAATCCCCTATATTTTTTATGTAACATTTATGCAACCTAAGTATCTCTAAATAATAATAGATATATATATAAATAAAATAAATTTTAAAAAATAAAGGTGAAAGAAGGGATACCAAAAAAAGGATAACCATAAACACAGCTAAAATTTAAACCTGTCCAAGTCGGAAAGAGGCTGGTAGCTGCCATTTTGACTCTGTCCCCATCATGAGGGGAAGCCAGGCTGACTGAAAATCAAAGTGACAGTAAGGACCAGCTTCTTTCACCCAGATTGGCCTGTAGCCCTAACTTAGGCTTCAGCCCCACCTCTAGCAAGGAGGAGGCTGGCAAGCCCTGCATCATCCTTTCCGGGTAACTGCAGGTACATTCAGCTGACACAGACTGAATAGTCGGAAGTCTAACAGGACAACTGCAGTCATTTTGGACCTGCACAGCATAGATTACTGCCCACACCTGCAGCTCCATCCCTGCCCCTGGCTGGGAAGAAAGGGGCATGAAGCTTCATCAGTCTCCCTGGGCAACTAGAGACTTGGATTTTTCCACACGGCTGTAGTTCTATCCCTACCCCTGACAAAGGAGAAAGTTGGGAGAAGCTTCATTGATCCCTTAGGCAAAGCGGGCAGCTTGAACCTCCAGAGCTTATAGCATCAACTACATCCTTGGCTCCTACTACACAACCAGCAGGGGAGAAAGGGCAAGAAAGCCTAAACTAAAGAGAGAAACTGCACCCAGAATACATATAGTAAGCCAAATGCCAAGACACCAACAAAAAATTACAATCCACACCAAGAAACAGGAAGATATAGCCCAGTTAAAAGAAAAAGATAAGCCTCCAGATGACATAAAGGAGTTGAAACAACTAATCATAGATGTTCAAACAAATCTCCTTAATAAATTCAATGAGATACCTAAAGAGATTAAGGATATTAAGATGATACTGGATGTGCACAAAGAAGAATTTGAATGCATACATAGAAAAATAGCAGATCTTATAGGAATTAAAGGCACAATAAAAGAAATAAAATACACTGGAGACCAAGAGCCAGTGGCTAGTGGCTTCTGTAATGGACTGTGCAGATAAAGAACAGTATTTTCATTGTAGAAAGTACTATTAAGCATGTTGAACTTGATTGTAGATATTCTATTGTCCCGATCTATAAATTATTTTTTTTTTTTGCTTTTCTCATTTAATTCCCTTCTATGTCTTTCCTCAAATAATGCTGTATTGTATTTCTTTTAATTCTTAAAGTAGGAGTTTATATAATCTAATTATTTATTTTAATGAATATACATATTTTTCACAATATAAAGACAAGAATTTTCCTGGGAATATTGGTTTAACTTTGTGACTTTGGCAATTTTATATAATCTATTGAACTATTATTATTTTTTCATAACGTACATTTTTATTTGTGCCAATATTATTCTGAAGAGTTTTCCTCCTTAAATTTTAGTTCATAGATTATTTTTTGTTTGTCATTATTTTCTGGTTTTATTTCCTTTTGAAATGGACTGTTTGTTATCACTTTCCAATTTTTGCAGTTTTCCTCCATTTTATTTTATGAGCCATTTTTATGTACCTGGTTTAACTAAGTTCCTGTCTCTTGTAAGTGCTCCTTCTCTAAGAACCTGAAGTCTGAGACAAACCAATCATATCTCACCAGCTCCCCTTTTCTTCTGTAGCTTAGTTCCTCTAAATCAAGTCTAAGTCAAGTAAGGGAAACTACCCTGTACCAATCAATAAGATTATTTTCTTTAAGACAACCTTGTTATGTCTATATGAGCCTTGCTTTTGGGTTGAATGTTACGGAATTCATGAATCATTTACTACAGGTGTAATACCAAACAAATCAATTCCTGTGTGTATTTTCTTTTTTTTTTTAACCCAGCACCTGTATGCTTTGTATTGCATTCTCTTTTTTTGAACTTTATTTTGTACATTTAATAAGTGAAAATAAAAACAATTAAAAACTAAAAAGAAAACACAGTTGAATAAAAACATACATTTCTCAATTAAAAAAAAAAAAAACACTGGAAACATATAATAGCAGATTTGAGGCAAAAGAAAGGATTGGTGAGTTTGAAGATATTGGCCTCCAAAAGAGAACATACAAAAGAACAGATGAAGAAAAGAATGGAAAAAATTGAACAAGGTCTCAGGGAACTAAGCGACAGCAAGAAATGTGTGCAAACATACATGCTATGGGGGTCCCAGGAGGAGAAGAGAAGGGAAAAGGGGCAGAAGGAATATTTGAAGAAATAATGGTAGAAAGTTTCCCAACCCTACTAAAGGACATGGATATCCATATCCAAGAAGCACAACATACTCCCATCCAAATAAATCCAAATAGACCAACTCTGAGACACATACTAAACAGAATGTCAAATGCCAAAGACATAGAGAGAATTCTGAGAGCAGCAAGAGAAAAGCAATGCATAACATATAAGGAATACCCAATAAGATTAAGTGCCGATTTCTCATCAGAAACCACGGAGGCAAGAAGACAGTGGTATGATATATTTAAGATACTTCAAGAGAAAAACTTCCAGCCAAGAATCTTATATCCGACAAGACTATCTTTCAAAAAAGAAGGTGAGTTTAGAATATTCACAGATAAACAGAAACTGAGAGAGCTTGTAACCAAGAGACCAGCTTTGCAGGAAATACTAAAGGGTGTGCTACAGCCTGAAAAGAAAAGACAGGAGAGAGAGGCTTAAAAAAAAAAGAGAGAGAGAGAGAAGAGCAATGTGTGAGGAATTTCACCACCTGACCTTAAACCATATTACAAAGCTACAGTGGTCAAAATAGTATGGTATTGGCATAAAGACAGAAACATCGATCAGTGGAATAGAATTGACAGTCCAGAAATAAACCCTCACCTCCACAGCCAAGTGGTTTTTGACAAACCTACCAAGTCCATGTTAATGGGACAAAACAATCTCTTCAAGAAATGGTGCTGGAAGAACTGGATATCCATAACCAAAAGAATGAAAGAAGACTCCTATCTCACACCTTATACAAGAATCAACTCAAAATAGATCAAAGACCTAAATATAAAAAAAGCCAGGACCATAAAATCCCTAGAAGATAATATAGGGAAACATCTTCAACATCTCGTGGTAGATGGGGCTTTTAAACCTTACACCCAAAAAATGAGCAACAAAAGAAAAAACAGATAAATGGGACCTCCTCAAAATTAAACCCTTTTGTACTTCAAAGGACTTTCTCAAGAGTATGAAAAGGCAGCCAACTCAATGGGAGAAAATATTTGGAAATCACATATCCAATAAAGGTTTAATATACATGATATATAAAGAGATGCTACAATTCAACAATAAAAAGACAAACGACCTGATTAAAAAATGAGCAAAAGACTTGAATAGACATTTGTCCATAGAAGAAATACAAATAGCAGGGAAAACCCTGAAAAAATGTTCAACATCACTAGTGATTGGGGAAATGCAAATCAAAGCTATAATGAGATATAATTTCACATCTACTAGAATGGTCACTATTAAAAAGACAGAGAACTACAAGGGTTAGAGAGGATGTGGAGAGATAGGAATGCTTATTCACTGTTGGTGGGAATGTAGAATGGTATAGCTACTGTGGAGGACTATTTGGCAGTCCCAAAGAAGCAAATACAGATCTGCCATATGACCTGGCAATACAACTACTAAGTATATACCCAGAAAGACTGAAAGCAGTGACACGAACAGACATCTGCACGCCTATGTTTAAAGCGGCATTATTCACAATTGCCAAAAGATGGAAACAACTCAGGTGACTACCAACAGATGAATGGATTTTAAAAAAAAAACAACAAAAAAAAACTGTAGTGTATATACATGATGGAATATTTGCAGCTGTAAGAAGAAATGAAGTTCAAAAGCATATGACATGGATATGGTGGGTGGGATGATCCATGTCATATGCTTTTGAACTTCATTTCTTCTACGATGTGAACTGTGGTCTATGGTTGGTGGCAAGGCCCCAGGATGTGTAAGTCCATTGAGGGTGGTGGGCCACACTTGTGGGAGATGTTTGTGTGGTACGTGATGGGAGGTGTGGGGGGTGGGCAACATGGGAATCCCAGGGGGTTCTGTGTAATATTTTCGGTAATCTAAGCACCTCTTAAAATATACTTATAAAGAAAGAAAGAAAGAAAGAAAGAAGTGGAAACAGAGAAAAAAAAAAAGCATATGACAACATGGATTATTAACCTGGAGGACATTACGTTGAGTGAGGCAAGCCAGTCCAAAAGGACAAATACTGTATGACTTTGCTACTATGAACTAAATATACTATGCAATCTCATGGAGTTAATAATTGAATATGGGTCACCAATAAATTGTGGTATATATTGGCACAAAGAATCAAGTTAGAGAATGGAAAGCTGAGGGTTAACTTGTGCAGAATTCGTAAAAAAGGATGTATGTTAATCTTTGTAAATGAAAAGAAAAGATGAAAGCACAACATAATGTTTGTAACTAGCAATATTATTATATAAGTATGACAGTGATTTAAAGGGAAAGTCTAAGATCATGTATATTACTAAAAGGAAAGCTAAAAAAGTAACTGGGACTATTTGCATAGTAAAATCGCATGTGAAATATGAATATGGGTAAAATTGAATATATAAGACCTTTTCTCTTTGAAACTGAACAAATGTATGTTAATATTTTAAGATGTTAATATCAGACAAAAGAAAAACATTATGCTACGTGAATGAAGCCAGACACAAAGTACTACATATTGTATGATTCCATTTATATAAAATGTAAATATAAATCAATTTATAAAGATGAAATTAGATTAGTAGTTAGGTAGGGTAGGGAAGGATAGAGGGATTGAGATGTGACTGAGGGGGAGAGAAATGCATATTTTTGTACACCAAAGATATGTTCATGACAATACTATTCATAACTGCCCAAAATTTGAAGAAACCAAAATGTCTATCAAAAGTAGAATGTATAAATTGTGGTATATATTGGCACAAAGGAATACTATGGAACAACGAAATGATCAACTCTTGCTACATGTAGCTACACGAATGAACTGCACAAACATGAATTTAGCAAAAGAAGCAAGACACATAAGATTGCACATGATTCCATTTTACATAAATTGCAAAAACAGACAAAACTATGGTTTTAGAAGCTAAGACAGTGGTTACCTAAGGGGGTGGTAATAACTGGCAGAGGGCACAAGACCGGCTGCTGGGTGCTGGTAATTATCATAATGTTCATATCTATTGACCTGAGGACTGATTAAATGAGTGTGTTCATTTTGTAAAATGAATCAAGCAATACCCTTGTTATATGCACATTTCTTATGTATGTTAAACTTTAAAAAATTTATTTATAAATATTCTTATGTAACCAATCACAATAAACAGCATATATATATTTTTCCCCCCATCTTAGGATCATAGCACACCATTATTTATGTATCCTCTATGAAACTAAAATACTCGTTGTTGACTCCTGGTGTTGTGTTTTGTTTTGTTTTGTTTTGTTTAAAGGAGGTACCGGGAATTGACCCTGGGACCTCATACATGGGAAGCAGGCACTCAACCACTGAGATAAACCTGCTCTCCTCATTTTTAATACCTAAATACTTTGAGCAATAACTATCCATAAAAATATCCACATATAGAACTGAAACTTTAAAAGATGGGTAAAATGACTCAGGATGTATGTGCTTTTTAAACAATGTATGTTACACCTTGAAGAATACTAAAAATACAACATTTGTAAAATAGAAGAATTATAGTAATCATAGTTAACATTTATATGGCATTAACTTACATGCCAGCACTATTCTAGTCACTTTATATATATAAATCCATCTAAGCCTCCAAAAAAACCTATAAGATAGATACTATTATTATCTTCATTTTACAGAAGAGGAAACTGAGGCACTAAAAAGTTAAGTAACTTGCTTCAAGTCATTTGATAGTAAATGAAGGTGCTGATATTAAAACCTAGGCATCTTGCCTCTAGTGTCCTTAAGCCATATTGCTTTATATTAAGTGGGGTGGTTCACGCATGGCATAATTATCTACAGTCTATAAAGTTATGCAAGTAGTACGACCACAATCTGCTATGATCAATGCAGTATATGATATACTTCAGCCAGAAAAATCAGCTACTATGTATACATTGGTCAACAGCTATACTAATATTTAATTTTGTTCTAAAAACAAACGGAAAAAAAAACTGGCTTCTATATAATACTACAGTGGCTACATGTAAGCATAATTCAAAACAATCCCAATATTTTATGATAAAGTATTTCAGCTTATTCTATTTCATTTAGTATAGAAAAGCAATTATTAGTTTTTATTTTATTTCTTTGTTTGCTTTAAGTACTAGCCCCTACATATGCAGACTAATAAAGTGTTTTAAAATAAAGGTTTTATATTTGTTCAAGGTAGCAGGTTACACATCGTTTTGACTGCTCTTCAAAAGCATTAATAGAATAAGGCAAATGAAAAGCTATATGACAGCAAAATTATTTTAAATGACTCAAACTGATGCCTAATTATTGACTAGTTTGAGACAAAAAAAATTCCTGATCTATTTAAACACATACATCATACTTTCAAACATGCAGCAGCAGCCATTAATCTTCAAGATAGGAGATAGGAAACAACAGAAATGCCATAAATTATGGTATAAAAAAATTTACTTTCCAGTTGAATTTTTTAAAACCACCAAATAAATATCACTCTTGTCTTTTGGAAATGGCCTAGACTCGAACACTGCTATTAACTAACATATTTCACTGAGCTTCTCTGGGCCGCAATGTCCTTATATATAAAATTTAACATTCAACTGAATGGATGTTCATCCAACATTTGGGTTGCTTTTTTGTCATTTGTTTGGCTTTGGTTTCTTTTTAAGACCTGAACTGCCCATTAATGGGTATTTGGGAGAGCACAAGGAAGTAGAATGAGCCATCTCCAACTTTCTTTAGGTATCCTATTGCCGTTGCCCAAACCTTCTTCCAGTGATGGCCCCTGAGCCACTTTTTTAGGACTTAGACTGGAAGATCTTGAAGGCCTTTTCCAGTAATAACATCATAAAATTCTATACATGTAAACATCACATAAAGCACATGGCTTGTTTTCACTTATTAAACTCTGAGCACAAAAGTGAAAAGAGGGAATGGATGTAGCTCAATTGGTTGAGCACCTGCTTCCCACGTATGAGGTCCTGGGTTTAATCCCTGGTACCTCCTTAAAAAAAAAAAAAAAATGAAAAGGAATTTGTTTTTCATTCATTTAACAAATATTTACCAATTGCCTACGAAGTACTAGGTACCAAACTAGATTCCGAGGATGTTTAAGAATTTATTAAGGGAAGCGGCTGTGGCTCAATCAGTGGGGCTCCCGTTTACCATATGGGAGGCCCTGGGCTCGGTTCCTGGGGCCTCCTGGTGAAGGCAAGCCCGCCCGCACGGCGTGGTTAGCTGACCCAGCGAGCACAAGCAGCAAGGGGGGGAGAAATGAATAAATAAATAAAATGTTAAAAAAAAAAAAAAAAAAAAGAAGAATTTATTAAACACTTTTTCACTATTATTGTTCAAAAATCCTTTTGATTGCCTTCTTAAAAATAAAAAATAAAAAAAGGATTCTACTCAGTAAAATGAATTAAGCCAATTTTACCTCTTAAAATTGAAAGAAAATGAAAATGAACAATAGGCAGTGAAGTCCTGCAGTTTAGAGTTATCGTCCCAATAGTGCTCTAATATGAACTGAAACAGTCAAATATATAATAAAAGACATCACATAAAGGAAGCAGATGCTACCTTTCACATACAAAATAAATTTTAAAAAAATAAGTTTTACATGGGAACAAACATATCCTCATGTGCATAAAGGTAAAACATTTAAGTACATAAAATGTTATTAGATGAATATAATAGTTTGCACATAAAATTTCAAAGACTAATTTACAAATAAGTGACAAAAAGGGTTTTGAAGTTAAAGAGTATATTTATTCATCTGTCATCACAACTTTATTTGAATACACATTTCTTTTTAAAAAGATTTTCAAACTCCTAGTAAGAAACAACATAGTTCTTCAGAAATACTTCCAAGAAAGTATAAAGATATTGTACAGGAACTCAAAAGCCAAATGGAAGAAATGAGAAAATTAGGAAAAATAAAGAGCAAAAGAAGAAAGAAAATTTGATAAAAATTGCTTTGGGGGTATGGTTATCTATTTGAATTATAGATCAAAATATGATACAGATCTAAACAACTAGCAATACAAAATAGATTAGAAACCAGAAAAAGTTTACTTGTATGTCAGGATACATAGCAGTCAGGTTTCTCAAACTTGGCATTAATGACATTTGGGGCCAGGTAATTCTTTCCTGTGGGGGATTGCCCTGTGCATTGCAGGATATTTAGCAGCTGACCTGGCCTCTACCAGATGTCAGTAGTAATCCTCCCTCCAGTCTTCAGATAATGCCAAATATCCCTGGGGGGCAAAAATGAACTCTGATTGAGAGCCACTAGTCCAAACAAAGGGAATAAACTGCTCAGAGCTAAATTAAAAGTATGTTAAAAAAAAAAAAAAAAAAAAAAAGTATGCTAAGGGAAAAATAAAACATACAATACTGTTTTCCTAACAAAGTGCCTGACATATAGCAAGCACTTAATAAATGTGCATTGCTAAATAAAAATTCCCCTTTAAAATAGTTTACATTAAATATGTAAGGACTCCTTCAAAACATTTAAAGTTTCAGCCCAATTCCAGTCCAAATTCTTGTATATTCAAAATTTCTAACTCTACCCTCCTCCTTAGAAAAAAAAGGCAAAGTCACTTAGAATATCAGTGTTTATGAAGCCCACACTAAGTTTTCCATGCACACACTCCCTCCTACCCATCTTTTCATTTTTCAACATTAGTTGCTCACTTATTCATTCAAGAAATATATTCGGAATGCCTACTATGTGCTAGCTTTTAGCTAGGTACTGAAGATGTAAATAAGATATAGAGAAGAAAATACCAGACTCTTTTATTAGATTCTAGTAAAACACTACAAGCAAACACATAGCTATAAAACCACATGAAAAGCATAGAAAAAGAGGTCACTAAGAAAGCAGACACTAAGGAGCAGACTCAGACTATCTCTCCAAGGATTCTAAAGAAAAAGGCAGAATAGATGCTGATGGCTGAGCTGGGCTTTTTATTGGGGGCGGGAAGTGAAGAGGAGGGGGAAAGAGTAAGAGAGAAAGTATGTGAAAATTACACACTACAAACTTCTTCAGATGTTTATCTGTGAGGGATAATTCAACACATATCTATTACTACAAAGTCTTTGCAAAAGAGAACTTTCAATTACACCTAATATTCTATAATTTCACCTTGATAATTTTCTGGACAAATATTTTCTCAAGATCAAATTTAATATATCAAAGACATCTGTATCATTTTAAACTTGTTTTTAAAAATGTTTAACTTGAGCTTTAGAAAAGCTCAAATGAAAGATGTGATATTTGTCAATATAATATTTATTAATAAAGCTTAAAAAGAGGTGAAAATAATATATCAAAAATAAATTGTCGAGGATTGTGGGAAGATGGCAAGAGACTGATAGGCAGAGCTGAATGCTCTCACAAAAACAATGGAGAAAGAACCAAAAACTGTCGGGGGACCTGCTTTGGGGGTCAGCAAACAAGGACAGTGCTACACAACTCCCAGGAGGACAAGGCACAGAGAGGCGAAGAAGCCCAAAAGACAAACATGAGTTACCAAGCCCCTGTGGCAGCCTAGAAGGGCTCCCCTCCCCCACCCCCAAGATTCTAAGCTGCGGTAAAACCCCTGGCTCACTGTAGCCGATTGAGGGGAACAGACATCTTCTCCCTGTCAGCTGTTTCAAGGGAAAAGGGAGGGGAGGTTGGGGTGCCTTTCTTCAGTAAACTCGGCCAGCAGAGTCCACTTTGAATCTCCAATCTGGAGATTCACATAGGAACACAGGAAAGCCAAGGCTAAACCACCTTCATGGAAAGGTGCTCTGACTAGCACCATCTACTGGCAGGTCTGGAAACTGCATGGACAAAAACTGCTCATACTCTCTGTATCCAACCCCTGGGAGAAAATCTGTGCCCCATAGTGAGTCCCTGGCCCGATTTTGAAAACTTAAGCTTGGCAGTTTAAAAGACTAAGAATGAGTTCAGCCAAATATCAAAGAAGAGCTTTGGAGGAAAAAATAGGCAAGAGAGAGAAAACAGAATCAAAGCAAATACACCAACGTATTCAGAGGACTTGACATCAGCAAAAAACTACAAGCGATACTAGGAAACAGGAAGAGATGGCCCAGCCAAAAGAGCAAACCAAATATCCTAAAGAGATACAGGATTTAAAACAATTAATCAGTAATAATCACACAACTCTCCTAAATCACTCCAAAAAACTTAAAGAAAATATGACTAAAGAAATAAAAGATATTAAGAAAACACTGGGAGAGCATAAAGAACAATTTGAAAGCCTGCAAAGAAAAGTAACAGACCTTATGGGAATGAAAGACATGATGGTTGAGTTTAAAAATACATTAGAGGCCCATAAGAGTAGATTTGAATTGCCTGAAAACAGAATTAGTGATTTCGTGGGACAGAACATCTGAATTGGAAAAGACGGGAGAACAGAAAAAGAAGAGAATGGAAAAAATGGAATTGGATGACAACGCAAAACACACAAACATTCACGTTATTGGTGTCCCAGAAGGAGAAGAGAATGGAAAAGGGGCAGAGAGAATATTTGAGGAAATAATGACTGAGAACTTCCCCACCCTTATAAAGGACATAAATATCAATATTCAAGGACAATGTACCCCAAACAGAATAAATCTGAATAGACCTACCCCAAGACACCTACTATTCAGAATGACAAATATCAGAGATAAAGAGAGGAGTCTGAAATCAGCAAGAGAAAAGCAAAGCATCTCATACAAGGGAAACTCAGTAAAATTAAGTGCTAACCTCTCCTCAGAAACCACGGAGGAGAGAAGAAAGTGGTATGATGTATTTACGATACTGAAAGAGAAAAACTGCCAGCCAAGAATTCTGTATCAGACAAAGCTGTCCTTCAAAAATGAGGGTGAGTTCAAAGTCTTCAGAGACGAACAAAAACTGATGATAGAATATATCACCGAAAGACTAGCTTTGCAAGAGATGCTAAAGGGGGTGCTGCAGCCTAAAAGGAAAAAACAAGGGTGAGCGATTTGGAGAAGAATTTATCAAAGCCCAATGAAGGAAAATGCATAGTATGAATTATTTGGATCTGTGTTTTTTGAATATCATTTAAAGTTTTAGACACAGGGACATTTATTCTGGAGAAACAGGGCAAAACTCCTGTTTATAAGATAAGTTTTTCAGATGAAACATATAAATCTAAATGGTAGCATTATTGTATAGTATTTGGACTATGCTTTGCTAAGTCATGGTTTATACTTAAGAATAGAATTCTGAGCATGTTTTTGATGTATAAATTTAATTTAATCCAAATATATGGATGGAAACATCTTAAAGACACAACTTGAAAAGCAAATTCTTGAACAGTTAATAACTTGGCCAGTGTTATTAAAATGTTGGCTCATTGGCTTTTGTTTTATGATAAAGGAAATAAGTGATTGCTTTCTCTCCTAGAAATATACTCCTGTTACTATTCATTCTGTTTTCCTTGCTTCTGTAGAGTAAGTTGGTCACAAGGCTTAAATGTTTTTAATATTCATTTTGATTCAAAGTTGCCATTTTTTAACAGTCATTTTTTTAAATGTGCATTTTTTAATGAGTGGATTTTACAGATACATCATAATAAAGTATACTGCTACATTTTTTAAAAATAGGGAATGATGTGAGAGAGGGAGTGGAGTACACAGGAATCCCTCATAATTTCGATATAACTTTTCTGTAATCTAAAACCTCTTTAAAAATAAAGTTTATTATATTTTTTTAAAAGTTACCAAAGTTAAAATAAATAAATTGTCAATTGTTTACAACTAGAATAACATAAAATTGAATTCTTCATTAAAAAGATATTCTTTAAAACATTTATTTTCTGTAGTAATCAACATTTTAAACTACGGGGTTAAATATTACAAATTAAATATGTTTTGCTTTGGCTATTTTCCCAGTTATCAAGAGCACAACAATAGTATCACACTTTGGTAGACATCCAGCAGATGTCTGAAGTCAGACAGTATTATTACCTTAACTTGTGCCTCCTCTACTGGTTAAAAAGTAGAACAACACAAAACAAAGCTTTTAATTCCATTAGGCAAATAGCAATTAAATAAATGTGTTATTTTTTTAATCTAGTGATTATGCTTTATAAAATTTATTTTTATCAGATCATCAAATTTTGGATCACGATTTTGAGAACAAAAATCTCAGCCAGATTATTTTTTAACCTTAAATTACTATTTTCTGCCCTAAAGATCAAGGATATATCACAAGTATTAAAAATACAAAATATTCCATTATTAATCATTGTGATGGACTTACAATGCTGTATATCTGTCCATTGCAGACTGCACATCTCTACGGTAAACTGTTCGAAGAATGACCATGACAGGGTCAAACTCTTGATCCCAGACTTCAGCTATTATTCAAAAGAAAGTAGAAATAGAACATTGACCTCTTAAGAATAAAATCAATCTCTAATGACTTACTACATTTCAAATTTAAAAGATGGGATAGGTTAATTTGATTATATATTTGCCTTAATAAGATTGATGTCATGACTACTTTTCTAAGTCAAAATCAACATTCTCGAGTTCAGTGAGAAATACTGAGCAAAAAAATCTGTAATGTAATAATGCCTCACCATGGAAGTTTAGTTCATTGTTTCTATTTCCTAAGGTGCCAACTAGAAAGTAAGAAAGACAATGCTTAACATCTTTTAAAGAATTTGAAGGTAAAAATATGAAAACTAGACTGAAAAAATCTGTGAGCTCATATTGTGTTGTTTTATTTTAAAGCATCTCACTTTATAAATATGTTTTGTTTATAAAAGCTTTTCTGCTTCTTTGCTAAAATTAACAATTGGCTTGCTACCTTCTCCATAATTAGCAACCACTATCCCATGTGTAGTAGGTATACAATTGTTGGTACACATTTTAAATATTAAGTTTACAAAACTCTTCATTTTAATAATTATATATTTTAATGTGTATTAGAAAATTGAAAATTTCAAATAAAACCCATGACCTCACGAATAATCAATGCTTAGGATGAAGGGACGTTAAAAAAAGAGTCCATTTAAAGAAAGTACTAAATATATGAGTACGGGAAGCGGCTGTGGCTCAATCAGTAGGGCTCCCGTTTACCATATGGGAGGCCCCGGGTTCGGTTCCCGGGGCCTCCTGGTGAAGGCAAGCCCGCCCACATGGCGTGGTTAGCTGACCCAGCGAGCACAAGCAACAAGGGGGGGATAAATGAATAAATAAATAAAATCTTTAAAAAAAAAAAAATAAATAAATAAATAAATAAATAAATATATGAGTAGAGGTGGTATATAGATGTGGTAAAAATATAAAAGGTGGACTGAGAATAATAACTTTAGAAAACATTGCCTTAAGAGTACCTCTTTCTTAGATAAAGTGTTTTTCCCTCTCATTTTCTCTAGCAGTATTCTTAATATTTGTAAACATACTAAGAAGTTTAAGCTTCTCCCTACATTCACTATAATTTCAACTTTCAAGCATAAGAAACTGTTAACAATTGTCCCTATTTTCATGTAACAGAGTATATATCTAAAAGTATTGTAGGTAAAACTTATGATCTTATGACAGGCCTTCACAAAGACCTCTCTCATTATTTCTATTATCATTATTCTCTTGTACTTTATATTCTATTAATTTGCATAATTAAAATGTCAGTGCTTTTATCAGAATTGTAGAATCTTAGCAATGGAAAAAAAAACTTTACTGATTAGCCCAGTGGGCTTCAAACAGTGTTCCATGAACCTAGATTTCAAAGAAGTATAAAAGGGGCCTCTGTAGGGGTAAGAGATGGCAGAAGAGACTAGATGCCAGGTTCACTACCTACTATAAAAAGAGTAGATCTGCTTTTATGAGTTTTGTATAAAAGGGCTTTGTTCCCCTAAAATAAAGGCTTAGTTCAAGCACTTTAAATAAGTTTAAAAACCACTCATCTATCCAACTCTATTTTACAGATAAGAAGCCAAATCCAAAGATAAAAAACTGATTTTTCTCAACATCACACAACTACCTAATACAATTGAGTATTATATTTGAATATGACACCAAGTTCTTGGATCTAATCAGTGTCTCAAATTTTATTGTGAATAACTATCTCTGCAGAGCTTGTTAAAAAGACAGATTCCCAGATTCCATCCCTAGGGATGTTGATGAGAGTAGATTGGGGTAGGGCATGGACTTAAAAAATTGTGTTTTTAATAAAGACCGCAATTAAGTCTGACAAAGGTAATCCTCACATCACACTTTAATAAACACTGCACTATACCAGAATTCCACTCCACTTCCAAGCGTATATAAATTTTAGATATGGTGTTCTCTACAATAAATAAATACTGTGCTTTTCCTTTAATGAAATACATTCTAACCAGACTCTGGATTTTTCTTGCTATCTTTGTGAACTCCCTGAAAAATCTGACATGATAAGGTTTATTTGTGTTTTGCCAAACACACATGCCATTTACAACTTCAAAATGGGCATTGGTTTTGCATTTTGACAGTGAGTGTTAAGATGTAACACTACTTCTTTCAAAATTGTAACTCAGGTAAGTGAAAATCTAAAAGTGAAAAAAAAAAAAAAAGGATTCTGTGACTCAAGACCACCTACATCTGGCTCTTATCAAGCATGTCTTTTATGAATCCCAGAGGAAAAACTCATTAAACAAACCACTTAAGGAAAAAGTTTCAATGTATTTACATAGGTAAGTGCTATCAGCATTCTATATAGATTTTAATTTGAACTTTCCAAGTTAAAAAATTTACATAGTAAGAACTGTTTCAAATCAAATTTAGAGAGCAGATGCAGTCAAATATTTTTTAATTTATATTTTGTTTTATAAATTCTGGTTCATTTATGGTTCATTCACTTATATAAAGGAACTATGGTTCATACAGAAAGTTCCTTTTATAATCTAGAGCCAGTTAAGAAGCCTATTGTGACATAAAATCATATCTCTATAAATAAATGGAAACAATTATCACTGTTTAAAAGACATACATTTATAAGAAAGTTGAGAAAAGAAAAACAAAGCTGAATAAATAAAGAGCAAAACATTTTCTTCTAGCACATACAAGAATTCACCTTCAAAAAACTGATACTTAAAAGAATATTTATCTATATAAACATACCTTTGGGAGTATACATGCCTTGTTGCATAGAACCTCCAGGTTCAAAAACTGGAGCTTTAAAATCAGCTACAGCTGATAAAACTGATTCAAAACTATAACTGCCTGGAATAATGCCACTTTTTGGATTTGGATTTTCTGGAATATAATGCATATGTCAAGAAAAATATATTAATGAGTAAAAAGTCAGCTTCATAACCTAACCAAAGTACTCCAGTTTCTAATTGCTTTTGCTAAAATAGGTAAATAGTAATTGGCTGTAATATATAAAATTGGCCACCAGAGGGCTACACAATACAACAGTTTGATGATAACTTTTTATTAATTTTAAGTTGTTTTTGAATATTTTTAATCTAGAAACCTAGTAAAAAGTTGTATGCTGAAGTAGCTCCCAGGGTTATTTTTCCCCAAAACTAATTAATCAAATTTCAGAAAATGAGAAAAAAAAATATTTTTTTAATGACATCCATTTTTATCATTTTGTAAATAAGGCCATCCTTTTCTTAGCAAATTTATATGCCAAAAATTAGTTAAGATTTTTGTGAGCAAAGATTATTTTTCCTGAAAACACAAAATATCATCCTCAAAACAGAAAAAGCTGCTAAGCAAGTTTAAGCAAAGAAAGCAGCTTTCCCTTTGTTTCACATTAAGGTACATAATTCTCTTTGAATTCAAAGTTACAGAAAACACTTTGCTCTGTTACAGTATCTGATACATTATTTTTAATGTTTGAACCAAATCATCAAACAATATTCTGTGATGCTATCTATGAAAATCATCAAGTTATTCCAATAGGAGTTATTTAACAAAACCAAAACTTCAGCCAATTCTTCCAAACATATTAAGAAGATATATGCATATTAAATTTAGTCAAATATTTTTATCATAACCTATCATGACAATCTTTTTCTAAATTTTATTAACAATAATTGAAAAAAATAATAATGTGTCCCCTATATGCTTAGCCCTATCTATGCAAAGCAACACAAGTTTTCAGAATTTAAAGACAATAGTCTCTGTCCTTAAAAGCTTCTTGGCTTAAGACTGAAATCTAACAAAAATTCATCAGAATGTTCAAAACCCTGGATATAAGAATTATTAGGTATATCTTAAACTGTTAAACATGAATTCCAATCTGGCTACATGGTAGACCCAGATGTTTTTCTGTTACAGAATGTCCAGTTTATTTCACTATTGCTGTCCTTAAAAGGTCAGACCCGAGGGTACCTAGATCCATCAATTCTGTTATCTAAACAGAACTCCTTAGAGAGGTGACAAGTAGAAGCAAAAATATCTCTTACCAGCCCTGAACATAGACTTGAGCAAACAGCAGAAATTATTCTTTTTCTATGTGATTTTTCAATTTCTGGGGGAAAAAATTTTAATCTAAAAACTCATATCTTTAATCTATTGAAATTAATTATTTAGACCCTACAACAAACAAAATTAAACTTTTAAAAGGATATGAGGTCCAGTAATGAACTATGTGTCCTGTCATTCATACACAGCTGGGCTACCATCTCTGCCCTGAGAATCTCATCGTCAGACATTCCTAAAATAATTTAAAACAGAATTAATATATCTGAATATATATAAATTATAAAGAAACAACTTACCACATATTTTATTAAGCTGTCTTACCAAACATGACATGCTTCAAAAATTAAAGAGTAAAGAATGCAATGCCCCAAATATAAGTGCAGTTAAACCACCCTACTGTTTGCAGTTCTCTTAAGTAAAGGTTCATTTAAAGGGTATTCTAGATTCTCTCTCTCTCTCTCTGTCTCTCTCTCGCTCTCGCTCTCTCGCTCTCTTTAAAGCAGACTCCTGACTATGTTAAATGGAACCTGGCCCTACAGCTCTCTTTGAAAATTTACAGTTTCTTTCGATCTATTTTCTATTTTATTTTACAATTTTTCAATAAAGGTCTTTCTAACAAACAAACAAAAAAAAAACAAAATAAAATAAAATAAAGGGTATTGTAAAGGTATATCAATTGTACAACATATAAAGAGTTTGAAACAATGTATTCATATTCTTCCCCTTTATTACCATAAGCAAGTTAATACTAATAAGAGAGTGTGTGTGTGGGGGGGGGGTGGATAAAATATTTAATACCCAAGAATTAGTATTAGTGGTTTTTACCTAAATGTAAACGAAGACTCAAAAGAATCACAAGAAATGTAAGAGCCCCTTCTAACATTGATCGTTCATGCTCTGCATCAAGTACTGTATTTTGATGTTGTGATGCCATTGTCAACAAATCCACTACTTTAAATCTATAAGAAATATTTGAGACAGATTTTTTAAAGTTAAAACAAAATAAAATTAAATTCCCAAACACCTAAAAACACCTGCCATAATAAAATGATGCTTACCTTTCAAATATAGACGAAATAAAATAATCTGGGTCAAGTCTAGAAGCACAGACCTTGAAAAGGAAAAAATGTTCTATTTCTCAATACTCAATTTTACTTCGACAGTATAACATGTGAATTATCAAGGTGGCTTACCTGTAATAGGTAAATGTCAGGATCAATCATGGAATTACAGAAATGAGACTGAACATAGGTCATGGCTTGTCCTTTGATTTGCAGACCATTTCGTACCCACATATTGCTATGGATTTCAGCAAGACTTGCCTAGTAAATTAAAAATTAAATCAGACAAAAAATAATAATAAGTCATCTATATTCAATCAGTATAAAATCATGCCACAAAGAACAAACATTTCAAAATATTTGGTAATTAGACAAAGTAAGTGACATTTCATTTTCAGTGAAATCATTTATAAAGTATTATATTAACACTTTTGTGTTTAAATCTATTTCACACACACACACACACACACACCCAGAAAAAAAAAAGAAAAAAAAAAAAAAAAACAGGACTTCCAGGAAGGAGGATTAGAGAGATGCAGGATTGAGTTCTCTCCCAGAAAAATAGCTAGAGGACAGGCAGAAACTTTCAGAAAAATGTTCTAGGATTTAGGACGCCAGGAAGAGACTGGATACCAACCAGAAGACAGAAAGACTAGAAAAACAGATGTGATAAGAAAGCATCCCTCCCCAAGGCCCTTAGGAATAAGTCTGCAACCCATTACTGGATCCATGGCCCTGATTTGAGCAACTAAATAGGGACAATCCTAAAGGCCTAGAACATGTTGAAACAAAACAAAAGAACAGCAGTAATACATAGCCACCCACCACTAAATCTCTATGCAAGAGAGAGAAACTGAGCATCAGAGTAAACTCACCATCATAATCAGATGCCTAGAGATCAGCAAAAAAATTACAAGCCGTACTAAGAAAAAGGAAGATATGGCTCAGGCAAAGAACAAATCAAAGGCCCAGTTGAGACACAGGATTTGAGACAAATGATCAGTGGCATTCATACAAATCCCCTAAAATCAAATCAAGAAACTGAAGGACAAATGATTAAAGAGATAAAGGACATGAAGACGACACTGGGTGAGCAAAAAGAAGAATATGAAAACTTGAATAGAAAAATAAGCGCTTATGGGAATTAAAGACACAAGAGGTAAAATTAAAAACACATCAGGGGAGCAGATGTAGTTCAAGTGGTTGAACACCTGCTTCCCATGTATATGATCCCGGGTCCAATCCCCAGTACCTCCTAAAAACAAATGAGAAAAGCACTTATCATTGGGGAGCAGATAGAGGTCAGTATTTGAGCGCCTGCTCCCCATGCAAGAGGTCATGGGTTCAATCCCCAGTACCTCCTTTAAAAAAAATTTTTTTTTAAACACATCAGAGGCATATAACAGCATACTTGAAATCAGAGAAGAAAGAATCAGTGATGTAGAAGAAAGAACAGCTGAAATTAAAGAGAACAGGGAACAGGGGAAAAAATGAGCAGGGGCTCAAGGAGTTGAATAATAGCACTATGTACAATATACATGTCATGACAGTTCCAGAGGAGAAGAGAAGGGAAAAGGGGCAGAAAGATCATCTGAGGAAATAATGGCTGAAAATTTCCCAAATCTCATGAAAGACATGAATTTACATGGACAAGAAGCATAGCATACTTCAATCAGAATAAATCCGAATAGACCTACTCCAAGATGCATACTCAGAATGCTAATTGCCAAACATAAAGAGAAAATTCTGAGGCAGCAAGGGAGAAGCAAACGATCACATACAAGTGACACCCAGTAAGACTTAGTGTGGATTTTTCATCAGAAACCATGGACGTGAGAAGACAGTGGTATGATATAATTAAGATACTGAAAGAGAAAAAGTGCCAGTAGAGAATCCTTTATCTATCAAAATTGTCCTTCAAATATGAAGGTAAGTTTAAAATATTCACAAATAAACAGAAACTAAAAGTTCGTAAATAAGAATACAGCTCAGCACAAAGCAATAAAGGGAGTTCTGCATCTGAAAAGACAAGACAAGAGTAGTTTAAGGAGACTGTAAAGCAAAGACAATCAGGAAGGATAACTAAAAATGCAAAAGGACAGACAAAAATAAGATATGACATATGAAAGCCAAAGAATAAAATGGCGAGAATAAATTATACATTTACAGTAATAAAACTGAATGTTAATAGATTAAACTGCCCAGTCAAAAGGCATAGGATGGCAGAATGGATGTTAAAAAAACATGAACCATATATATGCTGTCTACAAGAGACACACCTTAGACCTAGGGATACAAACCAGCTAAAAGTGAAAGGTTGGAAAAAGTCATGCAAATAGGAACTAAAAAAGAGCAGGAGTAACTATAATAATATGGGGGGGGGGACAGACTTTAAAGGCAAAAAAAAATAGAAAAAAAAAACACAAGGCAAAAGAAAAAAACACACACAAAAAAAAGCAAAAAAAGTGTTGCGATACAGAAGGCCATCATATATTAATAAAAGGACAATCCACCAGGAAGGAGTAAGAGTCATAAATATCTATGCACCTAACCAGGGTGCTCCAAAATACATGAGACAAACTCTGGCAAAACTGAAAGGAGAAATAAATGTCTCTACAATAGGAGTTTGTGACTTCAACACGGCACTCACATCAATATATAGAACAACTAGACAGAAGATCAACAAGGACAGAGAGAACTTAAATATGAAAAATGAGCAAGACCTAAGAGACATATATGGAACACAGCACCCCAAATCAGCAGATTATAGATTCTTCTCAAGTGCTCATGTATCTTTTTCCAGGAAGACCACATGTTGGATCACAAAGCAGGTCTCAATAAATATAAGAAGGGGGGCAGATGTGGCTCAAATGGTTGGGCATCTGTCTCCCATATGGAGGGACCTGGGTTTGATCCCCAGGACCTCCCGGTAAAATAAAAAATACATAAAAGGCGCGCAGGCCACCAGGCCCCGCATGTGGGTGTGCCAGGCCCCGCCCAGCCACGCAGCAAGATGATGACATAACAGGAGAGTGACACAAGGGAGAGCCAATACCAGACGCACCGAAAAACCAGGAAATGAAGTGGTGCAGGTGGCAGAACACCTCTCTGCCACATCAGAGGTTTCCAGGATCAAAATGAAGTGGTGAAGCATATGACACTATGGATGATGAAAAATTGTATGATTTCACTATTATGAACTAAATATATTGAGCAAACTCATGGAGTTGATAACTAAAATACAGGTCACCAGAGAATAGAATGAGGTTAGAGAATGGAAAGCTAAGGTTTAATCTGTGCACAACTGTTAAAAAAAAAAAAAAAAAAAGTTGTTTGTAAACCGTTGGTAATGAATAGAAATGGTGAAAGCACATCATAGTGTTTGCAACTAGCAGTGCTAATATATTCATATAATAGTGGTTTAAAGGGAAAGTCTAAGGTTGTATATTATTAGAAGGAAAGCTAAAAGATGAAACATGGGACTGTATAAGATGGTGAACCCTCATGTGAAAAATAAGTATGGGTGATATTGTACATATAAGACTGTTTTTCTCTGCAATAGAACAAATACGTTAATGTTACAAGATGTTAATATCAGGGTGATATTTGGGCAAAAATACAAGCAAAGCAAACTAGGGATAGTAGTATATAGTAACAATATATTAATAATCTTCCATCAATGGTGAAAAAAAAAGAGGAAATATGCTAAGTGAAAGAAACTAGACAAAAGGTACTACATACTGTTTGACTCCATCTATACAAAATATGAATTCAAATAAATTAGAGAGATGGAAATAGAAGAGCAGTTATGTATGGCAAGGGAAGCATAGAGAGATTGAGAGGTGACTACTAAGAGGTAGAGTTCTTTGTTGTTTTTTTATTTTTATGTTTTTTGGAGTAATGAAAATGCTCTAATATTGATTGAAGTGATGAATGCACAACTCTGGGATTATATCAAATACCATTGATTGTACACATTGGATGGATTGTATGCTTTATGAATACATTTCAATAAAATTGACTTAAAAAATCATAAGAAATATTGAAAAAAATCATACCAGAATAAGTATTTTTAAAAAGCTAATTGTTCAAAGTGAATGAATATAATCTATATCTTTAATTCACCCCAACTTCAACCTTCAATCTAAACTATTCATCAAAAAAATTGGCAGGGAAGCGGCTGTGGCTCAATCAGTGGGGCTCCCGTTTGCCATGTGGGGGGCCCCGGGTTCGGTTCCCGGGGCCTCCTGGTGGGGGCAGGCCCGCCCGCACGACGTGGTTGGCTGGCCCAGCGAGCACAGGCAGCAGTGGGGGAATAAATGAATAAATAAATAAAATCTTTAAAAAAAAAAAAAAAAAAAATTGGCAGGTAAAAGAAGGACAGATAAAAAAATGTTCTTACTATACTCATATTTAATTCTACATGCAGTCATGTTGTATATCAACTAAAACTAAGCATAGTCACAACCTCATCTTCTACCTGCTCCTAAGCCCCAGAGTTTAAATTTAATAAAGATTAACAGATCTAAAATTACCAGGAAAAACAAACTGAAGCAAAAATCCTTATAAAAAAGTTGGGAGACAACCAGCAAAATGGCGGCAGAGTAAGGAGCTCCTACAGTCAGCTAATGCTACAGGGCAATTAGTATTCACCCAAAGCTACCTAAAGCACCTGTGTGGGGGCTCCAGGAGACCAGAAGAGCATCCTGCAATATCCTTGAAAGAATGGAAGAAGACTGCCCATCTAGAGAGAAGATTCGTACGTAGAGCACTCCAAGCCATGGAGGCCAGTGGCCATACTCGACTGGTGGCACAAGCCACCTCAGGAGCTATTCTGCTGCTGGAATTGGAAGCTCCACTTCCTAAAAATGAGGGAGGAAGAGACGGCTGGGCACCAACTTCAGCTATTGATTAGTAAACTCAGCTGGCTAAGGTATAACCCTAAGAACAGTTAAAGTTTGAGCCTGTCCAAGTAAGAAAGACGCCAGTAGCCTCCATTTTAACTCTGCACCGCATGAGGGAAAGCAGGGTGCACTGAAAATCACAGTGTGGGTAGGCCCAGCTTCTTTCCATACAGATCAGATTGCAGCTCTAGCCTAAGCTCCAGCCCCACCTCCAGCTGGGAGGAACTTGGGTGGGGCGGGGGGGAGCCCTGCACCAGCCTCTCTGGGAAAATATAGGCCACGCTACAGAGGCTGGTGATCATTCTATTCTGGCGGCACAAGACGCCTCAGGAGCTGCTCTGTGGCTGGAGTTAGAAGCTCCGTTTCCCAAAAACAGGGGAGGGAGAGGTTTCCCAAAAACAGGGGAGGTAGAGACAGTTGGCCACAGACTTCAGCTACTGATTAGTAAATTCGGCTGGCTAAAGTATAACCCTAAAGACAGTTAAAGTTTGAGCCTGTCCAGGTCAGAAAGAGGCTGGTAGTCACCATTTTAACTCCACCCCCAAAATGAGGGGAAGCTGGGCTGACTGAAAATCACAGTGACAGTAGGGACTGGCTTCTTTCACCCAGATTGGACTGCGGCCCTAGCCTAGACTTCAGCCCCACCTCTAGCAGGGAGAAAGCTGATGAGAACTGCACCAGCCTCTCTGGGTAACTGCAGGAACATTTGGCTGGCACAGACTGAATAGTCAGAAGTCTACCAGGGTAACTGTGGTCATTTTGGACCCACACAGCATAGACTGCTCCCCACGCCTGCAGCTCCATTCCCACCCCAGGCAGGGGAGGAAGGAGTGTGAACCTTCATCAGTATCTCCAGGCAACTAAAGTTTAGGCCTGCACAACTTGGATTACTACACACGGCTATGGTTCTGTCCCTACCCCTGACAAAGGAGAAAGTTGGGAGAAGCTTCAACTGTCCCTTGGGCAATTTGGGCAGCTTAAGCCTCCATAGCTTACAGCACCAACTACATCCTTGGCTCCTACTACACAACCAAAAAGGGAGAAAAGGCAAGAAAGCCCTAAACTAAAGAGAGAAATTGCATCCAGAATAAATACATCTAGTAAGCCAGATGCCAAGACACCAACAAAAAATTACAATCCACACCAAGAAACAGGAAGATATGGCCCAGTTAAAGGAACAAGATAAGTCTCCAGATGACATAAAGGAGTTGAGACAACTAATAATAGATGTTCAAACAAATCTCCTTAATAAATTCAATGAGATGGCTAAAGAGATAAAGGATATTAAGAAGACATTAGGGAAGCAGATGTGGCTCAAGCATTTGGGCTCCCATCTACCATATAGGAGGTCCAGGGTTCGATTCCCAGGGCCTCCTGGTGAAAAGCAAGCTGGCCCACATGGCGAGCTGGCCCATGCGGAGTGCTGGCCCATGCAGAGTGCCGGCCCACGAAGAGAGCTGGCACACCAAGATGACGCAACAAAGAAAAGAGAAACAATAAGAGACACAGTAGACCAAGGAGCTGAGGTAGTGCAAGAGATTGAGTGCCTCTCTCCACTCTGGAAGGTCCAAGGATCAGTTCCCAGTGCTGCCTAAAGAGAAGACAAGCAGACACAGAAGAACACACAGAGAGCAGAAAGCAAGTGCAAAAACAATGAGGGAGGGGGAAGAAAAAGAAAGGGAAGGGAAGGGAAAGGGAAAGGGAAAGGGAAAGGGAAAGAAGAAAGAAAGAAAGAAAGAAAGAAAGGAAAGAAAGGAAAGAAAGGAAAGAAAGGAAAGGAAAGAAAGGAAAGAAAGGAAAGAAAGGAAAGAAAGAAAGGAAGGAAAGGAAGAAAAGGAAGGAAAGAAAGGAAAGAAAGGAAAGAAAGGAAAGAAAGGAAGGAAGAAAGGAAGAAAGGAAGAAAGGAAGAAAGAAAGAGAGAGAGAGAGAGAGAGAGAGAGAGAGAAAGAAAGAAAGAAAGAAAGAAAGAAAGAAAGAAAGAAAGAAAGA
>JAKSZT010053928.1:8651337-8880327 GCA_026826555.1 Tolypeutes matacus
AAAGAAAGAAAGAAAGAAAGAAAGAAAGAAAGAAAGAAAGAAAGAAAAAGAAAGAAGACATTGGATGAGCACAAAGAAGAATTTCTAAAGCATACATAGAAAAATAGATCTTTTGGGAATGAAAGGCGCAATAAATGAAATTAAAAATACACTGGAATCATATAATAGCAGATTTGAGGAGGCAGAAGAAAGGATTGGTGAGTTTGAAGATATTGGCCTCCGAAAGTGCATATACAAAAGAACTGATGAAGAAAAGAATGGAAAGAATTGAACAAGGTCTCAGGGAACTAAGAGATGTGCAAACGTACATGTTATGGGGGTCCCAGAAGGAGAGAAGGGAAAAGGGGCAGAAGGAATATCTGAAGAAACAATGGTGGAAATTTCCCAACCCTATTGAAGGACATGGATATCCATATCCAAGAAGCAGAATGTACTCCCATCCAAATAAATCCAGATAGACCAACTCCAAGACACATACTAATCAGAATGTCAAATGCCAAAGACAAAGAGAGAAATCTGAGAGCAGCAAGAGAAAAGCAATGCATAACATATAAGGAATACCCAATAAGATTAAGTGACAATTTCTCAGCAGAAACCCTGGAGGCAAGAAGACAGTGGTATGATATATTTAAGATACTGCAAGAGAAAAACTTCCAGCCAAGAATCTTATATCCAGCAAGACTGTCTTTCAAAAATGAGGGGGAGTTTAGAATATTCACAGATAAACAGAAACTGAGAGAGCTTGTAACCAAGACACCTGCTTTGCAGGAAATACTAAAGGGTGTGCTACAGTCTGAAAAGAAAAGACAGGAGAGGGAGTCTTGGAAGAGAGTCTAGAAATGAAGATTATATCAGTAAAAGTAACTAAAAGTCTCAAAAGAGTAGTGAAAATAAAATATGACAGACAAAATCCAAAGGTCAAAATGGGTGAAATAAGAACTGCCTTTACAGTAATAACATAGAATGTTAACGGATTAAACTCCCCAATCAAAAGACACAGACTGGCAGAACGAATATGAAAATATGAGCCACCTATACGCTATCTGCAAGAGAATCACCTTTTACCCAAGGATACCAATAGATTGAAAGTGAAAGGCTAGAAAAAGATATTCCACACATTCAGTAACAAAAAAAAGCCGGTGTACTTATATTTATCTTAGATGAAATAGACTTTAAAAGACACTAGTAATGTGCACTCTGAGAAGGAAGTCAGGGGAAAAAAACTCCATTTACAATAGCAACTAAAAGAATCAAATATTTAGGAATAAACATAACCAATGATGTAAAGCACTTGTATTGAGAAAACTACAACTCATTGTTAAATCAAAAAAGACCTAAATAATTGGAAGAACATTCCATGCTCACAGACTGGAAGACCAAATATCATTAAGTTGTCAATTCAACCCAAATTGATATACAGATTCAGTGCTATCCCAACAAAAATTCCACCACCATTTTTTAAATAAATGGAAAACATGATTATCAAATTTATTTTGAAGGGTAAGGGGTCCTGAATAGCCAGAAACATCTTAAAAAGGAAAAAGGAAGTTGGAGGACTCTCACTTCCAGACTTTGAATCATATTACCTAGCTACAGTAGTAAAAATAGCACGGTACGGGCATAAAGATAGACACATAGACCAATGGAAACTAACTGCTGGTTAAGAAACAGATTCTCACATCTATGGTCAAGTGATATTTGACAAGCCTGTCAAACCCCCCCAGCTGGGACAGAACAGTCCACTCAACAAATGGTACTGAGAGAACTTGATGTCCATAGCCAAAAGAAGGAAAGAGGACCCCTATCTCACACCTAATACAAAAATTAACTCAAAATGGATCAAAAACCTAAATATAAAAGCAAGAACCACAAAGCTTCTAGAAGAAAATGTAGAAAAATATCTTCAAGACCTGGTGGTAGGTGGTGGGTTCTTAAAGGAGATAAGAGGAGGACTGAGACAGACTAATGATGTTTAATGTATGTAGACGTTTTAATTAACTTCATTGTAGAAGTGTGGAAATGTATAGAGTTGATGGTAACACATTTTAGTGAGTAACAACTGGTTTGTAAATCGGATTGTGGCTGTAAAGAGTAGTCTAGGGATGTAAATGCCAACCGAAAAAAAGCTAGAGAATAATCTAGGGACTGAATAATATAGTAAACCCAGAGGTGGATGAGAATGGTGGTTGATGGTACATATGCAAGAGTGTCCTTGGTGAGCTAGAGCACAGATGTACATCACTATTGCAGGGTGGTGGGAATGTGGAGAAGCATGGAAAAAATACAACTGGAATGACCTATGGACTGTGGTTAACAATAATAATGTAATATCCATGCATCTAAGCCAAAGATGTACTGTGTTGATAATGGCAGAGTATGGAAAAAGTGTGCCAAATGTACACTATGGACCTGGTAATTATCTCATAATATTATCTCATAATTTATAACAAACGTTCCACCACGGTGTGGTATGTTGATAGAGGGGTATTGTACGGGAATCCTGAACATGTGAGTGATTGTTTTGTAAGTTTACAACTTCTGTCATAAAAATACATTTAATAAATAATAATAGGGTAGGTTGGGGGAAATACACCAAATGTAAGATAAGGACTATAATTAATAGCAAGATTTTGATGATGTTCTTTCATCATTTGTAACAAATATCTTACAACAATGCAAAGTGTTGATAGTGGGTTGATGTATGGGACCCCTGTATAATGTTATGAATGTTTGCTTTGTAAGTTCACAACTTTTACTATACACTTATTGTTTATGTATGTTCATATATAAATGATATAATAATAGGGTGGGTTGGGGGAAAAATACACCAAATATAAGATACTTTGGTTGGTAGTAATATTTTGAGGATGGTCTTTAATCATTAGCTAAAAATGTTTCACAACAATGCAGGGTATTGTTGGTAGGGTGAGGTATGATGTCCCTGTATGATGTTATGTATGTTTGTTTTGTAAGTTCACAGCTATTACTATACACTTATTGTCTATGTATGTGTGATATACTTCAATAAATTTTTTAAAAATGAAAAAAAAAAAAAATTGGCCCACAACATTATAGTATTGGAACTGTATAAATACCACAGTATTTATCAGGCTAATTCTTCTAATCCCCTTCTCTCTCTTTACAGACAGGGAAACTGAGAACCAAAGAGGTAAATTACTCCAAACCTCATTTGTAATAAAATAGTGGTAGCATCAAGGCTAGAACCTTTTGGGTCTCTGACTCCCAAAACACGTGCTGTGGTGTTTTGAAAATCCCCTATATGTAAAGGTTGAGAAAATAATTTGTGGGAAAATTAAAACTAAAAGTAAATTTCATAGAATAAAAAATATCTAAATATAATCTGAAAAAAAATATGAGAACTCAGTAATTACATGATAGAGATATAAAAGTAAAATAAAGGAAAAATCATTTAACCAAGGAATACAATTCAAAACTTAAATACATACTTGAATTTGGAGTGGGTGAATCATTAGTTTCATTAACATTTCCTGATCTGGTAAAACAGAATCCAAATCTAGCTCTTGACATTTCACAGCCTAAAAATTATAATTAAAAAGTTACTAATTCAATACTTATTTCCCAAAATTCAAAAAAAAAAAAAGAAGACAGAATAGTTTAATGGCTAGTCTTACCTTACTCAAAAACATAGCATAGTAACGATGTAGTGGCAGATGAAAAGTAACTTGGTTAGGTGCTGGCTGGAATAAACAAACAAAAATCCACAAATCAAAAAATGTTTTACAGAAGTTCAAAAAGGTTTTAAAATGTTAACACCACACTTTTACCTTGATTTATTCCTAAAGCTTTCTTATCAAAACTTGAAATTTTAGAAGATATAGCTAAAGACCCTCACTAGATAAAATTATTCCATGTAAACACCTAAGAGCAAGTTCCTTAAAGGCAGAAACTGTATTCTACTCATCTTTGAATTCTTGCAGCAGCTAGGACGATTAAATAATATTTCATAAACTTAATTAAGCTAAAGCAAATAATCATATAAAAATAAGGGATGGAATAGATTTCCCTCTACAATAGATCACTTGGGAATTCTAAGATGCATACATGCCAAACATGATAATAGAAGTAAGAATGATAATTACACCTAATATTCATCAAACATTAACTATATGCCAGTCACAGTGCTAAGGACTTTAGTCACATTACCTAATTTAATCCTCACAAAAACTCTATTAATTTCCAATTTTTAAAAAGTGAAATTCAAACTTAGAAAACTTAAGTAACTTCCTAAAATTCTTAAGCAGTGAAATAAGGAGCTAGTCTGGACTCCAATGTTATATTCAGAAGAGTGGGAGTAGTAAGAGGACTCTAACCACAGCCCTAAACTCTCCGGTACAGATGCAAGGCATTCCTAGAGTCCTTCACAAAGAGGTGAGATGCTCCCCAGATTAATGCTTCTAACACACCAGCCTCCACAGCAAAATTATTATAATATAGGTCAAGGACCTTGGGGATCCTTGTGAATATTATAAAAATTACATTTAAATACGTGAATTCCATCGGTCACAATATCCATATAGGGCAAAAGTACACCACAAACTGAAGGTATTATTTGTGATGCTTTTATAAGCTTTTAGTAATATTTTTTAACCCAAACATTCAAATAATTATGCTAATGTGGTATCAATATAGAGGTTTTAAAGAGTTACAATAATGTCACTATTTCTTTTTTTTCAAAACAAAAATAACCTCCTCAATATGTGAGTAATCGGCTATAGAAAATTGTTCTAATAAATAGAAGTTTGCTCTCCATTATCATAGTCATTTTAGTAACATCATCTACTAACTAGCTTAGTCAGAACCTCTCTCAATTTCTGTTGACAGCATTAAGCACAGTGGTTTAGAGCAGACTCTTAAGACCTAGACTGCATGAATTAAAATTCTAGCTCTGCCACCTACAGCTGTAAAATTGTAGGCAAGTCATTTTGAGCAGGCAATTGGAGAACAGATGCAAAATGCCTGGCCTGGCACTCTAGCAGGGACCTGAAGCAGAATGAGCCCCCGTCACCTAACTTCTTGTCATTTTTGTGACTCTTCTTTTCTAGTATTGCTCTTGTCTGCAGCACTCTTGGGCTGCTCCACTTGCAGAGCCCCAGAAGGTGGAGGGGAAATGATTGGCTAACTCAACTTAAAACCTAAGATTCAACCCCTCAGCAGGATATTTTTGCTACAAAAACATTCTATGGAGCAAACAGAGTATATCGCACAAGCAATCACTCGCAGTCCTATGCATTAGGAGAAAACTGGAAGTGCCACAAAATAGAGGAGGTGCACAAAGAAATGACATTTGAAGCAAGTTGCATTTGCCCAAGAGAAAGCAGAGTCTCTGGTTAGTTTCTGAAAGTCATGAAATAAGGGACAACTCTCAACCAGTTCAAAGTTTGCTCCTTCAGAGGGAAATTCTACAAAAAAAATACATCCTTAAATGTGACTCATATTTTGAAACATAATTCTGCCTTCAACAATGAGAAAATCTGTAAAAACAATGAATATGATAGAGCCTTGTGGCAGAACATTCCATTTATTCAGTGTGAGAGAACTCAGAGTGAAAATCAAGAGCAAGAACTGAAACTCAGAACAATGTGCTTCATATACACAACAAAATTCTTATAGGAGTTCATGAACATTCATGAATGGAATCAATTTGGAAGAGCTGTCAGTGAAGACTTGCCACTTAAAACACACAGGAGTGCTCATATCAGAGAGAAAATTTTATGAGTCTAATCAATGTGGGAACACCTTCAGAAATAACTCAATCCATGTAGTGTAAAGAAGACCCTATACTGCAGAGACAGATAATGAGAATAATCAAAATGGAAAAACCTTTGCCCAAATTCCAAATCCTGTCTTATGCAGGAAGACTAATGTCAGCAAGAAAAAATATAAATCTAGTGATAGTGGGAAAGGCTTTGTTTATCAGTCATTCTTTATGAGACACATGAAAATTCACACCAGAAAGAAACCCCATAAATGTAAGCAATATGGGGAAGACTTTAAAATATGCCTTTCCCCTTAAAAAACATTGAAGAAATCACATTGTGAAGAAGTTCTATGAATGCAAGGAACACGGGAAAGCCATCATTAGGTTCACAAAATTCACAGTACATATCAGGACTCACAACACCCTGTAATGTGAAGAATGTGAAAAAGCCTTCACTAATTTCTGCTGGACTTAAAATACACTTAAGGGATTAACAGTTAAGAGAACCCCTATGAATGAAAGGAATATAGAAAAACCTTCATTAAATTTTTCAACATACTGTACATAGAAGGAGGACATACTAGAAAGGAGCTGTACATGGGAAAGTCTTCCCTCAATTCTTGTAATCGTACAGAAATGTGAAAACACACACTGAGGGAAAAAACCCGGGAAGGCAAGGTCTATGGAAAACTTTTAATTTTCATTCATCTTTAGTAGACAGTTGTCTTCACACTGGAAAGAAACCTTATGAACCTGAGAAATATGGAAAAGCCTTTAGTGTTGTCTCAAATTGTTAGACCATAAAAGAAATCACACTGGAGAGACAAGACACCTCATGGGAATAAGGAATGTGGTCAAGACCTCTTTAAATACCCTTAAATTATACATGAACTCACCCCTTGGTGAGCTTTTCACTTACTGGACACAAGTGAGTACACAGTTGGAGAGAAATACTAATTGTTGCTGTCATTGCCTTTATCAGTGTCTCCTTAAACTGAAGCCGTAATTCATTATTTTCTCATTCAATCCTCTTATATGAGAAATATCCCTCAATGTGCCCTTCCACATAAATTTCATATAAATTTTGATATATGGTAGCTTTTTTACAATCTACTTATAAAAATATGGTCTCATTTCCAATGTGACATTATTTAGACTAATAGTATGTTCTATGACAAATTTTTGTCATTTTGTTGTTACTGATGTCATGATTTGACTATATCATGGTCAGAGGATATAGACTTTATATGATACTGATTTGGGCTACCTATTACAACTTCCATTTTGGGCTAATGCGGCCAATTATGTCAGTTGTCTGGTAATATCCATTCTTTTCATATTCTCTATCAGGGAGCATAGATTTGTTTTTGCAGAATAAGTACTGTTTAATGTTTTTAAACGCATCTCCCAGCTTTTCTCAGTGGTGGTAGGCAGAGTTTACAGTCCTGGTCAATAAGGAGACTCCTAGAGAGCTGCTGGAGAGTGCAAAGTATTATTGGTCTTTTTCTCTTAACCACATTCCCTTTATCCTCTCTCCTTGTTGCTTTCTGGAAATTGGACAAAATGTCCTGAGTTGGGACGAGCAACTTTAGGACTACTGGAATGAAGGTCACAGTCAAAATAATAGCTACGAAAATACAGTATTCTCTCACTCCCCAATGGCACATTTTGTGGTATTTGCAGCCACCATATACTGTATTTTTAGACTTGTTACATTTAAAAAAAGAAATTTCTAATTGGATTACGAGGCCTTTTAGGGTTTATAAATACAACTCTAGTTTATAAACCTAACATGTGACCATTTTTTATAATTGCTTCTTGTATGTTTCAAAACTGTATTTTCTTTGTTGTTGGGTAGGTCCAGGGTTCAGTACATTTCTGACTGATAAAACTTAATAGTGTTTTAAAAATCTCTTACTAACAAAATTTTTTACTTGATCTTTCAATGAGCAAGTTTTTAATAAAATATCCCACTTGAAAGTGAACTATCGAAGTCTTATAATTTTGTCAATTCTTGCTTAATATGTTTGGAGACAATGTCATTAGGTGCATAGAGCTTTTGGCTTTTTCTTTATTACATGTGAGTTGTTCTCTCTAATCTTAGTTTTAACCACCTTTTCTACCAACAATGTTTTTTTATTCATTCATCTAATAAATCGTCTAATAAAGGTGAAAGTTTATATGTCCCTTACCATGAACAAGTCTTATAAATTCTTTATATATGTATCACCTAATTTACCACCACCCCAAGGATAAACACTCTCATCATCTCCTTTTTATAAATGAAGAAACTGAAGTGCAGAATGTTAAACAACTTGCCAATATTAAATGGCTTCTTTTGAGTTAAAAAAAAAAAAAAAAAAAAAACTGTATTAAGTAGGCAAGTTACTTAACCTCACTGACTAAAATGCCTGACTTGGGAAGCGGCTGTGGCTCAATCAGTAGGGCTCCCATTTACCATATGGGAGGCCCCGGGTTCGGTTCCCGGGGCCTCCTGGTGAAGGCAAGCCCACCCGCACGGCGTGGTTAGCTGACCCAGGGAGCACAAGCAGCAAAGGGGGGGATAAATGAATAAATAAATAAAATCTTTTAAAAAAATAAAATAAAATAAAATAAAATGCCTGACTTGTAAAGCAGGGATAATAAACAGTAGGATGGCCATGAGTGAGATAACACAGTACCCAACACATATTGCTATTAACTAGTAAGTGACAGACTCTAACTTGTCAATCAAGGCTTTAGTGTATTGTACTTTTCTAAATTCGCATTCTTCTGCAGTGTTAAATTCTATAATCCTTCAATGGCCCTTGCCTAATGTCACAGATTAGCCACTGAATAAACTTTTTCCACTTCTTCCATATATATTGGTGGTCCTCAAGTACCATTCTCAGCTCTCTACTCTTCTCATTCAAGGTGACTTTATCCAGATTTCCAGCTTCAACTGCTGACTCTACCCAGATGACTTTCAAATCACAGCAAAAATCTTAATACTGAATCCAAACTTTCATTTAAGATGTCTATTGAACATGAACACTTAATGCCCCATGGAAACCACAAAAACAACGTGTCCAAACCAAACTCAGCATCTTTGCCCTAAAACCAAATCCTCTTCAATATCTCTTCAAAATCCTCTCCAATCTCCCAGTAATTCTTATCTGAAATGTAGACTCTTTCCTTCTTACAAATCCCCTACATCTGATCAAGTACCAAAGTGTGTTTATTTGATTTTCCACGTAGCTTATAAATCTACTTCCTCCTCTCTCTCCACACTTTCCCTACTAACCTTAGTTCAGGCCTTCAGCACTGAGTAGCTATATTTCAGCAGTAGCCCCTGCTTCTTCTCTTACCTTTCCGGTATCTGCCAAGCTCACAACTATTCTCATCTTTTCAGAATATGCCCACCCCCCACTCCACCCCCACACACACACACACAGAGGCATTGGAGCCTGACAGTCAAGTTTATAGTAGATACTTATGACTGGAATCAGGGCAGGGAACACCAACCCAAACCTAAGTAATGAGTTTCTCTCTCTCTTAGAAACTGGAACTGGGATTCAAAGATATCGCCAAGCAGTCTTGGAGTATGCCCAAAATTGAAATGTTAGACAACTAAAGGAAGGCTAAATCTGACCACCTGGGAAAAGAAGCAAAGAGAGGGAATTTAAAAATGAAACGGATACACAAGGCAAAAGCAAAGGCACAAGACAAGAATTCCTTTTCAGCTTTCCAGTCAGTTCCTAAGGTGCAGCTGATCTAAGATCCCCTGAGATACTCCTCTAGACTCATAATAAATTGTCCACTTAAACTTAAGCTGTCTAATATTGGTTCCTTTTCCTTGCATTCAAAAGAACCTCGACTAACACATCTCTCTCTTGCTGCCAAGAGGTGGTCTTGCTAAAACAGTTATTCACAATTCATTAATGACTCCCTATGATTTTAAACTCATGATAACCTTCCAACTCCTGAAAAGACAGAACTTACCTCTCTAGCCTCATCTCCTTTCACACAAACTAGTGAACCATAGGTAGTCCCTTTAACCCACCATGCCTCTGTGCCTTTGTATATGCTGTTCCCTCTGCCTCAAATGCTCTACCATCCCGTCTTCCATTGGATTAACACATCTTTAAGACTTGGGTCAAATGATATTTCTATCAGGCAGTCTCCTGAATCTCTGCATCTAAACTTCACATATAGGCAGAAAAGGGGGAGGAGGGCGGATAATAATATTTTCACTACTTCACATTGTTTTTTTGTTTTTTTTTTAAGATTTATTTATTTCTCCCCGCCACCCCCATCCCCGTTGTCTGTTCTCTATGTCCATTCGCTGTGTGTTCTTCCATGTCTGCTTGTCTTCTCTTTAGGCGGCACCAGGAACTGATCTTGGGACCTTCCGGAGTGGGAGAGAGGTCCTCAATCTCTTACGCCACCTCAGCTCCCTGATCTACTGTGTCTCTTATTGTCTGTCCTCTGTGTCTCTTTTTGTTGCATCATCTTGCCGCACCAGCTCTCCACACAGGCCAGCTCTCCTGCGCGGGCCAGCCCTCCTACACAGGCCAGCACTCTGCGTGGGTCAGCACTCCACGCAGGCCAGCTTGCCTTCACCAGGAGGCCCCGGAAATCGAACCCTTGATCTCCTATATGGTAGATGGGAGCCCAATCACTTGACCCACATCCACTTCCCCACAAGGTTGTTTTGAGGAACAAATAAAATATGCCAAATAAACAAAAATCTTTTAAACACCATATAAAAAACATAACATATTGTTTGCTTCCTCCAGTTCCACACATATTTTCTCTATTAAAAAATCAATTTAGGGAAGCGGCTGTGGCTCAATCAGTAGGGCTCCCGTTTACCATATGGGAGGCCCCGGGTTCAGTTCCCGGGGCCTCCTGGTGAAGGCAAGCCCGCCCACTGGCGTGGTTAGCTGACCCAGCGAGCACAAGCAGCAAGGGGGGGATAAATGAATAAATAAATAAAATCTTTTAAAAAATTAAAAATAAAAAAAAAATAAAAATAAAAAATCAATTTAGATTTTTAATCTGTTGATCTGTTTATTTTGTAAAAGACTTTCTAGGTGTACAAGACACAATTGTGTAAAACTGCATATAGTTGCCAATTAGTTTTGTTTTTACTTTGTCCTTTGCTATCTTTGTGATGCCTTGGTGTAGATTTGTGTTTATACAAATTTTATTTGTATGATTTCATATTAAGCCTCAAATAAGTGCTTCCTTACGTGGGGAAAAAAAGAAAAAAATCTATTTAAATTCTTTACAACATTTGACAGTTTCCTAAAAATACTTGGTGTGAAAAACAGACTCAGTTAGTGGTCTACTATTTCCTTGAGTTCAGGTGCTCTGAATATCATATATGATTCTTACTTTCCTTAACAACATCCACCTTTGAGTCCAACCACAGATTAATTTCATGTCAAACATTTACTACATAAATCCTCTGTATGTAATCCAATTTTCCTCCTACTTCAATCTTCCTATTGTCTTATTAATGCTGCCATTCAGCAATAATTCCTATAGTTTCAAATACCAGTGAGAATGGGGCTGAGAGAAGCTCCAGCTAAGGGACTAATCACTAATCTTAGATGGATCAAAGAAGGAAAAACAGCAGGGTGAAAGTAGGATAGTGCTCTGCAGAGGTTGGAGGATGTTTTCTCTGAATACTTACTCATCATCTTTAATATAAACAAAGTTTAAGCTCAAAGACCAACCATTAGAAATGAATAAGAATCAATGAGATTTGATGAAGGCAGAATCAGAATCCAAATGGACAAAATCCAGGTAAAAGGCTAAAAGTAGACCCAGCTATTGAGGGGAGGAGTGATTAGAGATGGGAGATAAATTAGTCTGGGGCAAGAAGGATTAGAATTAAAGACAACAGGGGGCTCTTGCCCTCCTAAATAATTCAGTCCTAAAGCCACCAGGGAATTGGGAGAGGAGACAGGGCTAAATAGGCATCTACAGGTGAGGAGCCTAAGGAGGGATGCCAGAGTCCAAGTCGAATGAGGAGGGCCACTGTGTATGAGGAAGGGGTAGCAGTGAAGGGGGAATTGGAACGGGATGTCAGACTATTCAGGCTGAAGAGTATCCACAGGAGAGGGGGTGTAGCTTGGTATATAGAGTTGGCACCTGAGTAGAGTCAAAAGAATATCCACACAGCAGAGCAAACCAGTGTAGTGTGTCAGAACCCAAACAGGGGGAGGAGGACATCAAAGAGGGGACTGGCTTGGCATGGGGAATCAGAACCCAATCAAGGTAAAGAGGGAAATGAAATAGGGGATCAATGTGGAATAAAAAATCAAATTTCAAGTATGTGAGGAGGTAATCCACATGTGCAGGGGCCTCAGCGTGAGGTGTAAGAGCCCAAGCAAAACAAGGAGAACATCCACAAAGACAAGAAGCCTGGTGTGGAATAAAAGAACCTAAACAGGGTGAGGAGGGCTTCCTTACAGAAGGCAGTCCAGGAAGAAGTCAGAGTCCAAGTAGGGTAAGGATGCTGTCCACATGTGTTAGGAGCAGGGGATAGGAGTAGAATAAGGACTCAAAGCAGGAGAAAAGGGCATCCATGTGGGGGAAAAGGTAGCAACTGAGGTGACAGACTGGTTATATAAAAGAGGATTGGGCAAATAAGTAAATAATCTAAAGATAATGAAAGCGAGGTTTCTCACTGTTGGGAGAAAACTAGAATGAACCCTGTGGTTTTAGGCTAGAATTTAAAATACAAGTATGAACTCATAACTTGCAATATACATATAGACAGATACAGAAACAAATAGAGATGTGAATATGTGAGTGTGAATAAATATATACTTACATTCACATACATATACTCCTTAGCTCTGATCTCTGAGAAGGACAGGGAGCAGTGACACCCCAATAGTAATGAGCACAACTAGCACTTGATTGGAATGTTACCTGCTTGATCTCTTCACCATAAAGTTATCCTTTTCCTCATTAAAATTTAAATCTTGCTTTCTAAATACCATTCTCCACTAAAAGCAACCAGGGATCCATTAAGAAATGGGTCAATCCAGGACTGGGATAGGGAAAACAGAAGGTGAGCCTGAAACATCTTGCTGGGCCACAAAGCAGGGAAGTGGTCAAGAATGATGGGACAAGACAAAAGGACATTGAAGCCAGCTTGAAGGAACTTTCAGTGGCCACATCTGAAACAATTTGGACATCAAATAATAATAGTAATGGATTAGAACTACTAAATAAAATAGAAAACTATAAATCTCTACATATAAAAATAAACAAATGAGGAAATTGAAAATTTGATCAGAAAATAGGTATCTACACAGTCCTAAAGTATGTCCTCACAAATTACTTTATTAATTACAATGAGGAGATAGATATCTTTACAGTGAAGAAGTCCAGAAGGCAACATTTCAATCAAGTGACCAAAGAGAACATCATCAGTGACAGTACAAAAAGAAATCTTGAACCACCAGGTAAGACGCAATGGAAAGATTGCAGCATCACTTCTCTAATATTCCTGCCAAAGATAACTGGCATGTACTCTTCAAAAATGTCATTATCTTGAAAAGCAGAGAAAGACTGAAAAATTGTTCCAGAAGGAGACTAGAGACATGACAACAAAATACAACATGTGGAACATACAATGAACTGTATCCTTTTGCTATTAGAATAACATGGATAAGGTCTAAGAATTAGATGGTAATAATATATTCATTTTAATTTCCTAATTTTGTAAGAGAATGTCTCTGTAAGAAATACACACAAAAGTACTTGGGTGCAATGTGACATTGGATCAACAATTTAATTCTCAAATGGTTTAGGGAAAAACATTCTCTGTACTCCATTTGCAACTTTTTAATAAATTTGTTATTGTATCAAAATTTTAAAAAATAAAAAAAGAAAGAAAAGCTCCACTCTGCCCCCCTGCTAAAAAAAAGACAGCAGGGATCTATCCAGGGTTCAGAAATCATCTGAACAGAGTAAGAGGATAGAAGGGTGTCTTCCTTAGGCATCTATGGCATATATATCATATTCTGGTCTCATTTCATAGGAGTAATAGAAAAGGGCTTCTGATTGCAAACTTGGCTCACTAATTAAAAGCAACCCCTTGTTCAATTCATAAATAGTACATCCTGCTTAAACTCTCCTCAGTTCATTATCAATAACTACTGCCTTTGCTCAAGCCCATCTTTTCATACTGATGTGAAGAACATGGTCCAATAAAGCTGTGATACCCTTTCCATTAATCTCCCCCATCTTGTGAGCATTTGTACTATCATTTTGCCTCTTCAAATGAAATTAACTTTCATTCCAGAGAAATAGTGAGACATATACACTTAATAATGGAACAAGAAAATATGCCCTTCCTCTCTAGGAAATAAGCAGACATGATTATTATACTGTGGAATCTCCTAAATATCAAGGAACTAGTCTCCCCTTTTCAAATCTCCTTTTTCAAAGCCTAACAATATGTTCATTCTGACTTCTCTCCCTTATCCCATGAAAAGATATTATTTTCAATGTTAAATGAGATCTAATAGATTTTTTTCTTAAATGTTTTTATGTATTTCAAAAATATACATACCTCATCTACGAAGTTAATAGCATCAAACCAGTCTTGAAGTGCTTCAAGGCAATATCTAACAACATTTTGGGTATATTCTTGAGTTTCCTAGAATAATAATTTATGTAAATTTTATAACATAAAAATATATATTTTAAACTTCAAATTATATATAATACATAACAATAAGTTATATATATTGTATATATAATACTAAAATACATGTTTTCAAGATAACTTCTACATTTGCCATTTTATGACACCTTCCCTTCACAAACTAATAGTAACAACCTGTAACAATTGTGATGCTTAATGAACAACAATATGCTTCCTTTATATCAGATATTCCTGAAAATAAGTCAAATCTAAAATACATCTATATGCTGTAAATTGGATTCCATTTCAAGAAACCCCAAAAATACTATAAATTCCCTAACTGTAGGTCACATAAAACTCTTGGTCTACAGGCAAGAACTTTCACAGGTGCCTGAATTTGAACATCAAGCAGCTATTAGCCATCAGCAAAAACTGGGGAAACTGATCTGGTATTTTATTTCCAACTAATCTTCAGCTTATCCCTCTAAACCACTTCAGAGGATAGAATGGATGGTTAAGGAACCCCCAATCTTTAAACTCTCAGTCAAGACTCATTAAGCTGCTAGAAGGGACTGAAAGAAAGGATTTGTCTTCCTTAGGTTTTACAACATAATTCATATATAGTCAAGGGCCCACACCAAAAAAAAATAAAAATAAAACATGTGACAATGAAAATTCTTAACTGGCTCTCTGTCCCCACATTCCAATCTCTGTCCACAGCTCCAAGAGGGGAGAAGCTGAGTAAAACAGTAAAGCAATGGTTTGGGAAAAGAGGCTAGACTGATCTAAGGGGACTCTGTAAGAGTCAGCACCCCTACAGGAGAGGAAAAGCTCCAGGCTCCCCTGACAGCCACTCTGAGCTCCAATCAGCTTGCAGAGAAGCAGAGTTTAGAGGGAGAAACAATTATAGCTCTAAGGCAGGGGCTGGACGCAAGTTTTTAAGTCATGCTTGCCCTAGTACTGGAGGCCGAAAAATATTCCAGTCACGTGGTCTCAAGCTAGGTCCTTCCCCTAGTAAAAGCAGCTATGTATTCCATCCCAAGCAGATAGCAGAATGAGACACTTCAGGGCTCCATCCCCTTCACAGAAGCTTTGAACAAATTAGCAAAAATTGGCAGAATCATCTTTCTCAAAGCTCCAAAAAACAGTTGAACTACAGTAACAGGGTGAGCACTGATGAAGAAAAAGGCTACTTAAAAGCAGTAGGATCTATTAGCTATAGTCCATGGTTTAACTAAGGGTTCACTATTTGTGTAGCACTAATAGTACTATTATAAAAATGTGCTTTCATCAATTATAACAAATGTTTCAACCAAGTTGTTAATAGTAGGGTGGCATGTGTGAATCTTGTATTTTATGCATGATTGTTCTGTAAACTTATAAAGGGAAAAAAATAAAAGCAGTAGTACCTCATGGCATGCTGGCTGGCCCATTCCCCACCCTTCATGGGCTCCACACAGAGCCAGCCCATGCTCCCAGTGGCAGATCCCTGATCCCAATTCCAGAAGGAGCAGTGTAACCTTCATGCACATACTGAAAGAACATATGGCTGGCCCGATCTGTCTGGTGGTGGCCTGAGGCATGTGCTGCCACAAAACTTGCCCTACATGTAGAAGTCAGCTCAAGAGGTCTCCTACAAAACACTGCAGGAAAACAGTCAAGTGGCTGTCTGAGGCAAGAGATTGTTAGATGTTAAGGGATATACAGGGCAGAGCCCAGAACAATGAGGAATCTGTTCCCTAAGGAAGAGGGGACATTTGGATCAGTATAAATAGGGGAATTCCTAAGGCCACATGCACACTGCCCAAGAAAAGATGCATGCACAGAAAGGATTAGGGCAGTCACCCCCAAGTTCTCACACAGGTCAATCTGCAAAGACTGAGGAAAGTATTTTCTTTTTCCCTTTTTTTTTTTTTTTTTTTTTTGTTATTGTTGTTGTTGTCATTGTCTGCTCCTGATAACCAAGGAAAGCTCTGTCATAACACTACTGGATACAAGCTTAGGAAACATGTCTCAAGGTCTAAATTCCAGTGATAAGACATTAAAATATCAAAATGTCCAGGTTTCAACAAAAGGTTACAAAACATACAAAGAAACAGGAAATGATGGCCCAAACAAAGGATAAAATTAAAGCATAAGAAACCATCAATGGGGAAGCAGATGTGGCTCAGGCAACTGAGCTCCCACTTACCACATGGGAGGTACATGGTTTGGTTCCTAATGCCTCCTAAAGAAGACAGCAAGCTGGCACAATGGGCAGGCGCGGCAAGCTGACACAACAAGATGACACAACAAAATGACACAACAAGAGACACAAGAAGAAAAACAATATGAGAGACACAACAAAGGAGGGAGCAGAGGTTCCCAGTGCCTCCTGAAGAAAACGAGCAAGACAGTGAGCTGACATGACGGGCAGGTGCAGCAAGATGGCGCAACAAGAGACACAAGAAGGAAAAACATAATGAGAGACCCAAAAAGGGAGGGAACGGAGGTGGCTCAAGTGATTACGCACCTCCCTCCCACATAGGAGGTCCCGGGTTCAGTTCCCAGTGCCTCCTAAAGACACAGCACACAGAAAGTGCAAACAACAAAGGGGTAGGGAGAAATAAATAAATAAATAAATCTTTTTTAAAAACCATCAATGAAAAAGACAAGACCTGGAATAAACCAGATAAATACTTAAAAAATGGTCCTAAATATGCTCAATGAGCTAAAGGAAAACATGGACAAGGAACTAAAGGAAATCAGGAAAATGTTAGCTGAACACAAAGAAAGTATCAGTAGAGAGTTAGAAATTATGAAAGGAATCAAACAGAGCTGAAGACCACAGTAACAGAAATTTAAAATTTCCTGGAGGGGTTAAACAGCAGGTGGCAGAAGAAAGAGTCAATGAATTTGAGGATAAGACAATTAAAATCATCCAGTCTGAGGAGAAAAAGGAGAAAGAATGAAGAAAAATGAATAGAGCCTGAGGAACCTGTGGGTCACTATCAAGCAACCAATATTTGCATTGTGGGAATCCCAGAAGGAAAAGAAGGAGACAGGAGCAGAGAGAATATTCAAAGACATAATGGCTGAAAACTTCCCAAATTTAACAACAACAAAAAAAACCATGAATATACCCACCCGAGATGTTCAACGAACTCTAAACAAGATAAACACAAATAGACACACACCACAACACCTTGTAATCAAACTGTCAGATGCCCAAGATGAAGAGAGAATTCTGAAATCTGCAAGAGAGAAGCAACATGTCACATATAAAGAAGCCTCTTTAAGATTAAGTGCTGGGAGTAGATGTGGCTTAAGCAGTTGAGCGCCCACCTCCCATTAGAGGTCCCAGGTTCGGCTCCTGGTGCCTCCTGAATAAACAAAAACAAACAATAAGGAAAACAAATGAAAAAACCATCTCAGGGGAGCCGACATGGCTCAGTGATTAAGTGCCAGCTTCCCACATTTGAGGTCCCAGATTCAATCCCTAGTCCCCAGCACCATAAAAAAAAAAAAAAAAAAAAAAGATTAAGTACCAATTTCTCATCAGAAACCATGGAGGCAAGAAAGCAGTGGGATGGCATATTTAAAGTGTTGAAAGCAAAAAATTGCCATCCAGGTATTGTCTATCTGGCAAAGCTGTCATACAAAAATGTGGAAGAGATTAAGACCTTCCTAGATAAAAAAGCTGAAGGAGTTCACCACCACAAGACCACCCCCTACAAGATATTGAGAGTTCTGCAGGTTAATTGGACAATAGATGGAAGCCACATGAAGTAAAAGGATCTCTAGTAAGGGTAACAACATGGGTAAATATAAACAGCAATAGCATTGTATTTTTGACTTGTAATCCCACTTTTTGTTCCCTACAGGATCTAAAAGGCAAATACATAAAACATTATGATAAATCAGTGGTTTTGGACTCATAATATATATAAGGACCTCCCAGTAAAAATTAAAAAAAGAAAAATATAGAAGGCTCATGGGCCACCAGGCCCCATGCATGGGTGAGACACAAGGGTCTGCGAGCAGGTGAGCCGCCAGGCCCCACAAGCCATACAGCAAGATGATGACGTAACAAGAGAGTTACACAAGGGAGAGCCAAGATGAGACGCACTGAAAAACCAGGAACTAAGGTGACGCAAGCGGTAGTAGATCACCTCTCTCCCACATCGGAGGTTCCGAAGATCGAATCCCAGTGAAGACAGAAGGAGAAGGATGAGAAGAGAGGGCAGGAAATGGACACAGAGAGTTGCCCAGCAAACGGACACAGAAACAGCAAAAACAGGGGGGTGGGGGGGTGGTAAAAATGGATAAAAGTAAATAAATAAATCCTTAAAAAAGTGTATAGGGGAGGAAGATTCGGACTATAGTTAGTAGTAATACTTTGACGATGCTCTTTCATGATTTGTTAACAAATGTTTCACAACAATGCAGGATGTTTGTGGAGGGGTGATGTGTGGGACATCTGTATGATGTTATGCATGTTTGTTTTGTAAGTTCACGATGTTTACTGAACACTTATAGTTTATGTATGTTCATGTATGAATGATATACTTCAAAAAATTGTTTAAAGATTTTTAAAAAAATTTTTTTTAATAAAAATAAAAATAGGGAAGCGGCTGTGGCTCAATCAGTGGGGCTCCCGTTTACCATGTGGGAGGCCCCGGGTTCGGTTCCCGGGGCCTCCTGGTGAGGGCAGGCCCGCCGGCACGGCGTGGTTGGCTGACCCAGCGAGCACAAGCAGCAAGGGGGGGATAAATGAATAAATAAATAAAATCTTTAAAAATAAAAAAAAATAAAAATAAAAAAAACCTGTTTCTAGTATTTTGCATCAGCATCCCTTTGGCTGACTAATATAAGATCTAACATCATACTTAATGGTGAAAGACTGAAAGCTTTTTGCCTAAAATCAACATTGTACTGGAAGGTACAGCCAGGGCACTTAGGTAAGAAAAAGAAATAAAATGATTTCAAAATGGAAAGGAAGAAGTAAAACTATATCAATTTACAGAGATATGATCTAATATATAGGTAATCCTAAAGAAGCCACAAAAACAGTTATAATCGTTAATAAACAAGTTCAGTAAGGATGCAGGATAAAAGACCAATTTATAAAAATCAGTTATATTTCTATACACTAGTGACAAAAAATGCAAAAGTGAAATTAAAACAGTCCCATTTACAATAGCATCAAAAAAAATAAAGTACTTGGGAATAAATTTAATGAAGGAAGTATAACACTTAAACACTGAAAACTAAACATTGTTGAAAGAAATTAAAGAAGGCCTAAATAAAAGGAAAGACATCCTGTGTTCATGGATTATAAGACTTAATATTGTTAGGATGGTAATACTCTCCCCAAATTAATGACTCAATGCAACCTCTATCAAACTTCAAACTGACTTTTTTTTTTTTTGAGGTACTGGGGGCAGGAGATTGAACCCAGGACCTCATATGTGGGAAGCTGGTGCTCAACCACTGAGCCACATAGGCTTCCCTGAGTTGGTTTTTTCATTTGTTTTGCTTGTTGTTTGTTTTAGTTTTTACAGGAAGCACCAGGAAACAAACCTGGGACCTCCCATGTGGGAGGCGGGCATTCAACCACTTGAGCTACATCTGCTCCCAAACTGCCTTTTTTATAGAAATGGGCACACTGAGCCTAAAATTGAGGAACTGATATGGAAATGCAAGGGACCTTAAAGAACCAAAACAATCTTGAAAAAGAAAAACAAAGATGGAGGATTCATATGTTCTGATTTCAAAAAACTTACTATAAAAAGCTACAATAATCAAAACAGTATGAGGCTGACATAAGGATAGACATATAGATGAATGGAATAGAACTGAAAGTCCTGAAATAGACTCATATATCTGTGGTCAACTAATTTTCAACAAAGATGCCAAGACCATTTAAATGAGGAAAAAGTAGTCTCTTCAATAAAGGTTGTGGAAATAACTGGATATCAACATACAAAACAATGAATTTGGACCGCTACCTCACACCATATACAAACATTAACTCAAAATGGATCACAGACTTAAATGTAAGAACTAAAACTATAAAACTGTTAGAAGGAAACAGGGGTATGACCTTGAATTAGGCAACAGTTTCTTAGATATGATATATAGAGCACAAGCAACCAAAGTGAAAAACAGATAAGTTAGCCCTCATCAAAATCAAAAAGTTTATGAGTCAAAAAACACTATCAAGAAAGTGAAAAGACAACACATACAAAGGGAGAAAATATTTGCAAATCATGTCTGATAAGGTTCTAGTGTTCAGAACATACAAAGAATTCTCACAACTCCACAACAAAAAGAAAAGTAACCCAATTTTTAAATGGGCAAATTATTTGAACAGACATTCTCCAAAGATATACAAATGGCCAACAAGCACATGAAAATATGCTCAACAACACTGGTCATTAGGGAAATGCAAATCAGACACGTGATAAGAAACTAATTCAAATCCACTAGGGTTGTTATAATAATAAAACAAAGGATACTAACAAGTGTTGGCAAAGATATGGAGAAATTGGAACCCTCATCATTTCGATGGGAATATAAAATGCTGCAGCCACCTTGGAAATACAGTTTGGCAGTTTTCCAATAAGTTAACATACAGTTATCATATGACCCAGCAATTCCACTCCTAGGTATAGATCCATGAGAATTGAAAACATATGTTCCCACAAAAACATATGCACAAATGTATATAGCATTATTCATATTAGCCAAAAAATGGAAACAATTCAAATGTCCCATCAACTGATGAATAAATAAAATGTGATATATCCATAGAATGTAATATTATCTAGCCATAAAAAGGAATGAAGTACTGAAATATGCTACAACATGGATGAACCTTAAAAACATTATGCTACTAAATGAAAAATCAGACAAAAAGGCCACATATTGTATGATTCCATTTATATCAAATGTCCAGAAAAGGCAAATTAGTAGAGACAATAAGTAGATTAGTGATTGCCAGAGGATTGGGGAAATTGGGGGAGGGGAGGGGGTTGAAGCTGTATGTACCCCAGAAAGGCATGTTCTTAAATTTAATTCATTCCTGTAGGTGTGACCCATTGTGAGTAAGACCTTTGATGAGGTTCCTTCAGTTAAGGTGTGACCCATCTCATTCAGGATGGGTCTTAATCCTCTTACTGGAGTCCTTTATAAACAGAATGAATACAGAGAGAAATAGAAAGCTATGGAAACAGAAGCTGAAAGCAACAAAACCTGGAAAAAGAAAGGAGAAACCAGCAGATGTCACCATGTGCCTTGCCATGTAGCAGAAGAGTCAAAGATCACCAGCAGCTAGTCTTCAGGAAAAAAACATTGCCTTAATGATGTCTTGATTTAGACATTTTTCTCAGTCTCAAAATTGTAAACTAATAAATTCCCCTTGTTAAGGCAATCCATTTTTGGTATATTCCTTTAAGCAGCCTAGAAGACTTAAACAGGGGAATAGAAAGGTATGGGATTTCTTTCTGGGATAATGAAAATGTCCTGGAATTAATGGTGATGTTTTGCAACATTGTAAATACACCAAAAACCACTGAAATGAACACTTCAAAGGGGTTGCAACAGTGAATTTTACAGTATATGAATTTTATTTCAACAAAAAAAATTTTTTTAAGAAATCTGTGGGCATCAATATATAATGTAAAAGTGCAGGTCGCATCAAAGTCAAACAGGTTAAAATCATCAGCCACTTATAAAAATTACCCAGGGCTTTTTTTTTTTTTCAAGAAAGCTAAAACATCTCACTTTCATTCTTGACCTCTCCTTCACCCTGCTTAGTCTCCATGCCCAGTAAATTCTTCCTTGAAATTATCACTCTTATTTCTACTGCCATTCATTGATAAAGAAACTTTGAAAGCCAAATGTTCTCACATTTTTGCCAAGGGTTTTGAAAAAGGGGTATAGTCATGCACTCTTGACAAAAGTATAAACTGTAAAAACCTTTCTGGAAAACTATTTAATAGTAGTTATCAAAACTCTTTTAAAAGTGGACAATTAATTGTACTTCCTAAATACAGCATATTTAATAATCATGTTCAGGTCATCTTTCTCCCATCCTCTCACCACTACCATCCCCACCCCCAAAAACTCAATATGCATATTGAGTTACTACAAGTTTTTGTGTCCTTAAGAAAGTTACTTAAATTTTCTGGGCTTCAGTTTCTTCATATGTGAAAATGAGCATAATACTATCTACTTCCTAGCACTGTTATGAAGAAGTGAGTAAGATAATGTATCTATAAAATACTCTAGCACTATGCCTGACAAATAGTTTAAGTGCTCCAAGAAAGGAGTCATGGCTAGACTCAACTTCTATCAAGTCTGCAGTAACCTGAAATTGCTGCCAGAGATTTTACAACTTATTTGTTTTCTTCAGAAAGCAAAAATTAATAGAATTCCAAAAATGTGCCATCCCTTTCACCAATAAGCCTGTAATTAATCTGGTATTCCTTTTATAAACAGCCTTTAATAATTTTAAGAATAAAATAGCTTTCAAGGCAATCATACAAAGAAAATAAGTTATCAAGTAAAGTTACATTTTATATTGTTTAATCCTTTAGTTTTGCTTTGTTTTGTTTTGTTTTGTTTTAGGAGGCACTGGGGATTAAACCCAGGACCTCATACATGGGAAGGAGGAACTCAACCATTGAGCCACATTGCTACCCAATATTTTATAGTTAGAGAATATAAACATAGAGAAAGAGCATTTTTCCCTTGAAATAGTAGTCTTTCTTCTAGCTTACATTTCAAAAACCTGACAGCACTGCTGCTTAAAAACTCTAGTCATTCTTACTAAAATACGATAAAGCAAAGTGGTAAAGAGCACCTATTCTGAAGTCAGACTTGGTTGTTTTCAAATCATCCTCCACTAGATATGTGAATACGGGCAAGTTATTTAACCTCTAAAAGAGAAAAAAAAAAAGGATACTATCTACTTTATAAGAGATGATACGAGGATGAGATAATAGATGTAAACTGCCTAGTACAATGTCTGGCACAGTATAGTTGCTCATCAAGTGAGCATCTTATGTAGGAATTAGTTGCCCCTTTAGGTGAAACTACTCTCTCAGATACTGCCAGGCTAATATTAACCTGTTTTCTGCTCTCTTCACTTATTATTAGGCTAAGGGGGCCATAACATATTGCAATCCTGGCCTTAGAAGCGAAAATTAAATTACTCCCTGGAAACAATGATTTCTATCTATCACAGAGATAAATATAACCCCAACTCCATAATGTATATCCATCCTAAAACACAGCTGTCAGAGCAACCCTCTTAAATATTGATCTTTTCATATCAACCCTTCCTTCTTCTTGAATCGCAGTCTACTTTTGGCTTTATATGATACCATATTCTTCTGGGTTTTCTCCTCATTCTTCCCTTGATCTCTGAAGGTCAGAGTCATTTCTTCAGAATTCACTTCTCCTCTCTTCCTACTTGAACTCATCCCATTCCCTGGTTTTAAATACTATCTATATGCCAAAGGTCTAGAATAGAAATCCTTAGTCCAGACTTCTCTTTTGAGTATGAGATTCATATATCCAGCTATCTACACACCATCTCCACTTGGACGTTTCTTAGGCATCTCAAACTTAACATATCTAAAACTGACTCAGTCTCTCTAAAACCTAATTTTCTACCAGTCTTCCACCTCTATATAAATATTACCCCCATGCGTTGTTACCTAAAGATCTATCTCCCTCATAAATAAAACATACAATCAGTCATCAAGCTTGCTGATGAATTTCATGTTTGGACTATTACCATAGCACCCCAACTGGTCTATTGGCTTCTAGTCTTACTTCCCACTTCACCACCAATTCAGTATTCCCCAGCAACAAGAATGATCTTTTAAATGTAAATCGGATCACATCAAACCCCTACTTAAAAGTTGTTGCGGTTGGGCAGTTTGATTTAATTATGAATTCCAAAATATAATTGGATCATGCTTGTAAACTGATCTGTTAATCTGGGCATGATTAAGTTATGATTAGGGCGTTGACCGGGCCATGACAGTAGGGCGTTGAGCCCCACCCCTTGGTGGGTGGGGAATCGAATATAAAAGGCAAAGCAAAGAACAGAGTTGAAGCAGTCTTTTGAGAAGCAGTTTTGATATTGGAGAGAAGGCCCCAGGAGAAGAGAAGTGAGCCTTTCACCTGATAGTCTACAGTTGACCTTGTGAAGGAACCAGAGGAGCTAAGCCCGGAGAGAGAAATGCAGCCCTGGGAAGAGAGGAACCCAAGAAGCCTGAACCCTGGCAAACATAGGCAGCTGTCTTGCTCCAATACGTGACAATGGACTTTGGTGAGAGAAGAAACTTAACGCTTTATGGCCTGGTATCTGTGGACTTCTACCCCAAATAAATACCCTTTATAAAGACCAACCCATTTTTGGTATTTCACATTAGCACCCCTTTGGCTGACTAATACAAAAGTCTTCACTGGTTTTAGGTGACCAACTAAAATTGCCTGGGACTGTTTTAAGAACTAAAAGTCTTAGGTAAACCAGAACGGTTGGTCACTTTATTTAGACCCTCTACTTTATAAATATGTTCAAATGAGAAAAGAAAAAAAAAAATCCTCACTGGTTTCTCCTTAAAATTAAATCCAAGACTCCTTAATGTGACCTACAAAGGAGCTGCATAATCTGACCTGTGTCTCTCTCCAATTCCATCTTATTCTACTCTGTGGCTCCAGCCACAGATTCTTTAAAAGTACCAAGTGTTTTTCTACGGGCAGTAGGCTACTCCAATCTGCCTTCCACCACCACCACCACCACCACCCCCACTTTTATTCTTCACATTGCTCCTTCATAACCTTCTTCAGAAAAGCCTTCCCTGACCCCCAAAGCCAAACAGTCCCCATCCTCATTCTCCCTCATATCAACCTATTATTTTCTACTAGAGTATTTACGAAAGCTTGTAAAGTAAATATATGCATATATTTAGCAAATGTCTATCTTCCCTACTAGGCTGATCCATGAGCGCAAAAATCACATCTATTTGGTCAACACCAAAAATCTAAGCAAGTAGACAGTATCTGGCATAGAATAGCATTCAACAAAGTTTTTTTTGAATGAATGACAAACAAACCTCATATTATGTGGCCATTTTTGATAAATGCTACAGTGGACATTAAACAAAATACCAAGACTACTTAGAATATAATCACAAATCTGACTGGGGGAAGTTCAAGAAGCAGGTTATATATCAGCTGAGTCCTATAAGTAGAATTTTTGAAGAGCTAACACTAATGGTTCTTAACTCTGGTTAGAATCGCTGCCCAGGTCCTACTGTATATCAAATGAATCAAAATCTCTAACAATGGGGTTTATATATCTGTATTTATTAAACTTCCCAATTGATTCCAATGCAAGAGAAGTACTGGGCTAAGAAAGAGAGAAAGAATATGCAAAAAAAAAAAAAAAAAAGAGGGTGGGAGTAGATAGCTTAACAAAACAAACTTAAACAAAAACAAACACAGGAACCGAGAAATACTCAATGTTGAGAAGTGATAATCAATCAACAAAGACATGGCCAAAGGGATATAGGAAGATGAAGTACGAGAGACAAGTTGAGGGCAGATAGTGAAGAACCTTAAATGCCTCTATAGAAAACAGACATTATCTTATAGACAAATGAAAACCTTAGTGATTTTTTAAGCAAAAGAGAGAGATGCAAAAGCTTAAGAATTAATTTTAATATTGGGACAGATTAGAGTAGGAAGAGCATAGAAGTAGGAAAACCAGTTAAATTACTTAATAATCCAAAATTTTAAAATATAAATAAAATCATTAAGGCAAAGGAAAGAAGAGGAAGGAGACATTTCTGGAATGGAAGAGAAAATTCCTGGTATCCGATATCAAAATGAATCCAGGTAGCAGAGCAAAGGGAGAAGATGCTTCCAAGGTTATTAGACTGGGCAACTGTATCATTAAGACACCATTAAGTGAAATTAATAATGCATAAGGAAATACAGTATGGACAGATGATTAAAAAGTTAGTTACTTGAAAAAATTTATGTGCCTATAAGGATATCCATATGGATAACCAGAGATGTTGGAAATTTGAAGCTGGGCTAGAGTATAACAAATAAATCATCTGTATTTAGAGAACAAATGAAGCCATGGGAGAAAATGTAAATCTGCTTAAAGGAACACATACATTTAATGGGTAGATGATAGAAAACCTCATAATAACTTTGTGAGGAAGTACATGTTTTGCTGTCCTTCCATTCCCATTTTGTTTCCTTTTTATTTTTAAAGGATAAGGAAACAGACTCAGAAGTTCAAATAGTTTTAATGACTTGACCAACTCAGCCAAGTAGAAAGAGGCAGAGCCAAGACTACAACCCAGGTCTTCAAAATCTTTCCACTATAAAATCTTGTCCAACATTCTTACTGGTACAGCCAGCAGGCTGGACTTCTTAAGATCCATATAACAAAATCTTAGTAAAGTCTTTTGTTTAGTAGGGTCAGGAGATTCCATTTTTCTGGATTGCCCAAGGTTTCTGAAGACCCAGCAAACCAATGCTTTAAATTGCAAAAGTAAAAGATTTAGTTGTATAGCAAGACATAAATGCAATCACAAGTGAGCATTTTCTTATCCAATTATAAGGATTTATTTTGCTGCTTTGCTACTCCTAGATTCTTTTTACAAACTGTTACTGTGTGAAACTTATACTGATTTTGTGCTTGGAATCCTAAGAGTGTGAACTTTTTGGGGGACTATCCTCACCCCTTGAAAGACTAGAAGCATTAGGCAACCGGTAATGGGTAAAATGAAACAACAAAGATGAATGTGGAGACTTATGAAGCTACAAAGACTATTCACAATTGGAGGAGGATAGGATGATCTGATACTATAAATGAATTCCAACCTGCCTAAGAATAATGACGACTGTCTCATATCAGAGCTAAATTCAATTTGAAAAGAATGAAACATTGCACATTACTACATAGGATTAAATAGATCAATGTTTTCACAAGTCTTTCTCTTAACAAATATTTCTAAAAGTAAACACAGAAATTTAACAAAAGTATTTTCGACCTACCCTAACTTTACAATGTGATAAGAGTCCCCACATTGGTTGTGCACAGGCCTCGAGTTCAGCAGCAAAGGCAGCATAGTAGGTCTGAGACTCAAATTCCACATGCTCATTTAGCTCTCGCTTATTTAAGTTCATACCTTGCAAAAATTAAAGCAGATATAAACCTTGCTAAACGAAAGCAAATATTCAGATTAAAAATCAAGTAAACTTCCCAATATCAAATGCATTTTAATACATATAAATGGCATAAATGACACAGTATGTAAAGAAATAAGCAAATCACTGAAATGGTCTTCAAAATTCTTTACAAACTAGGTTTTCTTAGAAACACTTTGTGTATTGTCTCCTTTTTATATAACATAATTGACTATTTTAAATAAGGAAGTCAAAATAATTTAATTGATACCAACTGAAATTTTAATGAAAGAATTATGAATCTTGGAGAATACATTAGACATTTCTAGATTAATGGTTTAAAATGCCAAAACATTACTGTGCTGTTTCCTTTTTAATAACATTTTCCTGTCATATTTTCACACTTTATTAAAGTACTTAGAAATATCAATTAATGAAAACAAAGACATTTCACATGTAACCTAAATGATATGCTATTATATTTTAATTAATATTTAGTAGTTTAAAATTAAGCATTTGGTAAACAAAAAAAAAAATAAAAGGCAAAATTCATACCTTGAAAGAAAGATACAAAGTTCATCCATGTAACTAACAAACCATGGTCCTCTAGAAATCTCTTAGCCACACTTTGATGAGAAAGAATATTAATAAAATCACTAACGAGAGGCCAATAAGTGTTGTTCTTCAGTAAAGCTTCTCCACAGTTCACTACCACATGTAAACTATTTTCTTCATCTAAAAAAAACATACACATTACCAAAATAAATGAATTTAAAAAAAAAAACTTTACCAATGATACAGAATAGTATAGACTTAGAATCAGAGACATCTAAATTCAAACCCCATTTAAGATCTATATGGCCTTAGGAGTATTATTTAAGACTCTCTGAATCAACTTCCTAATCTCTAAATTGGGAAAGGAGAAAAAAAGAAAAACACTTATCTTAAGAGAATTAAGATAATGTTAACATAAAGCACTCATCACATCATTATAGTAATTACTACCATATATCCAACATGTTATGTGATAAAAAACTGAGCTAGCTATATGTTTATAAAACCTTATTGTTTTCATAAGTATAATGACATAATGCAATCTTTTCAGTTCCTATCAATAAAAGAAATCGATCGTTGGATTAATCTCATTCTATTTTATCACTCAAATCTATATGATCACAGCAATATATATTTGCTTTCTTCTATTCAAAGAATATATTAATATAATTTTTTTAGCAAAAATTGTATTTCAAAGTGAAAAAAACAAAAAACAAACTTCTTAAGCTTTAAAAAAAATCCTCAAAGTTTAACTAAATACACTGTTAGAGGAAAAAAATTAAGCTTGAGGAAAAAGTCTTTATATGAAAAATTATTATATGTGCATTAGTTCTCTTAACCTATTCCAACTTACCTGATTCACTAAACTAACAAGCCCTCTATTCCCATGTAAAATATACTAATACCCATAACACATGGAATTCTAAAGCCTGAGAGCCTTGTCCCTAATACCCAAGTTGAGTAATGTAGCTACCGAGAGAGAGTTTTTGTTGTTCTTCATTCTTTTTATTGTTCTTTTTATTGGAACAATAAAATCTAAATTAAAAGTATTTTAACTGATTAAATATGGATACACAGAGCTATTACAAAAACTGGATCAAATGCTCTTGAGAGACAATAAAAGTGCCTTTAAAAAAGGCTGAAATATCTTGGGAGAGAAAAATCTTAAAAGCCTTGAAGGATTTTACACTCAAACTGCTTCACAAAAAATTTTATGTTCACACTCTAAAGAAACTGAATATGGAATTCACAGATGGTGCTTTAGCAATATGGTATATATAAGAAAGATGACTAAGAAATTTAGACAAGGAACGTATACTCTAAAATTGCTTTGCCCAAAACTAAAAGACTAGAGAATAAATCTGTATTTCTGTGTTTTAGGTTAAAATACAATGGTTAATGATGTTGTAATGATTGTTCACTTTTTCCACTAACCACCTACCTGTCAAATCCGTCAGTGGGGTGGGCATCTATTCCACTTCTTAATATCCATACATTAAATTTAGATCATTTAGATTTCTGTCCATGGAATTATTTTACCCAAGTTTAACAATATATACAAACAGGACCCACTGAGGTTAAGTATGCTCTCTTTTAGTGCTTCTCAATGGGAGAGGGTAAGGTAACTGAATGAGGGAGTTGGAATGAGGGGCCTTTTACAAACTACTTATATCTGAGATTCTAAAAAGGCCCCACCCACCCCATCCCCCCATTGATAATTACTGACATTATGAACTGGTGAGTCATTGATATAGAGATATAGAGAGCAATGATTCAGTATTAAATGAGATTCACCCATCCACAAGTATTTATTGAGTACCTAATGAGGGCCAGGTAGTATACTAAGTTCTGAATATAAAGTAGTAAATAAAGGAAGATGTCTATGGTCTCTCTCTCCACTGAGATTAATCTCTAAAAAGAAAAAGTATGAAAGAGCTTTAATAAGAAAAGTAAAGGGAGCCATGAGAACAAATAAAGCTAGTCTAGAATTCAGGGAAAGGCTCACCTAGGACGTGATGTTTAAAATGAAACATACAGAATAAAGAAAAAATTAGGACAGATAAGTAGGGATGGAGGAGCAAATAGTGTTCTAGAAAGAGGTGGCAGAATATAGAAGAAGGTTAGAATTACTGGGACAAAGAATGTATGGGATGGCATAGGTGAGGCTGGAGGGTCTTAAAAACCAGCTTAAGGAGTATGGGATTCATGTGAAGGGAATGGCAAGCCAAAGTGATTATAAGAGAAGACATATGATCAGATCTGTACTGTAGAGTATGACTGGAAGAAGGTGATGATGACTACCAGAAACAGGCCTAGATATGGCAATGGCTTGAACTATGGTGGTGATAAGAATGTGCAAAGATGAAGGAAAATAGCTATTTAAAGACATTTAGAAGGTTTAAATGACAGACTTGGTGATGTTTCCTATATCTACAAGGAGTAAGAAGAAGTCAAAAGTGACTCCTAGGTTTTTAAGTTGGCAATTAGATGGTGAAACAGTGGTACCAAAACATGCATACACACACTCACACAGACAAGGGATAATGGAAAGGCAGCTGGCTTGAGAGACAAATAATGTATTTTTTTTTTTTTTTTTTGGACATTGTATGTCTGAGGTACCTACAAGTATCCAGAGAGTATGGTCCAACTGACAGTTTGATATGCAGGATGGGAGATCAGATCTGGGATTGTTGACATCTATAGACATTCCTATAGTTATGCAACACATGGCTTTAAGCATCATTTTACACAGTTTCATAAGACAAATTGTAAAAACTCAAGGATATGGAAAATTATGAGATGTCTGGAATCACAAAATTAGGAGATGTTTGATTAGATAGAGGCTGTTAAAAAGTAAAAAATGGGAGCAGATATGGCTCAAGCAGTTAAGTGCCTGTCTCCCACATGGGAGGTCCCAGGTTCAGTTCCCAGTGCCTCCTGAAAAAAAAACAAAAAAACAAACAAAGACTGACCACTGGTTTCAACATCAAGTAGGTAGTAGAAAAGGTGACCATTTAATTTATTGTATAAAGTGGTACACTTTTGAGTGTAAAAGGGATTGTATTAATAACTATGTCAGAACTGGCATGACTTGGGACTATTCTGAGAAAACTAAGCCATGTGGCCGCTTGAGTCTCAGACAATTTTAGAGAGAACAAACAACGTAAACAGACACTAAATTGAGGCGGGTTGGGAAGTAAGGAAACATATATAAAAACTCTCTCAAGAAAGCCGGCTATAGAAAAAATGAAAGGCAGACTCTTCACATCTTTTTCCCAAACATTCTTCTTTGAAGACAAACCAAATGCAGACCATTTAATAAGCACAGCTAAACCAGTCAGCCAAGGGAATAGATTCCAGATTATTTTCAAAAGAAGAAGCATTTTTAGATTTAAATATTTCTAGTTTATAAATTAACAACACTATTTTTGTGAAAAGTCCTTCTCTAAATATACAATTCTATATTACAATATCATTGATATGGCTGAATAATGACAGACACTATTTCAAAAAAGAAAAAATACTATATGCAGCTACACCTCTAAGAAAGGAAAAGTCATATTACATGAAGAAAGAAAAATTATAATACAGATAATACAATTTTAAATTTTTCCTTTAAAAAAGGAAAGCAATATACTGCTTTAATGTATATAATGTATTATGTTCCCACTACAACTATGATGGGGAAACAGAGTCACATGGGAGCTAAGGGCAAGGCTTTGAAGTCAGAAACTCAACCTAACCACTTAAACCTATAAGACCAAAGACCACTGACTTCAACTCTTTAAGCCACAGGTGCCTCATCTAAAAAGAGATAATATCTACTTCATAGGATTGACAGTTAAATGAGATAATGCATATAAAGTACTGAGAAGAGTCTGACATATAGTGAGTACCAAAAAGATGATAGCTATCATAGTAAATATAGGGCATTATGCCTTCTACTGAACATATATAAACTTGAAGGATATACTGTCACATCTGACAGCAGATAGACTATCAGTATAAAGAGAAAACAGGAACTGCTATGGACAAGAAGGAAATAGTACAAAAAGGCAAGTCTCAACTACGAGAAACTTTCTAAGATTTAATTCGAGGTATTGTTTATTGTTGTCTTTAAAGTTTAGCTTCAGATGCTAACAAGTGAAGACACAGTCCCATCAATGTAGGCCTGGCTGTGTCATGCTTAAGAACAAAGGTTTTCATATCAGGAGACATTATGTCCTCCCTGGCTCTCTCCTTTACTAGCTGTAAAATCTTGGTCAAAAGATTTAACTTCTCTAAGCCTAATGTACTCATTGAGGGTACCAATCTCAGAGAGTTGTTGAGAAGCTTAACTGAGACAACATATGAATAGCATTTAACACAGTGCCTAGAAGACAGCAAATACTCAAATAAAATAAATTATTAAAAGGAAGGTAAAGTTAAGATGAAAGACCACAGAAAAATGAGAATGGGAGGAGGTCCTAGAAACATAATGGCAGGTTGGGAAGTATCAATCACATCATATCACATAGTGGACACAAAAGAAGAAAATCAAAAATTTCAAAAAGAAAACAAAGAAAAATAAGATTTACTCCAATTTTTAAATTATAAAAGTATAAGCATATAAAAATGTCTACAGTTGATAGCAATAAATTTACAATAAAAATGGGACAATGCCTAAAAAGAAATGGTTAAATATAGTATAGCCATGATATTAATACCTGCAATTTTTTAAAAACATGTTCTTAACAAGTATGGTAAAATTTTTGTTAATAAAAAAGTACATATCTATATCTTTAAATATAATCACACAAACAAAAAGATAGAAAAGAAATACCCCCAAATTGTTAATAGCAGTTTTATGTGAATGACAAAACTATAGGTGATGTTAACTTTTTCTTTAAAATTTGCTGGAAATTTTCCAAAATTTCTTTAACAAATATGTATTATTTTTAAAAGATATTAAAGAACCATCTTTAAGCATATAAGTTTTTAAGGTTAGTCATACTATTATATTAGTAACAGAACTAGTGAAAATAATTCTGGGTTTACCTTGTAGCTCACTTTTAATAAGGCAACTTTCCATCATGTATAATAGCACAGTAACCATAATATCCAGCAGCTGACATTCTTCTGTTACCTGTCTGGCTAGCTCCTCATTGCTGAATAACTGAACGCTAATATGCACAATTCTGTTAGACATTGTGTCTGATTCATGACTTTTCTTCAGTGTTTTCATAATGAAAGCATAATGCTGAACAAAAGTTTTTGTAAAAGCAACCTGTAAAAAGTTTTAAATAGGAAAAGAAAATATATTAGTTTAACTCTTAATTGTATAAAATGTTTTCCAATGTATTATATTACCATTTTAAAATTATTCTTAGTTTGTGATGATGTTCAAGGTAATTGAAAAAATTAATTCCAATGATGACAGTAGTCTTGAATTACATTTTTTATTTTTTTGGAACATTAGCAAAATACTTTGATGGTTAAAAAAAAATATTTATTATGTATTTTAAATTATAACTACCATGGTTTAAGAATATAAAATTACACTTTGCTCACAAACATATCAACTTATTAATATCAAAGTACCTGTCTTTTTTCTATGCCATCTACTTTAGCAACAAACTCTAAAGTCTGTTTAAAAAAAATCTTTTAATTAAAAAAAAAATAAAGTCTAAGTTAAAATCCATCACAGAGTATTTAATATAACTAAACAAGTGAGTCAGTATTACTCCAAAAAAAATAACCTTCTTTTATATGAAAGCTGACCACTAACCTGACTAATTGTTCTGCAGTACTACTTTATTTACTCTATTTCCTTTTTGTGTGAAATGTACATTTCCTGTTTTTATGGCAGGATAAAGACATGCAAAACAATGGCACTATTAAAGTGTCACTCCTAAAGAGGCTTTATTTCCTACACCATAGGAAAAATTATAACATTTTTTTTCTCTCAGGTACTGGGCTGTGTCACTTGGCCATAATCATAGGGTGGCAAAAGGTGGGTCCAGCCACTCAAGGACTAGACTTCACCAATCTACATTTGTATATGAGTCAATAATTGTTCTCTCTTTATTGGCTGCTGCCAGCAGCTACTAAATCCATGCTTTTCCCATGCCTACTCCCAGAATATAAATTCAGTTCCCCCCATTAAATATTCTCATAACACCTTGTACTTCTCCTTCAGAGGACTTATAATAATTTGTAATTACATATTTATTTGTGCAATTGTTTTTTTAATGTGTATCCCCCAGCACCCACTTCAGCAACAAGTTCCATATATAGATAGTTCTGAACCCTTTGGAATTCTCAGTTACGCTGCTTTGCCTTAGAACTACAATATTGTACTTTGTGTAGACCCTGTGTTGGCAGCAGTACACTACGAAACGCTCTTCCACACTGTTATATCAGCCCTCCGGGCTATGATACAATAAGTCACAGCTGAGATATATCAAAAATGATTTAACAATGAAGAGGTAAAGAAAAGGGAGCAAAGTTCAAAAATGAAAGAAAAAAATTTAGATACCTTATACTCTTGATCTGGAAGCATGTTGAGTAAGAAAGTTACCATCTTCTGAGGGAATTCATACTTTATAGTCCAAAACAATAGTTCTTCCAGGAAACTTTTGTGTTTCAAAACATCCATTATGGATTGATCTGCACAACAAAAAGAAAATTTATCACATAATGATTTAAGATGCTCACCTCATTTAAACCTCACTATAATTAATAACCCATCAACTGCAAAAACCTGGATATATAAAAAAAATTAGGGATACTCTTTCAATAATGCACTGAAACTGACATCACAATATGTAGATAAAAGGCTCAATCCTTATATTTTAATTATAAAGCAGTTACTAAAAAACTGAGTGCTTACTTGTCCTTAAATATAAGTCATCTATCTAAAATTTTTACTACTAAGATTCAAAATAATTAACTTACAAGAACAATAGTCATGGTAATTAACCTAAAATAATAACTATTTTAAGCTAAAAACAAATATGAAGGACATAATAAAGTCCAAAAGTTATCTAAATTTTACATATTTAATTTTTAAAAGGGGAGAATTTCTTACCCATTTCTTTAAAATTATCCTTCATAAGTGAGATACTAACTTCACCAGAGAAAATACTTACTTAATGCACTAATTATGCTAGTATATAGAAGCATTTACTTTTTCCTGGTAAAAACATAACAGAAAATGTGAATGTATTTAAAATAATACCACTGAATTATGTAATTGAATGTAGTTAAAGAGGGAAATTTTAGGTTATATTTGTGTTACTAAAATAAATTGTTTTTTAAAAAAAAGAGTATTTCAGAAAAAGTATAGTGTTAGATATGCTTGCTGCTTACACTGGACTCAAGATACCCTCTTTATGAATACAGAAAGGGGAAAAACTGAGAAAGGTATTCAAAAAAGGATAGCATCATCTACTGGAAAGCCTATTTCTAAGGATAAGCCCCACCCTTTAAGGACTAATCTCCGCTTCTTTGCCATCCTCACTCAATAAAAGAGTCTTAACAGACATATGATGAACTGGATATTTCAAATATTTTTGCTATCTCTTTCTCTCACTGATTACATATAGTAGTGTTGTTGTTTTCCTGAAAATGAACTAGAAAATTCTGACTATTAATCTTCATCAGAGTAAATGATTTATTTATTTTTTTTTTAAAGATTTTATTTATTTATTCATTTATCCCCCCCTTGCTGCTTGTGCTCGCTAGGTCAGCTAACCACGCCGTGCAGGCGGGCTTGCCTTCACCAGGAGGCCCCAGGAACCGAACCCGGGGCCTCCCATATGGTAAACGGGAGCCCCACTGATTGAGCCACAGCCGCTTCCCAGAGTAAATGATATTGAGCTGCTTTGGATCATCAACTCTGTATAAGGCCACCAAGAGGATACAGCTAGGTGGGAAAACTGGATATCCATATCCAAAAGAATAAAAGAGGATCCCTATCTCATGCCCTATACAAAATTTAACTCAAGATGGGACAAAGACCTAAATATTAAGAGCCAAGACCATAAAACTTCTAAAAGATAATGTAGGGAAGCATCTATGAGATCTTGTGGTAGGCAATGGTTTTATAAACTTCACACCCAAAGCACGAGCAAAAGAAAAAAATAGATAAATGGAGCCTCCTCAAAATTAAAAACTTTTGTATTTCAAAGCAATTTCTCAAGAAAGTGAAAAGGCAGCCTATTCAATGGGAGAAAATATTTGGAAACCACATATACAGTAAGGGTCTAATATCCAGCAATCCTGTAACTCATTAATAAAAAGACAACCCAAGTAAAAAATGGGCAAAAGACTTGAACAGACACTTTTCCAAAGAGGAAATACAAAGTACATGAAAAGATGCTCTATATCACCAGGTATTAGGGAAATGCAAATCAAAACAATGAGATATCATCTCACACCTAGTAGACAGGTTGCTATTTAAAAAAAAAAAAAAAAACAGAAAACTACAAATGCTGGAGAGATGTGGAGAAATAGAACACTTCACTTCTGGTGGGAATGTAGAATGGTGCAGCCACTGTGAAGGACAGTTTGGCAGTTCCTCAAGAAGTTAAGTATAGAACTGCCATATGATCCAACCATCCTGCTACTAGGTATATACTAAGAAAAACTGAAAGGACACAAATATATGCACACAATGTTCACAGCAACATTATTCACAATCGCCAAAAGATGGGAAAAACCCAAGTGTCCATCAACCATTGACTGGATAAACAAAATGTGGTATATACATACAATGGAATATTATATTTAGCTGTAAGAAGGAATGAAGTACTGACACATGCGACAACGCGGATGAACCTTGAGAACCTTATGTTGAGTGAAATAAGCAGACAGAAAAGGACAATATTGCATGATCTCACTGATATGAACTAAGTATAGTGAGCTGACTCCTGAAGGTAGTCTGGAAGACAGGTTACCAGGAGATAGAATGGGAGTAAAGAATGGTGAACTGATGCCTAATTTGTGCAGAATTTATAATTAGGTTGACTGTAATGGTTTGGAAATGGATTGAGGTGATGGTGGCATAGCAATGTGAGTGTAATTAACAGCACAGAAGTGTGAGTGTGAATGTGGTTGAAAGCGGAAGGTTTGGATCATGCAGGTTGTTAAAAGGAAAGCCAGAAGATAAAACAGGGGACTGTATAACAGTGAACTCCAGAGTGGCCAAGGCAAATAATATAACTATATGAATGTTCTTTCAGGATCTATAACAAAGATACGTCACTAGAATAGGGTGTTGATAGTGGGGTGGTATATGAGGGGAAAAAATGCACCTAAAGCATACTTCTATGGCATGTAAATGCACTCTTGTTGTCATAGGTATGTTTTCTCAATAGATATAGACCCACACAATAGCTAACAAAACAGTAAACTTCCATCCTGGGATATATAACTCATGCCTAATAAAAGGAAACAGGCCAGTATGCCAAGCCCTCAATCTTAATGCTTGCACTTAAGAACCTTATTCCTGTAAAAAGGAAACTAATCCAAACTAGAATGAATGCCTAAGAATTACCTCCTGAAAACCTCCTTGTTACTCAAATGTGGCCACTCTCTAAGCAAAACTCTGCAAATAAACTCATTACCTTTCCCCTGATGTGGGACATGACTCCCGGGGATGAGCCTCCCTGGCACCAAGGGATCATTACCAAGCGTTAATCAGCAATGCATTTAGAAAAAGACTTTGACCAAATGGGGAAAATATTAAAAAATACAGAATTTGTGTGGCTAAGAAATTTGAGAGTGAGTGAGAAGGGCATTCCAGAGGTTATGCTTATGCAGGTCTCCGGCAGTTTTCACAAACTTTCACAGTAAACAAAGCCTCAAACACAAGTGTTTCTGAGGGCTATAGAGAAGTCCAAACACCAGAGACAAAGCACACAGCCTCATGAAATCAACACCACCTTGGCAGGCCCTACTTGGGAATATAAGAAAATCTATTTACCCGATGCAACATAGCTATACTTATTTATCATTTCCCTAAGTATGATTCTTCTACTCCTTTTGAGCCTGTAATTTTCAATATACCTATTAACCATATTTCTCAGAGACTGAAATCTTCGGATTGTTATAGCACAAAGCGTAAACCGTAACATAAATTATAGAATTTGGTTAGTAGCAATCCATCAATATTGATTCATCAATTGTAACCAATGTACCACACTAATGTAAGATGTTAACAATAGGGGAAACTATGTGGGGTGGGGTGGGGTGATGATGAGGTTTATATGGGAACTCTCTCTACTTTCTGTATAATTTTTCTATAAAGCTAAAGCTTCTCTAAAAATAAAAAGTAAAAAGGGGGGCAGGGTGGATATAGCTAGTGTCTACTCTGAGTAGACTGGCAGAGTGGCATTACTTAAGCAAGACTAGAGTTGGATGAAAGATTTGAAAAGACAGTATCACATGCACCAAAATACTCAAGTATAGCCCTAGCTACATCAAAGTTCAAGTTGTCTTGTAGGGCAACCTTGTAGAGTTTTTCCTATTAACCTACCCCAGGTTCACAGTTTTTCTAATACTGGGTAATGTGTTCATATAACATCTCCTCAGGTAATAGGTCCAAAAGAATAAAAATAAGCTCAGTATATCATTACTCTCTTGACTCTTTTATAAAATATATTGAGCTTACTAAGGTTTGAGTCAGAACTTTCAAATAATCATTTCATTAATGACTAAAGAAGAAAAGGGTACCAAGAAAACCCTATATATTCTGGAGACACTATTTTAACTACAGAGAGGCAAAAATATCTCCCAATCCCAATCTGTTTCAGGGATGCCATCAATAGAAGCAATATGTAATAGAACTTAAAATATAAATACAAGTATACTGTACATCTCTTTACATCTAAGTAACTCTACTTTTCAAATTTCAAAATTTTCTATTTGAAAAACAGAAATCTCTCCCTCCTGAAATAGATCATTTCCAGGGCATGGCACTGATTTAAAAAGAGAAATAAACTATCCTCACAAGAAATTAGGTAAAATATCTTCAAAGGCACACAGCAATACATTGAAAGCCAAAAAGTAATAAAAATAGGACCAAGGGACTCAGGTAGCAGGAATATAAGAATTATAATTAAAAATCCAAATATAATCCACAGTGGTGTACCTAATTTAATTCTCACAATTCACTTGGCACGACATGATTGAAAACTTCACAGATTACCTTTCTGGTAAGCATCACAGGTAAGTGTTTCTTAACATATTTACAAAGCTGAACAAAACTAGTGATATTAATCTTGGGATTCTTACAGTTATGAGAGTAAATCTGCAAGTTTGCACTAGCCAAATGCAAAGCATAAAGCTACCATAACATTATTATATGTCAAGTACTTAAAAGAAAAAAAAATGTTAACTTTGTCTTAAATAAATAAAACAATCAGAATATACCAGAAAAATCTGACTTCTATTAAAATAGGAATAGTTCCAGTGATGCAGAATTCTTTTTTTTTTTTTTTTTTTTCATTTTCAGACCAAAAAAACAAAACAAACAAAACAACAATGGCTTCATTGGTTTTTTTGGTGCTTTTTAAAAATTATTATTAGAAAAGTTGTGAGATTACAGAAAAATCATGCATAAAAATTCAGAATTCCCATATAGCACCCTATTATTAACACCTTGCATTGGTGGGTACATTTGTTACAATTGACAATAGTATATTTTTATAGCTGTACTATTACATCTATAGTTTATGGTTTAACTTAGGGTTCACTGTTTGTGTTGGATGGCTTTATTATTGCTTTTAAGATAGGTGATGTCAGTCTCCCAAGATATTTAAGGAACTTGACTAACTATGGAAACGTGGTTTAAGAAGTTTCTATTAGGTAACTATTTAAATTTTTTATTAAAATGTCATGACTTTTAATAATGCTGAAACTACCTTAAGCCAAATTGCAAAACATTTTTGAAGAATCAATGTATGATGTAAAAGAATGCCTAATGCAAAGTCACGCTTAGACAGCAGAATCCAGGCTCTATACCTGACTAAATCATCTTGGACATTTTGCTTCAGTTTATTCATCCTTAAAATTTATGTTTTGAGAACAGGCAATGAATGATGTGTTTAGCACAGTGCCTGACCTCTTGCCTATCATTACATACCTTATTTTCAGCTCACTGTCGAATTGCTGAATCAAATTCTTGCAAAAATTGAACCACTCCCTGGACTTAAGATACCTTCAACAGCAACAGTCGCTTTTTGAAAACACCTGGAATTCTACTAATTGAAAAAGCCATTTCTTCCATGTACATACTTAAACCATAAATGATAATTAATCAAAGTCTTAAATCTCTTTACTACTTCTCCCCACTAGAGGAAGGAATAGAAGGTACTTAATCCAACCCTAAAGGTAAAAATAAATCAGGTATTAAAAAAAATAAACTTCCACTTTAAATCTGCACAAAAAAATATTCCCAACCAGAGTTTAACCAGGCTAAAGGAAAACAATGACCTTTTGCACTATGACAGGTATTTCGTGGGCATGCCTAAAGCTTAAACTCAAATATGTGCCTAGCAATCTGTTTCAACTCAGAGAAATCTCAAGGACTCAGGAAAACCCATGGACAACTCAAGTAAGTCAAAGGACCAGATAGTCGTATAGATGTCTAATTTCCTTCAGGTATCACAGGTTCTCTACTGAGCAGAAAGAAGGGGAGCAGGTATGCAAGTGTATATCCTGGATCACAGTTCAAATCTATGCCTCTACTCTAACGGACCACAAGTTAAAATGCAGGAACTACAGACTTACAAAATGAGTCTGCATCTGAAACTGCTTCCATGCTCCACCTTTCCAGATAGTCCTAGGCGTTCCAAAAGATGCGTCAGAAATGAGCACCAGAAATAAGTACCTTATAAAATAATATCTTAACCTCTGGAGATTCTCTGACAGATCACACGAACACAGAAACAAAGTATTTGTTTAAGACTTGGAAATCCGAGGCAAAACTCAAATACAGGCCACAAACTAGCAGCAAGTGCTCAAGGAAAGTTTTTAGTGAGGATCAAGAAAACATACTGGTTGAGAGCTTCGGCCCTGGGATTTGAAAGATCTACCTCTTATTAGCTATGATCTTTAAATGCCTCCACTTCCTTACTCATAAAATGATAACAAAATCTGCTTCACAAAATAGTAAAAATCTGTTTGATAATTAAATGACAAAATGCATGAGAGGTGTTTAGAATTATGTCTAGCATATACAAAAGGTTCAATAAGTATTACTCATTATTAATCTATTCCCTTACTGTAAGAATAGCTATTTCCTCTTTTGAGTACACATGCACTCTGTGTTAAGTATGATTCATTTTCGTTCATATTCATATTCATTCATGCCCTCTCCCTCACCATCTTTCCTTTGCTCATCTTTTTTCACTCAAGAAATTAGATACCCCAGAATATAAAAATACATAATCCATACTAAAACTTTATACCAAAAACTTTATATTCAAATCAACAAATCAATGAAAAGTTTTTTGTTTTTGTTTTCTGGCTCAAATATAATGCACATCTTGGCAAAAGACCTGAATAGACATTTTTCTAAAGAAGAAATACAAATGGCAAAAAAAAATACATGAAAAAATGTTCAATATCACTGGCTATTAGGAAAATGCAAATCAAAACTACAATGAGCTATCATTTTCACACCTACTATAATGGTCACTATTAACAAAACAGAAAACTACAAGTGCTGGAAAGGATGTGAAGAGACAGGAATGCTTTATTCACTGTTGATGGGAAGGTAGAATGGTACAGCTACAGTGGAAGTCTGTCTGGCGTTTATAAGGAAGTTAGATATAGATCTACCATGTGACCCAGTAACACCACTACTAGGTACGTACCCACAAGAACTGAGAGCAGTAACATGAACAGACATCTACACACCTATGTTCATAGCAACATTATTCACAATTGCCAAAAGATAGGAACAACCTAGGTGTCCATCAACTGACAAATGTATAAACATATATACATACGATAGAATATTATTCAACTGTAAGAAGACATGAAGTCATGAAGCATATGACAACATGGATGAACCTGGAAACATTAAGTTGAGTGAAGCAAGCCAGGCACAAAACAACAAATATTGTATGGTTTCACTATTATGAACTAAATATAATGAACAAATTCATGGAGTTAATAGCTAGAATGTAAGTCACCAAGAGAACAGAATGAGGCTAGAGAATGGAAAGCTGAGGTTTAATCTGTGCAGAATTGGTATAAAGTCTGTAAATGTTTGGATATGAATAGAAATGGTGAAAGCACAAAGCACATCATAGGATTTGTAATTAGTAGCACTACCATAGGAGTGGGTATGATAGTGGTTTGTTTTTTGTTGTTGTTGTTATTGTTTTTACTTTTTTGGAGTAATGAAAATGTGTAATATTGATTGAAGTTATTAATGCACAACTGTGATTATACCAAATGTTTTTGATTGTACACTTTAGATAAATTGTATGGTTTATGGGAAAAATAATAATAGGGTAGATCGGGCAAAACACACCAAATGTAAGATATGGACTATATACAGTTAGTAGTAATAGTTTGATGATGCCCTTTCATAATGTTACAAATGTTTCACAACAATGCAGGGTGTTTGGGCGGGGGGGGGAGTATTGTGTGGGAGCCCTGTATGATGTTATGCATGTTTGTTTTGTAAGTTCACAATAGTTTATGTACGTTCATGTATGAATGATATACTTCAATAAATTGTTTTAAAAAAAAAAACAGCTTCAATGTCAACATGGCTAGACAATCAAATATTATTACTGATTAAGTATTTTAGGAGCTTTTTATATAAGGAAAAATAGAATATAAATACCTTTGCTGCCACTGCTTAGTTTTACCCTTTTTCGCTTGCCCAGACCTTGACTCCCATCCTGATCCTCCTGGAGGAAAACAAAATTAGCATCAAATATAGTCATAGTCATAAAATTATACATTTTATATAAGTATAAACATGCTTGCAAATTATAATATATATGTTTATATACTATTAACCAACACATTTTACTTTTTACATATTTGCTGTAATAAAATACCTTAAATAATGTATATCTTAATAAGTTAATAAAATGTTGCTAATTTTGATTAAAATATATAGTGAAATATCTTTAGTATTAAAATACAAGAGCTCTTAAGCTTAAGCTGTGCTTCTAATGGAAGTCTCAAACACCCCACAATGCTCAAATAAAAAATTTCCCTTATAAACATAACATCAAATTCACAAAAACATTAAAGGAAGGGGTAGAGGAACAGATTATCACAGAAATGAAGAAGAGAAGGGGAGAGAGAACTGAAAAAATGAATAGAGGAAAGGCTTTGAATAATCAAAGATAAAATGAGTTCAAGAAAACAAGTTCTAGGAAAAAAACCGCATATTAAAGGTTAGCATTGACAGTTAAAAATAATAATAAAGGGGAGTTCATCTAGCTCAGTGGTTGAGCGCCTGCTTCACATGTACAAAGTCCCAGGTTCAATCCCTGGTACCTCCCCCCCGCCCCCCAAAAATAATAATAACAACAACAACAAACAAATTAAAATGTGCTTAGGGAAAAAGATCCAAACTGAGAAATTCAGGCATTTCTGTTCACATATGATACATGCATCCCTGAAAAACTTCACACTGAAAAATAACAGGGCTGTGGAGAGGATGCAGCTTAAGTGGTTGAGCTGCTTCCCATGTACAAGGTCCTGGGTTCTATCCACAGTACTTCCTTAAAAAATAAATAAATAAAATAAAATAACAGGGCTTATTGGGGGGAAAAAAAATGGTCAGGAGCAGGTCACGCACAACCTACTCAAATTTGTAACTAGAGAAGTAACAAAAGCATTAATATGTACCGTGGGAGATAATCTGGATGCCCAGTTAAGCATCTTGAGTTGGTCTGAGGCTGTCTCAGGGGATGATAACAAGGCATAACAATAGAATGGGAAAGCTAGCCAGCTCAGACAATACAGGCAAGAGGAGCAGAGGAAGCAGTCTGCCACTAGTGAAACCAAGGCAATGAGGCAAGGCATGTACCCTGGATGCAAGTGCTCATTTCTAATTTTCTTTAAATATTGCTGAAAAGACTCCTGCTGCCTTTGCAGCAGAGGTGAAGGCTTTTTCTTCTCCAGCTCAAAGTTCTACCCCACTATCTCACCTCTCCTATACTAACATGGCATATGAATCAACAATTTCCATGTTATATTGACATCTTTTCCCTGTTTTCCAAATGCATATGAGCCAAGAGGTGTTACAGAGACAAGTGTGGTAATATTTTGGCATGTGGTCCGTTGTGCTAACAATGATCTTCATAGAAAGCTAAAACTACATTACAGGGAAGCGGCTGTGGCTCAATCAGTGGGGCTCCCGTTTGCCATGTGGGAGGCCCCGGGTTCGGTTCCCGGGGCCTCCTGGTGGGGGCGGGCCCGCCCGCGCGGCGTGGTTGGCTGACCCGGCGAGCACAAGCAGCAAGGGGGGGATAAATGAATAAATAAATAAATAAAAATCTTTAAAAAAAAAAAAAAAAAAATTACATTACATTCAGATTTCCAGATACTTTCTCAATTAGAGCCCATCAAATCTCCAAAACAGAAAAGTAGCCTTAGCTTCAAGCTGCTGTTCTATCTACTGGAATGGCTTTGTTGGCCTTCATACCTAGTATAATTTCAGATTTCTGCCAAGTCTAGCATCAGTCATCAGGACCAGTCTGTGAGGTTTTTCAGAGCTATCACTTACATCAGTCATTCTGCATTTACTGAGCACTTCAATATACAATCCCTGCTAATCCCCTTGCAGAACACTACAGTCATCTGCCTAGAAGATAAACTACACTTTCCTCCTCCTTTGCCACCCTCACCTTGTCCTAGGAGAAACTCAGCCAGAATGAAGTACTGAGCCTTAAAAGACAGAAAACAGACACAAGAATGTAAAATCATGCCACAAGGGCCCAGAAAATTCAGATGTTTGAGATTCCAGAGAATAGCCATTTATGAAACTATTCTCCCAGGCTTCGGAGAAAGAAAATTTGAAAACAGAATGTTAGGCTTCAGGTTAGAATTACTTCATAATTTCAAATATAATCCTTTGAAAAGAGTATCCTTGGTCAAGCAACGGTCATAGAAATATCAAATTCTATAGCTTTCACTTAGAAGTATAGCATGAACATATATATATATATATATATATATATATATATATATATATGCACACATATATAGTAAGAAAAGGATGCTATATAGAGTAGCATATGAATTATAAAACCATTTAAGTATTAAAAATATATACATATAGGGAAGCGGCTGTGGCTCAATCAGTAGGGCTCCCGTTTACCATATGGGAGGCCCCGGGTTCGGTTCCCAGGGCCTCCTGGTGAAGGCAAGCCCGCCCGCACGGCGTGGTTAGCTGACCCAGCGAGCACAAGCAGCAAGGGGGGTAGAAATGAATAAATAAATAAAATCTTTAAAAAAAAAAAAAATATATATATATATATATATACACACACACACACATATAAAATCAGTTAAAATAAACTCATTACAGATATTCTCACTACAATTAGTGAGAAAAGCAGGTCACAGAATAGCATGTATAGCACAAATCCATTAAAAAAATACATACTCTGTATAGAATTCAGGTATTTAGTGAGTTATCTTAAAGTGATAGGTACAGGTATTTTTTATTTTCTGTTAGTTTATTTACTATTTATTTAGCAAAGAATATAGATTGGTATTTTTTTAATAAATATTTTTAAAAATACTAGTCTGGATTCCAATTTTGGTTGGAACAATCTATGCACAGTAATCAGTACTGTGTTATAGCTTATAAGTCACATATTTATATTTTGATAAAGAACAATACTTTTAACCAAGAATGATTCCCATTAGTGGAAATTTCAGGCATATGAGAAGATGATCACAATTCCCCATCCCCAAATTCATGATGGGAAGCTGAGATTCTTCCCACTTTTCCATGAGGAAGCAGAATTGGACACCGGGAGGTGATGGTCCAACTGACAAGAGTATGTAAATAAATCAAGTACATTCCCTGCTCAAATAGCATTTGTGTAGCCCTCAGAAACACTTTCAAGATCTTAACTAGGAGTTCCAGCAAGATGGCATCGGCTTAGGTGGTCCTGGAGTTGGTAGGTGTACATCCAAGAGACTTGAATCTTTAGGCTGTCCATGTGCCAGCTGAGCCTTGAGCCTCAACAGAGTTCCAACACCTACTCTCCAGTTCATTGGACTCACCCAAGACAATTAACAAGGACGTGATGATGGACAACCACCATACCAAGGAACCGAGAGACTACAACTGCAAGCAAGGGAGTCCCATCCATCAGCCGTATGGGACTGAAGCCCCCTCTCAATTAGAGGTGGAGTGGGCATCACTATCCCAGAATCCTCAGGACTGGGGAATGAACTATGGTCTAGAGTGGACTTACTGGTATTCTACTATAGACTTATTGTGATTCTAGCAATGGAAGAATTTATATCACTGATGTGGAGGCAGTGGCCACTGGAGGTTCTAAGGTCAGGGAGAGGGAAAACAGGTGAAATACAGAGTATTTTGGGGACTTGGGAATTGTCCTGAATGACATTGCAACGACAGATACAGGCCATTATATATCTTGCCATAACCTACAGAACTGTGTGGGAGAGAGTGTAAACTACAATGTAAACTATAATCCATGCTTAGTGGCAATGCTCCAAACTGTGTTCATCAATTACAATGAATGTACCACACTAATGAAGGATGTTGTTAATGTGGGTAAATGTGGGCAGTGTGGGGAGCAGGACATATAGGAACCCCCCCTATATTTTTTATGTAACATTTATGTACTCTAAATATCTTTTTTTCTTTTTTTTTTTAAATTTAAAAAGAAAAAAAAAGACCTTAACTAGTCTCAGCAAGGGAGTAGGCACCACTGCCACATGTGTGTTCAGGCATAAAATAAGGACATTGGTCCAAAATGAGACAAAACAACACAAGAAAAACAGACTCAAAAACAGATCTGCAAAACTTAAAGATGGTTTCTTAACACTTGCCTACCATGGTTGGCAAAAGTCCACAAAAATTCACCTAGAATAAATCAATCCAAATTAATCTTTCTTTCTTTGATGGAGTTACAAAACAGAGAGGTGAAAATACTGTGAGCTCCAAAGAAGTCAGGTAAATTCACAGCTAGCTAAAATTATACAAAAAAGAAATAGATTAAAAATACAGAAAGCTAGAAGACACATTTAACATATCAGGTTATAAAAATAAAATCCAGAGGATATTTTGAGAGACTAGAAGAAAAACCTGAAATTTAAATTACATAAGCCACTGTAATTTGAGTTTGTTTGCTTTATCAACTCTACAAGTACAAAGCAGGGAGAAACTAACTTGTCAGCTATAAGTTTAGAAGGGAAAAAAAAAAAAAAAAAAAAAACCTGGAAATTTCAATTGACCAGTGGGAGCTCCTGCCAAAAGTCTAGAATAGCTGCTAAAAGGCTAACAAAAAAGCCTTGGGTCTTAATTAAAACACAGTATACTTAGCAAAAGATGTCCCATCATTGTGTACTGAATCAGATTACAGATTTTTAAAAAGGAGCAACCAGGTCAAAGAGCTATGCACAACAGAGAATATTAAAAAACGAAAGGTAAATATTTAAAGGAGTTTCATATGGAAGTGAAAAAAATTCTACAGGGCAAAAGAAGAAGAAATACATTAAAATTACAATATTTAACACAACATTGAAAAGAATTCGAGCTATCAAGCAAAGGAACAAGTTGCCCCAAAAGTAGATAAGTTCCCGAGTAATTACCAGTAATATTATTAAATCAAATCTTATATCATAAAAAAAGATATTATATATTTCTATGCTCCTTTGAACCAAAAGTTTACATGATTCCATACCCCATCCCTCATTATTAATATAATTTATTATAGCTAATAAAATAGAATTAAATCTTATACCCCAAAAAATAAAATTTTTTCTTTCACCTATTCATTTATGAAAAATGTCTTTGAATTTAATTTCAGTAATCTCATTTTTGCCACAAGTTTTCACATATTACTTATGTTCATTTACATTATGTCTCAAATAAAGGCAAGAATATTCAGAGCATATCCACTCAGTAACTATTTTAAGTGATTATTTCCCAATTAATAAACAATAAGCATATTAATAAATAATATAACATTATCTCTGATGGTAGAGCTGAAGGTAAATGTTTCCTTCTTTGCATTTTTTCTAGTTTTCAATTTTTTCACAATGAACATCATGTTTTTATACTTCCACAGGGTGGGAAGTATTTTAAATTATTTCTTTTGTACAAACAGCTATGTACCTCAGAATCACAGAAAACAACAGTCTGGTTCATACAAACATTACACACAGATAAATGGCTATTGGTTATGGTAATCCACAGTGGATATAACGTTTCCTTGAAAAACCAACTTTATCTCAAAGATCCTATTTCTGCTGAAAAACTTTCCAATTAGATCCAGTTACATATAATACTAGAGATAATTTTTTTGAATTGGATTATCTGATGTTTATAAATTAAATAAATTTTAATTTTAAAAATGCTTCAAAAAGTTACAATATATATGCTTTCATCAATTGATTAATGCAAGGTATTAATAATAAGGTGGTATATGGAAACCCTGTATTTTTATGCATGATTTTCCTGTAAACCCACAACTTCTCTAATTAAAAAAATAAATAAATAAAAATAGGCTATGCTTTTATTTCCTTTTTGCACCATACAATGCAACATTTTCTACGCTTTCTTCATATTAGCTACACATAAAAAGAATAAGAAATAGCAGTATGAAGAATGTCATGTGTATAAATAACACTGCTGAGTACATAATGTTCTGTTACTGTAGGGAAAGTGGGACAAATATCTGACACAACTTGTATGAATAAAATGTAGTAATACACATGCTCAATCAAATAAAACTATTTACAAACAGAAATAAATCTTGCCACTGTTATTGTTTCATATCTGTTTCTTTATTTTTAAAATGAAGTCTTTGACTTAAACTATCTCTAAGGTCTCTTCCAATTCTAAATCTAACTTCAAGCATTTTTTTAATAGTTAGAATTCCCTTTTTATTGTATGTATTAGTCAGCCAAAGGGGTGCTGATGGAAAATACCAGAAATTGGTTAGTTTTTTATAAAAAGTATTTATTTGGGGGGGTCGGATGTGGCTCAACTGGTTGGGCGTCCGTCTCCCATATGGAGGAACCCGGGTTCGATCCCCGGGACCTCCCGGTAAAAAAAAAGTATTTATTTGGGGTAGAAGTCCACAGTTACCAGGTCATAAAGCATAAGTTACTTCCCTCACCAAAGGCTATTGCCACGTGTTGGAGCAAGATGGCTGCCGACATCTGCCAGGGTTCAGGCTTCCTGGATTCCTCTCTTCCCAGGACTTGCTTGTCTCCAGGTTCAGCTCCTTTGCTATCTCCACAAGTTCAGCTGTAGACTATGAGACTCTGTAGGCTTTGCCTCTCTCCACAAGCTGAGCTGTAGATTGTCAGGCAAACAGCTTGTTTCTCTTCCCGGTGCCTTCTCTCTTCCTTACGACCAAGCTCCTCTGTGTGTTCACTTTCCGGGGCTCCAGCATTAAATCTCAGCATCAGAACTCCAACATCAAAACACTCCAACTCTGGTCCTTTGCCTGCCTATGAGTGAGTCATCTTAGACGCCCATCCAATTGAGCCTTCAAATAACTGCAGCCCTAGCCAACAATTAGCTGCAGCCACAGAGATAACCGATATAACTGCCCAGCTCCCCTTCCCATAGAATCATGAGCAAAATAAATTATTTTAAGTCATAAAGTTTTGGACTAATTTGCTCAACAGCAATAGTAATGAGAACAATGGTTTACCATTTACCCACTTAACAGAAAGACTACTAGACCAGGAGATATGAGACCTAGTGTCCAATTTCAACTCCAGCAATAGCTAGATGTTTAAAACTGAGTAAATCAGTTAATTCTATGGAATTTAGCTTCCTAATTAATATACGATGAAATTGGGAAAAAATGAACTTTAAGGATTCCTTTTAGCATTAGCATTCATAATTTTTATAACCTTCAACTTGCCACTTCTGAATTGTTTTTGCTTTTTGCTATATTACATGACTTTTAATTCCAACTCAAGGTTTTAAAATGTATTTAGAACCAAAAAGCAAAGACCTTGTAGTACATATACAATAAAACATAAATGAATATATATTTTGAATTAAAAATTATCTATGATCATAATCTTCAAATAGAAACTTCACTGATTTTATCATTAAAATCCTTCTATGATTGGCTTTGTGTTATGGTCTTATCTTTATACTTTTCCTTACTTTTCACCTTAAATGTGTGCATGTATGTGATTTTTATAATCTGAAAAAAATACAATCTATTAAAATTTAAGATATGCATATCCTGTGATCTAACAATTCCACATCTCATGGAATTATTAGCACATCTGCACAAAAAGAAATGTAACTATATCTTGTAATAAAAAAAAATGGAAATCAAGGAAATGATAGGATAAACTAGTTTATTCATATTTCAGAATACTATAGTTGTATAGACAGAAGAGTACTATAGACAGAAAAAATAGAGCACTGACAAATATGAATGACATTACGGAGTAAATAAAAGCAGGTCACAAAATAATGTAACTTTTTTATTTAATCGCTCTCTTACACATACACACTACAATTTGTGATATTTATTTAACTACACAGAAAAGGGTCTGTCAAGGACATCCAAACAATTAACTATCGTTTCCCAGAGGAAGAACTGGTATTAGGAAGGATAAATAGGGGAGTTTTATTTTATCTGAATTTTCTGACAAAACAACTATAATTTATTCATGTAATACTTAGGTAATCTTTTTTATTTTTTTTTTAAGATTTATCTTATATATTTATTTATTTCTCCCCACGCCCTTGTTGTTTTGCCCTTGCTGTGTCGGTTTGTCTTCCTCATTTCTTTGGGAGGCACTGGGAACCAAACCCGGGACCTTCGATGTGGGAAGGAGGTACCCAATCACATGAGCCACCTCGGTTCCCTGCTTTGTTGTGTCTCTCATTATGCTTTTCTTCTTGTGTTTCTTGTTGCGTCATCTTGTTGCATCAGCTTGCCGCGCCTGCCCGTCACGTCAGCTTGGCGTCCTGCTCATCTTTCTTAGGAGGCACCAGGAACCTCCATTTCCTGCTTTGCTGTGTCTCTCATTATGTTTTTCTTCTTGTGTCTCTTGTTGTATCAGCTTGCTGCACCTGCCCATCACACCAGCTAGCTGTCTTCTTTAGGAGGCACCAGGAACCTAACTAAGGACCTCCCTTAGGTAGTCAATCGCTTGAGCCACATCCACTCCCCATAGGCAATCTTTTAAGATAAGCTTGATTGCTTTTAAACCATGCCTTAGTAAAACAGTTTCTCTAGAAAGAATAGCAGACATTTCTATAGAATGACCTATGGTAGCTCAACAACCCCTTCTACACATAAAGCATTAATTTGTACCTGGTCCATGATAGATAGTTTATATATGGTATTCCATTTAACCCTAACACTAGAATTATCATCATTTTCCATTAAGAAATTGAAGTTCAGAAGTTAAATAACTGGCCAAAATATATAGGGATATTATGGGCAAAGATTCAAACTCAGCTCTGCCTAAATCTAAAGCTCAATTTCTTTCCACTATACATATTATGCTGGGAAATTGAAGAATTGTATAGTAAAAGGAAATAAAATGATGTTTCTAAAGTGTACTTCAAAGAAAAACTAAAATAGATAGCCTTTGAGTCCACTTCTAGCTAAACAACTCTACTTCAAATTCTAAGCTTTCAAATGCCCAAATGACCCCATTTTTATCCACATTACAAAATGTGATAAATATATAAACTATAAAAAGTGTTTTTAAATAGACTAAAAGTTTAATTACAAATTATTATTTAAAAGTCAAAAAGTCTAAACTACTTTTAAATATATATAAGGTAAATACAAAATAAAGCATTGGTCTTCTCAGGTACAATTACAAAAACATGTATTATGACAGGAGCTGAAATAAAGTATTTTAAGATTATCACAATCAAAAGTATTTACTATGATATTCACACTATAACATAATCATAATTAGGGAACAAATTATTATATAAAACATATTATACTCAGAAGTTGCAGAAACAAAGAATCTAAGGGGATCAGAAGATGCAAGGTACAGAAGACAAGACCTAAGAAGGACAGATTAGAAGCAATGTAAATGAACAGAGAAGGGGCCATATTTCAAAATCTCTGTTATCCCCTTAGAAATTACTTCTAGAAGAGATTCAAAAGCCTCCCCCACAATAAAAAATTCTCCTAAGACCCAACCATAAAATATGGTATTGCTGCGAAGCAGTTATATACAATTAAAGTCTCAATTGGAAATTTAAAAACTTATCTGGATAGGAATGTAAAATCATTCAGCGAACTCTGGAAAACAGTTTGGTGAATCCTCAAAAAGTTAAAGATAGAATTACCATAAGACCCAGCAATTTCACTCCTAGGTATATTCCAAAAAAGAACTGAAGTTTAAATTTTAAGCAATTAAATCAATTAGAAGACTTTCTTAACATTTTTCCAAAAGGGGTATATTTGGCTTAGTTCATATTATGTTATCAAATCAAAATGGGTTTTCAAAGAAAAAAAAAGATATATATTTAAATGTGGCACAACTTTATTTTAAAATTTTCAATTACTAAATGTATAATTAGAAATATGAAATTTCAATTTTACAAGTATCAAGATTATAAGTAAAAATAACAAAGCAATTTTTGTTAAAAATTGCATATTGATCAAAACACAGGAATGTTATAAAGGGTTTATTATAAAAATAAAATTTTAAAATTATAAAAAAAAAAGAGTTCAAAAATTTTTGTGATGAATACACAACATTGTGGTTGTACTAAAAGCCATTGATTATACACTTTAGATAGATTGTATGGTATGTGAATATATCTCATTAAAACTGCCTAATAAATAAATAAATAATTGTGCAAAAACCACCAGAAATAGCAGCTATGTACAGCAGAGGAAACAGAGAGAGACTGAGAGGTGAGGAATATTCTCGTTTGTCTGATTTATGTTTATTATTATTGAAATAAAGAAAATGCTCTAATTATGCTTGAAAAGATGAATGTACAACTATGTGATTATACAGCATACCACTGATTGTATACTTTGGATGAATTGTATACTTTATTAATATGTATCAATAAAACTGATTTGTTAAAAATAATCTCCAGAATAAAAAAAGGGTTTATTATAAATATTAATACCATAAAAATTGAAATTTCAAATTGATAGTCTATTTCCCATATAGTGCTTTTTTTTTAATAATCCTGGCATATAAAGTGTAATATTAATGATATTGGATAAGCAATTACATTTCATATTCTTTTAGTAAATTATTCTAGAATTAGCTACATTTTTTAAATAATTCTATTTTACACATGACAATTACTTGGATAAATGTGGTGATACCTTCCTAGCAGAAAATCCCTATCTCTTTCTGTTCCCATCCTTTAACTGTGAAAAGAAAAATGAATTATAAATGAGAAGTAAAAATCTAGTCCCTGTTCTATCACTAAGTAATTGTGTGATCTTAGTTAAGTTATTCCACTCTGAGCTTCAGTTTGTCTATAAAATGAGAAGCTTAAATTAGAGATCCACAAACCTAAAACTTTTTAATTCCACTTAAAAAAAATTGTTTTTAACTTTAAACCTCACCTCATCTGAAGAATCAACTTGTCCCAATGTTCCTGTTGCACCTGCAAAACATTTGGAGAGCAGAAAAAAAGTAAAGTTGTCTTTCATAGTTGACATATATTGCTTTATTTTTAAATTATTTTGAGACATACAAATATCAAATTGCTACATTTTTCATGAGTCACAAGGGCCTTATTAAACTAATCAAATTCCAACTAAGAAAACTGCATTCTCTTCTTTGGCTATCTATTCTTTCTTGCCTCTAAATTATCATTCTTTACTTTTCTACTTACAAAATATAACACTGTTCTTTGGTAATGAGTAAAGTCTCAGGGTTTTTATATATATATATAAATGTCACTGTTGTTCAAATTAAATATTTAGACAAACCTTGAACTGCCAGAGTGCTAGTGCCAGCAGACGGCTCCTGCATACCATAGACAAGTTTATCCTCAGGATATGTAAGTCCAGAGCTCTTCAAAGCAATTAGATACTTTTCATGACTTTTCTTTGCACAAGCATTTTCTCCAAGACCTAATATTTAAAACAAATTTCAAAATCTAAGTACAATTATCTCATTAACTGATATGCATGTGTGTATGTGTGTGTATAAAAACAGCAACTCAATGTTAGTCTTTGAATATTCTAGTGGAGGAAAAACCTAAGAATGATAACATAAAATGGTGCTTATGTTTGGCATTAACAGTCCCAGAATGCACAGCATGTTTATAACAAATAGCAAAGTTTACTAAATAGTTGAGCATCTAAAATAGGCCAGGGATTATATGCAAGACATAGAGGGTGCAAATTAATAAGGTACAATCCCAGATATCAAGGAACTATAAATTTATTGGCAAAGAAAGGCACACAAATAATATGGCAGATAACAATTATGTAGCAGACTTCACCATTTGGTTTGACAATCTGTACTCTCCTAATATGGAGTAGACAGACTTGGCCAAAGAGTACTTAAGAAGGCTTCCGGGAGGATATAGCGCCTGAGTAGAATTTTCAAAGGTAAGTAAGACTTAGCACAGTGCAGAAAGTTGTCAATCATTTCAGACTGACAAAACAGCATAAATAAAGGTTTGAAAAACTTTAAGTCTTTAAAATTATAACTCTTCTCTAATGGGAATTTTAAAGCTCTTAGGAAAAGATCATTAATAAAAGTTTCAAATATTACAAATGAGGTTATTTTTCATTCTTGTTTTAAACAAGATTTTGATTATCACATTTAAGGAATTAAAAGCATAATTTCTACAGAGGTATCAGTTCAGATGAAGTTATTCCAAAAAACACTGACAAGTTTAGATTCTACAATTAAACAATCCTAGAAATTTCATTTTAGAATTTCAGCTTATTCATTATTGTTAATTTTTCATATGTTTTGTTTTTTAATTTATTATGGAGGATGGAATAATAAGAGAAAAAACAGATTGATATTTGAGTTTTTCTTTTTTTTTTAAGATTTAATTATTTTTATTTCCCCCCCACCCCCTCATGGTTTTGCGCTCGCTGTCTGCTCTCTGTGTGTTCTTCTGTATCTGCTTGTCTTCTCCTTTGGTGGCACTGGGAACCAATCCTAGAACCTTCCAGAGTGGGAGAGAGGCACTCAATCTCTTGTGCCACCTCAGCTCTCTGGTCTGCTGAGTCCCTCATTGCCTCTCCTCTGTGTTTCTTTTTGTTGCGTTAGTTTGATGCGCCAGCTCTCCACAAGGGCCAGCGCTCCATGTGGGCCAGCACTCCTGTTCAGGCCTGCACTCCTGCAAAGGCCAGCACTCCACGTGGGCCAGCTCTCTGCTCGGGCCAGCTCGACACACGGGCCAGCTTGCCTTTCACCAGAAGTCCCCAGGAATCGAACCCAGGACCTCCTTTATGGTAGATGGGAGCCCAATTGCTTGAGCCACATCAGTTTCCCTTGAGAGTTCTTTGAAAGAAAAAAATTACTCTCTGAGAGCCAAATTACCATATTACCTCTTAAGCAGATTATATAATCTTAAATTAAGGTCCCAATCTCTCTGATTATTTAAATATTTAAATTAGTTTCTTTAGTTTTGCTGAGCTTTTCTGTGTTTCCTCTCTTTGTTAGCCTCAATAATCGCAATAGAATGGTCTTTTAAAAATTTCTTTTTCAAAGTGAGATTTCAAAGTGAGTCAGGAGGTCACTCCGGAGGTTACACTTATAAAAGTCTCAAGAAGATTTCACTAACTGCCACAGTAAACAAAGCCTCCAACAAGAGTGCTCCCAAGGGCTCTGGGGATGTCCAGAAACCAGAGGTGATGCAAAGTCCCATGAAATCAACACCACCTCGGCAGGTCCTATTTGGGAATATATGATAGTCTACTTCCACAATATAACATGGTTATACTCATTTATAATTCCCCTATTGATAAATCTTCTACACCTTTTATTTGAATCTACAATTTACAATATACCCATTAAATATATATATCAGAGATTTAACTCTTTGGATGGTTCATATGCCAGTTGACCCCTGAATCCCAGCAGAGTTGAGCCAACTCATACTATCCAGTTCTTCAGGCTTGCTTTCACAATCGAGAAAACGATGATGATGGACAAGTCCCATCCAAAAAAAAAAAAGGTGTATCTACAACTGCAAGCAAAACAATTCCTTTCCTCTGCCCCATAATATCTAAGTCCCCTCTCAGCCTGAAGCAGTCAGAGTGGGCATCATCCCAAATCCCTCAAGACTGAGCAATGCATAAATCTAAGGGGGAAGTGTAACAACAGACCAAAGTAGATTTATTGTTATTGTAGTTATTATCTTGTGTTAACAGAATAACTTGTATCATTGATATAAAGGCAGTGGTTGTCAGGGGTTCAGAAGGGAGGGAAGGGATGAACAGGTGGAATATATGGCATATTTAGGGCAGTGAAATGCTCTGTATGATACTGCAATGACGGGTACATGATATTATACATGTGTCAAAGCCTATAAAACTTTGCACAGCACAAAGTTTAAGCCATAATGTAAATTATAGAACTTTGTTTAGTAGCAGTGCTTCAATATTGGTTCATCAATTGTAACAAATGTTACAATTTGGTACATTAAATCATTTTTTTACTAAAGTAAGAAGTTAATAACAGGGGAAACTGTGTGTGGGTGTATGAGGGGTAGCTATATGGAAATTCTCTATACTTTTGGTGTAATTTTTCCGTAAATCTAAAACTTCTCTAAAAATAAAGTTTATTAAAAATTGAAAAAAAAAAAAAAAAAAACATTTCAAATCTCTGTCTAGGCTGATTTGAGGGGGGAAAAAAACTCCAACATACAATAAACAGATGAGAATATGTCCATCCATCAATTTAAGTCCAATATTTAAAACCATGATTAATAAAGAAAAAAAAACAAACTCCAGGCTCCCACACTCCCATATCCCCCATATTATGAGAAATGAATGTCTCAAATAATAAAAGCCATGTATTTATCTTAATCACAATAGATAAAATTGTGTAACACTTTTTATTTTTTTTTTTTTTTTTTTTTTTTTTTTAAAGGTTTTATTTATTTATTCATCCATCCCCCCCTTGCTGCTTGTGCTCGCTGGGTCAGCTAACCACGCCGTGCGGGCGGGCCTGCCTTCACCAGGAGGCCCCGGGAAACGAACCCGGGGCCTCCCATATGGTAAACGGGAGCCCTACTGATTGAGCCACAGCCGCTTCCCGTAACACTTTTTAATTAACAAAATATATTTTGTTGCCTTCTCACAACAACCCTGAGAGAAAGTATAATCACCATTTTTATAAGTGAAGAAACTAAGTCTCAATAATAAAATGGCTAATCAGTGAGTAAACAAGTACAATAGAAATCAAGTTAGATTACAAATTTCAAACTTCTGAGTCAAAATCTAACGGGATTTTTAAGTATTCCAACCACCAAAAGTTAGGTAAGGATTTTTGCTGATTCTAATTTCAAGAAACTTCTAATTACAGAAATAAAAGTGGACAATTACTACAAATCACTCCAAAGATATAGAGTCTTAACAATGATTAAGGAAAGTGGCTGTGGCTCAAGTGGTTGGGCATTTGTCTACCATACGGGAGGACCCAGGTTTGATACCATGGACCTCCTGGTAAAAATAAATAAATAAAGGCGAGCAGGCAAGCCACGCAGCAAGATGATGATGCAACAAAAGAGAGACGCAGGGGAGAGTCAAGGCGAGATGTGCCAGAAACCAGAAACTGAGGTGGCGCAAGTGACAGGATGCCTCTCTTCCACATCAGAGGTCCCTAGGATCAAATCCTGGTGAAGCCTGGAGGAGAAAAATGAGAAGAGAAGGCAAGAAACAGACACAGAAGATCACCCAGCGAATGGACACTAGACAGCAAAGGCAGAGGGGAATCATAGAACTGTACACCAAAAAAGAAAAAATAAAGTCAAATAAAAAAAAAACAAAAAACAATGATTAAGAATCTGCTTTAAAAAATAATCTTAAAAAAAAAAAATTTGCTTGTTCTCTTTCTGAATAAACAACCATTTTCTAGGTTGAATTTTAAAAAGACCTCTAAGGTATTTTGTTTTGCTCTTTTACCTCTCTCCACCTTTTTCACCACTACTTAAATACAAACTAAGACCATCTTTATCCTAGACTGCTGCACTTCAGCTTCTTTTCTTGTCCATCCCAACCTATTCTTAGCAAAACAAGTCATCTTTTTAAAACACATGTCCGATCAAGTCAGTCTTCAACTAAAATAGTTCTATGACTTCCTACTACATTAAGGATAAGACATAAAATCTTATATGGCCCATAAAAACCTGCCTGATTTAGATTTAATCTAATGTAATAGCTTTATTTGTACCACTAACTCCCTATATTCATTTCATTTCAACCCCACTAGCCTTCTCTCTTTATTGTCTCTTACAATAAAATAAATTCATTCTTATCTATAAATATTCCCACATAGCTTGTCCTTCTGCCTGAAATCTATGCCTAAGTGTGGTTTACTTTGTATTAATCCTGTTTGGATCTCTTCTTGGATCTCTAACTCAAAATTTTTCATCCAATTTGGAAAATTTTAGTATTTCTTCAAATATTTTATTCTACCCCATTCCCACTCTCCTCTCCTCCTGGGATTCAAATTATATGTATGGATGGAATATTATGCAGCTGTAAGAAGAAATGAAGTCATAAAGCATATGACAACATGGATGAACCTGGAGGATATTATGTTGAGCGAAGCAAGCCAGACCCAAAAGGACAAATGAAATACTGTATGAATGTGTTACTATGAACGAAATATATTTTGTAACATATTGTTTGATTCAAAAAAAAATTTATATGTATCTATTACATTTAATTGAGAAATGTATATATTTATTCATCTGTGTTTACTTTTTAGTTTTTAATTGTTTATATTTTCAATTATTAAATGTACACAATAAAGTAAAAAAAAAATTTTTTTAATAAATTACACATATGTTAAATCATCTGATACTGCCTAATAGGTATCTGAGGCACTGTTGTGTTTTCTCTAATCATTGTTCTCTGTTCCTAGATTGAATAATTAATTGAAGAATCCTGAAAATCATTAACTCTTTCTTCTACCACCTCCAATCGGCTTCTAAGTCCATCCAATGAAATTTTCAGCTCAGTTACTGTACTTAATTATAACTTTCAGTTCTAGAATTTCCTTTTGGTTCTTTTTATCATTTACATTTCTTTGTGAAGATTTTCTACCTCTATTAATTCATTTATTCAATAATATCATATTTTCCTTTTATTCTTTGAATATATTTTCCTTTAAATTTTGCAACATATTTATAATAATTGCTTTAAAGTCTTTATTAAACAGCATCTGGTCAATTACCATTACCATTGACTGTTCTTTTTCTTGACTATAGAGCACACTTTCTTATTTTCTTGCATATCCAGTAATTTTCATTATAATATGGATACTCTAATGACACATTATAGGAGATTCTGGATTTTGTTGTTTTCCTCTGTAGAGTACTGAATTTTGTACTAGAAGACAGTTCAATTACAGAATGATCATCTAGAACTCATGAAGGCATGGCTTTACACTTTGTAAGGGGCAGATCTGTGGAAAGCTGAAGGCGCTCCCAAGGCCTTATAAATTGGCAGAAATCACCTCCAAACACTATCCACCTTGTAGATACTGACAGGGATTAAGGCTAGTCTCGAGCAGACCTTATTCTAAGGCTTGATGATTATCCTGCAGTTTGATATTCTTGTATTTCAACTAGATGCTTAGGGTATTAACAAGGTCCCTCCAATCTGCCTGGGCTAAAACTCCTAACACTGCTCAACCTCTAATGTCTCTGCTCTGTTTTCAACCCCATAGAAGTCTCATGCTGTGCATATGTATTCCAGTACTTAGCCAAGGACTTCCAGGGGTCCTCCACACACCTGCCCCACCACCCTTGGTGTTCTGATCCACAGATACCACAAATTACAACTGCTTCAGCTGCCCCAAACTATGATCTCTGTCTCCTTAGCTCAGCAGAACCACCATACTTAGATGACAGCTTGCCACATTACAATCTGGAAGTTGTTACCAGCCCACAAGCCAGCGTAATCATGGTCTCATCTCATGACTTTCTCTTTTCTCAAGGGTTTAGTCTTATGCTGCATGTTGTAAATGCCTGAAAACAGATCTCAAATTTTGTCCAATTTTATGCTGTTTATGAGAGAAGGGCTAGTCCAGCAGCCAGATGTGGAAGATTTCCCCCCTGTCTGGAATCTAACCCTACTCATTCTCACTCAATTCCCCTCTAGCTAAATGACTGCTTCTCAAATAAATAAAAATAAAAAATAAAAATGACTTCCTCTCAACCTTTAGGTTTCACTTTAAATATCATTTCCTCAGCAAAGTTTCCCCACCTCCTCCCACCAATGAAATAAGGTCTCCCTTTTATAACCACTTGTCCTATACTTTTATAGCATTTACTATCATATATAATAAAAAATATTTTGGCTTAGGGGTTTTATTACTGTCATCTTACTCCCTAGACCTTAAGCTTTATAAAAGCAGGGACAGGATTACCTAGTTTACTGCTTATCATTCCCATCCCAACCTCCAGGTCCTACCACAGAGCCAAATACATAGCGGTTTGCTTAATAAGTATCTGCGGAAGAAATAAATATACCAGATAAGACAATCTCAAAATAATGCATGGTTAACAATACACATAAAAATTTCACTGCTCTAAAAGAACATGCTGAACTTCAATTTTCAAAACACGTTGTTTATGGCCCAGCAAAAAAGAGCACTTTAAAATAGTTATAGCAAGATTTTTAAATAATTGATATATTTTTTGTACTATAAATTTGAGGTGTGAAAACTAAAGGTGTAAAAACTAAAGTATTAATATAATGGCAAATCATGAACACACTTGTTCAACAATACTAAGTTTTATAACTTATCATTATTATTATTATAAAAGCCTAGTCCATACAACCCAAACGTTTAGAATACCAAAACTGAAGTCGGAGGTGGTTGTTATTACTGCTTGGGGAGGGAGCATAATATGAATATGTCACACTACAGTGTCAGACTAAGTTAGAACACCTGGGTTTTAGTCCCAACTCCACCATAAATTGGTTGTGAGGTCTTGAACAGGTCATTTAATTTTTCTGTGGCTCACTTTCCTTGTCTATGAAATAAGTTTTCTCAATAACTTCCAGCTTTAGCATTCTATGAAAAATCTACCTTTTAATTTTAAGTTCTAAAATATACAACTTCTTATGATTACAGTAATAAAGTAGAGTAACTTTTTTCTATTCTAATATTTACTCACCACAAGTCAGATCTTTGTAGTTTTGTTGGTTTGTCAAAACCTGAGTAAGAACAGACCGCATTGCTCCTCCCATTTTCGTTAGGTCTTCTAAAAAGGAAATTTGAGGCTCCAAAAGCTGAAGGACTTTATTAAGATCTTTTTCTAATGGTACATCAGCTGCTTTAAAAAAAAAAGATAATAAAAATAATTAAAGGTAACTTTAAGATATTTTGTTAAGAATAACTATATATATATTTCTTTTTTTTTTTTATAGTTGCTTGAATGACAATATTTTGTAATAAATTTTTTTAAAGTTACTATAAAAACTCTGTTTAGAAAGTTGGTATCAGCACAGCACTCAACCTAGGATAGAGTTGCTCAGGAATTCAGTCCTCTGAGAAAAAGCAATGGGGGAAGGAGGAGACAACCCATAAAGTATTGAAGCACTTAATTTGTGTAAGAAGCATTAGAGTTAAGGGTCCTAAACTTTGAGATACATAAATGTATACCTAAATCATTTCAAAATAAGATAGTGCTAAGGAAAAAGTTAAAATCACTCCCTAGAATTAATGAAGATAAAATTCAAATATATTGAAAATAGTGTAAGAATATAAGCACAAAATTATATCAACTCTAAATTTAAACCTGTATAGCAAATATCCCATCCCTTATCCTATTCCAAAAATACAGACTCATTTTAACTGAAGACCAAAGCAACTAAAATGAAAGATAACTGTTTTCATAAACCTGAATATTTTTACTAGAAATAAGAAATAAAATAAAAAAACAAGGCAAGATATGCTGAGTAGCCTGAATAGAGAGATAAGAAACTTGGACAGTAATTTAAAAAGAATATTAAAGATGAAAAGAAAAAAGATATTTCAGAAAACTGAGATCTAAAAGGAAGAAGTAAATAAAGAGATTTAGAGTTTAGCCACAATTGGCTAAAAGAACAACGCATATAAGGGAACAAACAGGGGCCTGTGTGCCTAGGGAAGGTGACATTAAGTTCATTCAACTTCTATTCAGCATCTATTATACAATAGACACTGAAAAGCAAAATTAAATAAGACATAGTTCCTGCCCCCAAGATAATCCATGGAAAGAATTCTGTTAGATAACACTGACTCCTGGGATCCAAATAAAAAAAAAAAAAAAAAACCTTACTCATTCACTGCAAAACTAATACTGTATATTATTCATCTTTACATTCTCCTCCAATGACATATACAGTAACATAGTAAATGTTTAATTAATATTTGTTTTTTGTTTCCCGGAACTCTGACATGAGCTCTGAAACTGATCTAAAGATTGTAGAGCAAACTGAGAAATGGAACAAGGAAAATGTCAAACCACAAAATCTCTGAGCTCCCATTACCTTTTGGATTAGATGATCCAAAGTCTATTTTTTGTTTTTGTTTTTGTTTTTGTGTTTTAAGCAGTCCTCTATACAAAGTAATGCAATATTTTTCACACAGACAGTAGAAATTAATGCTGAGTACAAGTAGTAATATAAAGAGAAATAAAGAGGAAAACTTCATGAACCTAAGATCATGAAGTTCATCTTTAGACAAAAATGTACCTCCATTCATTCTTTCATGTTTTCAGGTAACAGTCACAGATAATTATCACAGTTATGTACTTATGTCATCTACTTTTTAGAACTGCTAAATGTCATCAAAGGAAAAAATAAATAGAATAACTTTTCTGTAAAATGTTCTTTGATTTAACTAATAACTAATGGTAAATTTTAAGGTTCTCATAATAAATGATTTCTATTACTTTTCTAAAATAGGGCATTTGTTAAACAAAAATGTAAATTCACAAAAAGTCTGTTAATTCATTTATGAGAAATAATGTAGTAGGCAATTTCAATAACCCAGCTGGTATCTGTTTCCTTCATTCTTTTTGTATCTTAAGATATATACTCTGAGAGAAGTACTTAAGATTGTATACTTTGCTTAAAACATAGAAATAAGGAAGTATAATGGTTTGTTTACAATCAAGCTAGCAAGATAGTTTTAGAAAGGATGAGGATGTTATATATGTCCTCACACTTTAAGGATGGGGGGGAAATAGAAAATAAAAATGTATGCCATAGTTTCAAACTGAATTTATAAGATTTATAGTATTAAATAATTTAAATCCTGAAAATAATGCAAAATGCAATCTCTTATATGATAAAAAGGCAGGCGTCATTAGAAAGGTAAAAAGACACTATTATAGCCAATGAGGTTTATCCGAGGCACGATTATTGCTAATTGAAAACTTTTCCCAAGTGCCAACTGGCAACACAACTGGAAAAAGACCTTGAATAAAAGGGGGAAATGGTAAAGACAAATGAGTTCAAGTGGCTAAGAGACTTCAAAGAGAGTCGGGAGGTCATCCCAGAGGTAACTCTTACGCACACCTCAGTAGGAGCTCATAGAACATCTAAGTGCCTATCACCCCACTCATTGGGGTTCCTGAGAGCTCCGGAGACACCCTGGTCCTATATCAGGGGGGATAGCCCCAGAGACTGATGCCTTATCAGTGGGTTCTATTTTGGAATCTGTGCTCCTGAGAGTGACAGAATTAGACTCAAATAAGTCCTCCCTGCACATGGTTCACCAGTCCCTTCTATTCAAACCTACATGTGATGCTGGAGTTTCTTAGGTATACTTCCAGAGACTGGAGCCTCCCGCCTACCTATGTGCCAGGTGTGCATGAAATCTAGGTGGAGCTGCAACTCCTACCCTACAGCTCAATGGACTCATCCAAGTCACCTGGTGAGGAGACAACGATGGGAAATGGCCATCCCAGGGAATGGAGAGGGCCTGCATCTGCAGGCAGGATCATCCCACCCACCATATCCATGGGATATAAGCCCTCTCTCACTTGGAGTTGGAGTGGACATCACCATCCCAGTCGCCTCTGGATTGGGGGAAGAACTATGGACTAGAGTGGACTTGATGGTATTCTCTTGCTCACATATGGTGATTCTTGCAATGCAAGAAATTATAACAATGAGGTGGAGCCAGTGGCCACTTGACAGTTTTTGGGTAGGGAGGGGATGAGCAGTTGAAATACAGGGGCTTCTTTGGGAGTTGAGGTTGTCCTGAGTACTGTTGTGGCAATGGATGTAGGCCATTTTAAATCAGCACACACCACTCAGAACTGAGTGGGAGAGAGTGTGGTCTACAGTGTGAACTGTGGTCTATGGTTGGTGGCAAGGCTCCAGGATGTGTAAGTTCATTGAGGTTGGTGGGCCACACTGTGGGAGATGTTTGTGTGGGATGTGGTGGGAGGTGTGGGAGGTGGGCAACATGGGAATCCCAGTGGGTTCCGTGTAATATTTTAGGTAATCTAGGCACCTCTTAAAATATATGTATATGTATATATATATATATAAAAATAACATTTTTGTAAGCAAATACACATATATGCATATAAAAAAAAAAAGACACTATTAAAAGTTAATAAATTTACTCCACACTACTACTTGTTATCTGTAATTCACAATGTCAAACTAAAAACTTTAATAGATAAACCTAAATCCAAATATTTAACTAAAGCAAATTAGTCAAGATTGTGATGAAATCTTAAAAAGTAAGAAGAATGCCTATAATTTGAACGGTTTCTTTCCCTATTTAATAGTAATATGATGCTTACCCTTATACATTCTATCAGTAATATGGGAGTGAGAAATTAGATCCTCTCATAAGCTATTATAGATATGGAAGGGAAAAAAGATATATACAGATATCTACAGAAACAAACAAAAAAAAAGATTGGCAAAATAGTTTTTCTTCTTAAAAATCTAAGTTAAATTAAAATATTTCCAGGATTAATTCTGCTCTATCATCACACGATCACAAATAAAATCACTTTAACCCAATAAAATTATTATTTCCTCATCTACAAAAGGCCAAATAAGTCTAATCAAAAATACCTGGGGAGCAGAGAAGCTCAAGTGGTTGAGCACCTGATTCCCATGTACGAGGTCGTGGGTTCAATCTCTCGTACCTCCTAAAAACAACATCTAAGACCCCAGGAGCAAAACGTGCCAGACTATGCCTACTACAAGGCATCCAAAAGCTTAAATAATTGATTTTTAGCATGTTTTTATTCGGTCTCTATATTTTTATAGTCATCTCATGAAAAATGTTAAGCAAAAAGCTAGTATCTGAGGGGGCAGGCATAGCTCAGTGTTCTGAATGCCTACTCCCCATATACTAAGGCCAGGTTCAATCCCCGGTACTTCCTAAAAAAAAAATCTGAAAGGATTCACCTCATTATTAAAGTTAAAACTTTAATTGTGAAAGAGTACCAACAAGGAGTGGATTAAGACATACCTGGTTCATTATAGCCTTCTCTTAAGTACTGAATAAGACAAAAAATAAATCGTGGAAGAACAAATTCGGACATCATCAGTAAGTCTTTGGGGACACAGGGAATATTTGAACTTGATTTAATTTGATGCCTTTTGCAAAACCTGTAATATGAAAAAGAAAAAAATTAACAATGATGTTTAACCTGCCAAGAATATATTATTTCTATTCACAATATTCGTAAACAGAATTCAAACCAACATCAAAACCAATAAATAACTCCTTTCTTAAGGCATCAAGTTAAAAGAATTTAATTTAATCAGTCTTTAAATAAAAACTGATGCTGAAGGAGTTTTTCCCTAATAAAAGACCATAGTAGTTAGGTTCCAACTAGAATACAAAAGAAAATCTCATTACAGAATATATATTTTTAACTGCCAAGCTATGTTCAAGTAATACTTGCAGCCTTTTATAAACCATTGAGTAAAAATTGATCAATTACCAAGAATTTGCATTTTCCATTCATTAATTCAACTATTTCTAACTTATATTAATGAAGAGTAACTGTTTTATATTCTTGAAGATTGTTTTAAAGTTTATCCTCTTACATCTTTTTTTTTTTTTTTTTTTTAAGATTTTATTTATTTATTCATTTATCCCCCCCTTGCTGCTTGTGCTCGCTGGGTCAGCTAACCACGCCGTGCGGGCAGGCTTGCCTTCACCAGGAGGCCCCGGGAACCGAACCCGGGGCCTCCCATATGGTAATCGACAGCCCTACTGATTGAGCCACAGCCGCTTCCCGATCCTCTAACATCTTTTACAGACTCCTTCTAATCCTGTTTATACTCATTTTAAAGTATGATTTGCATACCTAACCAAAAATGAAGTAAACTAATCTATAGTCACAATCCAAATAATAAGTTACTTTGTAGCTAAACACAAATAACCACACTAAACCTATAAAATGCCTAGAACTATACTTATTAAAAAGAGTGCCAAAACAATGCTAGCTGAAAAACATAAAAGATCTGAATAGAGAAAAACTATATTTCCAAATGAAAAAACTCAAATTTATTTTTTTTAAAACTTCGTCATCCCCTCCAACTTAATGTATCAGATTTAATTCCCAAGGAACTTAATTCACAAACTAATATTAAAGTTCAAATGGAAGAGCATATATGTAAATAAATTAGTAAAACTTTAAAAAAATAATTAATGATGATAAACTGGACCTTAAAACATAGTACAAAGATACTGTAATTAAACACTGTGGTAATGTGATAACATCAATGGGCCACAAGCAGAGTATAGAAACAGACTACATAAATTTGTGAATTTAATAAATGACAGGTGTGGCATCTTAATTCAATGTGGCATGGAAAAGACTTTGAACAAATTGTTTACAACTACTGATTATCTAAAAGTAGGAGGTAAATTTGATTCCTAGCTTATACCATAACCAAAACATATGCTAAATATAATAAGTTATGTGTGTAAAAAGGTGACAAGATGAAAATAGACTATCACCCAAATTATCTTGGGTCATGAAAAGTCAATAAGCATATTTAAAAATGCTAAAGTTTCCTAATAATCAAAGCAAAGAATTTTATTAAAACAAAAAATAAGGAACTATAAAATGACCATTTGCAACACCTACCGAAATAACTGGACAATGCAACAGTCATCACTAGATGAAGCCATTAAAGAAATGGTTGAGGGGAAATTTCCCACACAGAGATATAATGATAAATGATCTAGACCTAAATATAGAAATTTGCACCCTATCTCAGTGCTCATGGATCTTTCTACAGGATAAACCACATGTTAGCTCACAAGGCAGGACTCAATAAGTATAAAATGACTGAAATTATGCAAAGCACTTTCTCAGATCATAATGGAATGAAACTGGAAATCACTATTAGATAAGAAACAGGAAAATTCACAAACGTGTGGAGGCTCAACATTGCACTCAAAACAGTGGGTCAAGGAAGAAATTGTAACTAAAATTAGTAAATATACTGAGATGAATGAAAACGAGAACACAACCTATCAAAGCTTAGGGATACAGCAAAGGCAGTGCTGAGGGGGAAATTTATAGCCCTATATGACAATATTAAAAAAGAAGAGCTAAAATCAAAGATCTAACTGAACTGGAGAAACTAGAAAAAGAAGAGCAAGCCATTTCCAATTCAAGCAGAGGAAAGAAATGGCTTAGAGAAGAAATAAATGAAAATGAGAACAAAAAAAAAAAAATAGCTGGATCAATAAAATTGACAAACTCTTAGCTAGACTACAAAAAAAAAGACAGAAGATGTAAATAAATAAAATCAGAAATGAAAGGGGGTATTATGACTGACCCCACAAAAATGCAAAGTATCATAAGGGAATATTATAGGAAATTGTATGCCAATGAATTAGACAATCTAGACAAAATGGACAAATTCCTATAAATGAACAAACAACCTACACTGACGCTACAAGAAATAATAGAACTCAACAAACCAATCACATTTAAAGAGATTGAATCAGGGAAGCGGATGTGGCTCAAGCAATTGGGCTCCCGTCTTCCATATAGGAGGTCCAGGGTTTGATTCCCAGAGCCTCCTGATAAAAGGCAAGCTGGCCTGCGTGGTGAGCTGTCCTGAGCGGAGAGCTGGCCCATGCGAAGTGCTGGCCCACGCGGGAGTGTTGGCCCGTGTGGAGAGCTGGCGCAGCAAGATGACGCAAAAAAAAAAAAAAAAAGAAACACAGAAGAGAGAAAATAAGAGACGCAGCAGACCAGGTAGCTGAGGTGGCACGAGAGATTGACCATCTCTCTCCACTCTGGAAGGTTCTAGGATCAGTTCCCGGTACTGCCTAAAGAGAAGACAAGGGAAAAGGATGTGGCTCAAGAGGTTCGGCGTCCGTCTACCATATGGAGAGACCGGGGTTCAATCCCTGGTACCTCCCGGTAAAAAAAAAAAAAACCGTAAAGAGAAGACAAGCAGACAGAAAAGAACACACAGAGAGTAGACAGCGAGTGCAAAAAATGGTGGGGGGGGAGGGTAAATAAAAATAAATAAATAATTCTTAAAAAATAAATAAATAGATTGACTCAGTCATGAAAAATATCCAAACAAAGAAAAGTCCAGGACCAGACGGCTTCACAGGTGAATTCTACCAAGCATTTCAAGAAGAATTAACACCAATCCTGTTTAGAGTCTTCCTAGAAATTGAACAGAAAGGAAAACTACCAACACATTTTATGAAGCCAACATCACTTCAATACCAAAGCCAGATAAAGATACAAGAAGAAAAGAAAATTACAGACCAATCTCTCTAATGAGCACTGACGTAAAAATTCTCAACAAAATACTTGCAAATAGAATCCAAAAGCATATCCAAAAGACTTATATACCATGACCAAGGGGGATTTATTCCTAGTATGCAAGTGCGGTTAAACATAAGAAAATCAATTAATGTAATAAACCATATTAACAAACTGAAGGGTAAAAAAGACATGATCATCTCGATCAATGTAGTAAAGGCATTCGACAAAATCCAGCAACCTTTCTTGATAAAAATACTTCAAAAGACAGGAATAGAAGAAAAGTTCCTCAACCTAATAAGGGCATATATGAAAAACTCACAGCATCATACTCAATGGGGAAAGGTTAAAAGCTTTCCCTCTAACATCAGAAACAAGACAAGGATGTCCACAGTCACCATTGTTATTCAACATTGTGCTAGAATATCTAGCTAGAGCAATTAAACAAGAAAAGAAAAAAATTAAAGGCATCAAAATAGGAAAAGAGGTAAAAACTCTCACTATTCGTGATGACACAATCCTATATTTTAAAAATTCTGAAATGTCTACAACAAAGCTACTTGAGCCAATAAATGAATCCAACAAAGTGGCAGGATACAAGATCCACACAAAAAAATTAATGTTTCTAAACACTAGTACTGAACAATCTGAGGAAATCAACAAAAAAAATCCATTTACAATGGCAACAAAAAGACTCAAATGTCTAGGAAACAATTTAACCAAAGTAGTACAGGATCTATATTCAGAAAACTACAAAACACTACTAGAAGAAATCAAAGACTTAAACAAATGGAAAGACATTCTGTGTTCATGGATTGGAAGACTAAATACCATGAAGATGTCAATCCTACCCAAACTGATTTATAGATTCAGTGCAATACCAATCAAAATTCCAACAGTCTACTTTACAGAATTAGAAAAGGACTTACCAAATTCATTTAGAAGGGAAAGTGCAAATGAATAGTCAAAAGCATTCTAAAAAAGAAGAGCAACATGGAAGGAATTTTACTGCCTGAACTTGAAACATATTACAAAGCTACAGTGGTCAAAACAGCATGGTACTAGCATTAAGACAGACAAAAGGATCAGTGGAATAAAATTGAGAGTCCATAAATAAACTCTCACCTCTGTGGCCAATTGGTTTTCAACAAACCTATCAAACCCATGTTAATGGTACAAAATAGTCTCTTCAACAAATGGTGCTGGGAGAACAGGATATCCATAACCAAAAGAATGAAAAAGGACCCCATTCTCACTCCCTATAAAAGAATCAACTCAAAATGGATGAAAGTCCTAAATATAAAAGCCGGGACTATAAAACTACTAGAAGAAAATGTAGGGAAACATTCAAGATCTTATGGTAGGTGGTCATTTCTCGGACCTTACATTCAAAGCATGTGCAACAAAAGAAAATATAGATAAATGGGACCTCCTCAAAATTAAACACTTTTGCACCTCAAAGGACTTTGTCAAAAGGAAGAAAAGGCAGCTGACCAATGGAAGAAAATATTTGGAAACCACATATTCAATAAGGGTTTAATATCCATGATATATAAAGAGATCATGCAAATCAACAATAAAAAGACAAATGACCCAATTAAAAAATGGGCAAAAGACTTAAATAGACATTTGTCCAAAGAAGAAATACAAATGGCAAAAAAAAAAAAAAAGCATGAGAAAATGTTAGCATCACTAGCGATTAGGGAAATGCAAATCAAAGCTACAATGATATATCATTTCACACCTATTAGAATGGCCACTATTAAAAAGACAGAGAACTACAAGTGTTGGAGAGGATATAGAGAGAGAGGAACATTTATTCACTGTTGGTGGGAATGTAGAATGGTACAGTCACTGTGGAAAACTGTTTGACAGTTCCTAAAGAAGTTGAATATAGATTTGCCACATGACCCAGCAATACCACTACTGGGTATATACCCAGAAGAACTGATAGGAGTAACACGAATAGACATCTGCACACCAATGTTCATAGCGGTGTTATTCACGATTGCCAAAAGATGCAAACAACCCAGGTGTCCATCAACCGATGAATATATAAACAAACTGTGGTGAATTCACATGATGGAATAGTATGCAGCTATAATATCAGACAAAAAATTATGCTAAGTGAAAAAAACCAGACAGGAAATACTACATATTGTATGATTCCATTTATATAAAATGTAAATATAAATCAATATAAAAATATAGAATTAGATTAGTGGTTATACAGGGCTAGGGAAGGATAGAGGGATTGAGAAGTAACTGCTAAGCAGTGTGGGGTTTTTCTTTTTGGAGTAATGAAATTGTTCTAAAATTTTTTGTGGTGATGAATGCACAACATTGTGATTATACTAAAAGCCATTGATTATACACTTTGGATAGATGGTATAGTGTGGGAATATAGCTCAATAAAACTGCTTAATAATTAAATAAATACATGTGCAAGAATAGCCAGAAATAGCAGCTATGTAGAGTGGGGAAAACATTGAGAGATTGAGAGGTGAAGAATTTTCTTGTTTGACTGTTTTTTTGTTTATTATTATTATTATTGAAATAATGAAAATGCTCTCATGATTGAAGTGATGAATGCACAACTATGTGATTATACCAAATACCACTGATCATACACTTTGGATGAATTGTATGCTTTATTAATATGTATCAATAAAACTGATACAAGAGAATATATTATACAAAAGTTCCTGTCAAACTTTTTTTAAAGTTCAGGTTTATAAAAACCTAAACATCTTATTCCAGAGTACCTGATTACAGGATGGGTAACTGAAAAATATAAGAAATATAATTACAAAACTATCGTAACACATTAAATTAATGATTACAAAGACAAAGAACAGTTACCTTATTTTTTTCTGTTATCATTACTAAAATAAACTATACACCAATGTATATTCAGGAGACCTTTTTGCCAGAATTTAACAGGTTTCCCTTTTTCTTTTTTATTTTTTATTTATTTTTTTTTTTTTTTAAGATTTTATTTATTCATTCATTTATCCCCCCCTTGCTGCTTGTGCTCGCTGGGTCAGCTAACCACGCCATGCGGGCGGGCTTGCCTTCACCAGGAGGCCCCCGGGAACCGAACCCGGGGCCTCCCATATGGTAAACGGGAGCCCTACTGATTGAGCCACAGCCGCTTCCCTCCCTTTTTCTTTTTTATCCCCCTCCCTCCGTTCCACACATACAAACACATGCACACAAATGCATGCAGATTTCAAAGAAACCATCTCCATTTATAGAAAAAAAAATGTATTGATACTATACGAACTAGCACATCTTTGTAACTGCCTGATAAAAATATCCCATTCATAGCTTATAATAAACCCAGATCAGTAATAGATAAATAAGCCATTCCTAGACAAAATGGAAAGTTTCCAAACATTGGCTGCCTCCTGTCCAGTTCTCTATGAACCCTGTTCATTCACCTGTTACTCCTCCTGGGTTTCTTATTTCAGCAAATGGCAGCACCATTTTGACTTAGATAACAATGAAAACATAACATCAAAATTTGTGGGACACATCTAAAATCATGCTTACAAAGAAATTCAGAGCATTAAGCAAATGTTGAAAAGAAGAAAAGTTGCAAATCAATGATCTGCCATATTAAAAAAACTAGAAAGAGATTAAAAAAAAAAAAAAAAGTAAATCCAAAGCAAGGAGAAGGAAGAAAATAAGAGCAGATATAGACAAAACTGAGAATAGAATAACAACAGAGAAAAATCAATAAAAGTGAAAGCTTATTCCCTGAAAAGAGCAATAAAAGTGATAAAGGAATGAAAAAGGGAACTACAAATCCTACAGATAGTGAAAGCACAATAAGGAAATATCACAACCAACATTTTACCCACAAATTCAACAATGAATGAAATGGACAAATTCCTTAAAAGGCACCAATTGCCAAACTTTGCTCAGGGAAAAAAGAAAACCTGAATAGTACTATATCATTTAAGAAACTGAATTTGTAGTCAAAGACCTTCCAAAACTGAAAACTCCAAACATAGATGGCTTCATAATATCCATAATATCTTCCACTGAGTCCTAATCTCCTTCCAAATTAAATTTAAATATAATCTTCTTTGTAAAGTTTTCCTTAAGTCTAACCAGTATGCAGAATCAACAGGAGCAGTGGAGGCTAACAGGGGCAAACACTGGCTTTAAACAGAAATGGTTATGTACAATAGCTGTGTGACTTTTAAGTCATGTTACTTTCCTGAGACTATTTTATTCAAGTAGATAACAACATCAATACCTAGAGTTTTTTGAGAATGTTAAATGAGACAAATATAAATTCCTCACACATTAATAAGAGTACCTACAAATTAACTACTAGAAGAGACTTCAGGCAGAGACTGGATCAATATACAAAAATCAGTGGTAATGGACCAAAATGGTGGCATAAAGACACTCCAAGGCACTGTTCCCAAAAAAAATCTTTGAAAAACTAGCAAAAAATGGAAGAAACCTCTTCCTCAAAACTTTGCAAAACAGTTAAATTGTTGGGATAAAACAGTCTAAGTCAAAAGGGTTTCAAGGGACAAAGGTCACTGTTATAGGCTCCCCCTTATGAGGTGTGCAATGATTAACAGGTCAAAAGACCTGTGAATCAATACCCCTGTGACATAAATTGAAGAAAGGCAGCCTCCAGCCATAGCCCACCTGCCATCACAGCCCATCCCCTCCCAAGAATAAACAAAGTGGAGCAGATAAGGGCCATAACCTGTTCCAGGTCCAAGCACCACCAACCCCTCCAACATTCCAAGACCTCCTAGCCCACTCCCCCCTGGTCATTTGGCCCCAGGCTGTACTGTTTCCCCACCTACTGATGTACTATATAAAGTCATATCCACCATCTTCCACGGGTGGGCTGAAGTCTCCCTTCAGACCTCCACCATGCCAGTGGGGAGGAGGCTGAAGTCTATTCTTCAGACTCCCTCCATTGGGAAAGCTTTCCAATAAACTGTCTGCCTGCAATCATCAGACTCCATGTCCCAGTGAGCACCTTGTTTTTCTCTAACAGTCCCCATATACTTGGTTGATAAAGGGTCAATTCAACATGAAGACAACAATGATAAATATATATGTACTAAAAGCAGAGCCTCGAAATATATGAAGCAAATATTGACAAATTTAAAGGGAGAAATAGATAGTTCTATATTAATAATAGGAGGCATCAATATACCACTTTCAATAATAGGTAGAACATCTAGACAAAAGATCAGTAAGAAAATAGGAGACCTGAATGATACTACAAACCAACTAAAGACATATATGGAACACTTCACCCAACAGCAATATACACAGTCTTCTTTGTTGTGCACAAGGAAAGATCATATGTTCTATATCAACAAGTCTCAAATTCAAAAATATTAAAATCATACAATATATCTTCCCTAACCACAATAGAATAAAGCTATAAATCAATTACAGAGGCAGAACTGAAAAATTCACACATACATGGAAATTAAGCAATGCATTCTTAAACAACCAATAGGTCAAAGAAGAAATCACAAGGGAAATTAGTTCCTATCTTGAGACAAATGAAAACAAAAACACAACATGCCAAAACTTGTACGATGCAGCAAAAGCAGTGCTAAAATGGACATTTAAAGCTCTAAATGCTTATATTAAAAAAAGAAGATCTTAAATCAGAGACCTAACCTTACAACAGGAGAATTTAGAAAAAGAAAGGCAAACAACCCACAGACAGCAGAGGTAAGGAAATAAAGATTAGAGCCGAGATAAATGAGAGAATAAAAAATAGAGAAAATCAACGAAATCCATAGTTGGTTTTTTTAAAAGATCAAGAAAATTGACAAATCTTTAGCTAGACTGACAAAGAAAAAAAGGGAGGACACACTTAACTAAAATCAGAAATGAGAGGTGAGCCATTACTACTGACAGCACATAAAAAGGATTATAAGAGGATACTCTGAACAAGTGCACACCCAACAAATTGGATTACCCTGATGAAATGGACAAATTCCTAGAAACACACAGACTACGTAAACTGACTCAAGAAGAAATAGATGATCTCAACAAATCAATAACTACTAAAGAGATGGAATCAGTAATCAAAAACCTCTGAACAAAGAAAAGCCCAGGACCAGATGACTTCGACGTAAATTCTACTAAACATTCCAAGAAGAATAAACATCAATCCTGCTCAAACTCTTCCAAAAAATTGAAGAGGAGGGAACACTCCCTAACTTGTTATATGAGGTCAACTCCACTCTCATACCAAAGTCAGATAAACATACAATAAGGTTCATACCTCTTATGAACATAAGTGCAAAATTTTCAACAAAATATTAGCAAACTGAATCCAACAGCACATTAAAAGAAATATACACCATGATCAAGTAGTATTTATTCCAGGTATGCAAGAGTGTTTCAATGTAAGAAAGTTAATTAATGTAATACACCACATTAACAGAACAAAGGGAAAAAAACACAGGATCATCTCAAATGGGCAAAAGACTTGACAAAATGGTTGCCCAAGGAAGAAATACAAATGGCAAATAAACACATGAAAAAATGTTCAACATCACTAGTGATTAAGGAAATGCAAATCAAAACTACAATGAGATATCATTTCACACTTATCAGACAAGCCACTATTAAAACGTCTGAAAACTGTAAATGTTGGAGAGGATGTGGAGAGATAGGAATGCTTATTCACTGTTGGTGGGAAAGTAGATTGGTACAGCCACTGTGCAGGACAGTTTGGCAGATCCTAAGGAAGTTAAATATATACTTGCCATGTGACCCAGAAATACCATTACAAGGTATATACCCAGAACTAGAAAAACTGTCAGCAATGACATGAATAGACATCTGCACACTGATGTTCACAGCGGCATTACTCGTGATATCCAAAAGTTGGAAACAACCCAGGTGTCCATCAACTGATGAATGAATAAACTAACTGTGGTGTACACACAATGAAATATTATGCAGTGGTAAGAATAAATGAAGTTGTGAAGCATATGACAACATGGATGAACCTGCAGGACATTATGATGAGTGAAGCAAGCCAGACACAAAAGGACAAATACTGTATGACTACGCTATTATGAACTAAATATATTATATAAACTCATGGAGTTAATAATTAGAATATAGGTCACCAGAAAATAGAATGAGGGTGGAGAATGGAAAGTTGATGGTTAATCTGTGCAGAACTTGTTAAAAGGATGTTTGTAAATCTTTGGAAATGAATGGAAATGTTGAGAGCACATCATACTGTTTGTGACTAGCAGAGCTATTATTTGGGTATGACAGTAGTTGAAAGGGAAAGCCTAACGACAGTTACATTACTAGAAGGAAAGCTAAAAATGCAACTCCAATGGGACTGTACAACATAGTGAAACCTCATGGAAAATACAAATATGGGTGATATTGCATATATAAGACTGCTTTTACAAAATATAAATACAAATGAACTTGAAGAATAGAATGGCAGCTACGTATGGGAGGGGAAGCATAGAGAGATTGAGAGGTGATGAGTTTTGTTTGTTTGGTTGGTTGGTTGGTTGGTTTTTGTCTTTTAGTATTGTTGGAATGATGAAGATACACTAGGAATGATTGGAGTGATGAATGAACAACTATGTGATTGTACCAAATGCCACTGATTGTACACTTTGGATGAATTTATGTTTTATTATTATGTATCAATAAAACTTATTTGTTTTAAAAAAAAAAGTTGCAAACCATTTACCAATAAATGCTTAATATTTAGAATATATAAAGAACTTTAACAATGCAACAACAAAAAGATAAACAACCCAATTAAAAAATGGGCAAAGGACCTAAATAGACATTTCTCCAAAGAAGATATATATATATATATAAATGGCCAGTAAGCATACAAAACGATGCTCAACACCATTAGCCATTAAGAAAATGCAAATCAAAACCACATCTACCACTTCATACTCAACAGGATGGCTATTTAAAAAATAATAATAAAAAAAAACAGAAACTGAAACTCTAGTGCATTGTTGGTGGGAATGTAAAATGGTGCATCCACTGTGGAAAGCAATATAGCAGTTCCTCAAAAAGTTAAGAAGACAATTAACATAGGACTCACACTTCGATTTCTAGGTATATACCCAGAGAAAATGAAAACAAGATCTCAAACAGCTACTTGTGTATCAAAGTTTATAGCAGCATGTGAAGCTTTAATGTTGGATGAACCCCAGAAAATCATGTCCTTACAGCTAATCCTTTCTTATGTGTGTGAACCAATTGTAGGTGGGACCTTCTGATTAAATAACATCAGTTAAGGGTCTTTAGATTAGATTACTTCAGTAAGGTGTGGCCCAGGGTGGAATCTAATCCTCTTAACTTTAATCCTTTATAAACGGGATGAATAGGGAGAGAGACACAGAGAGAATGCCCCAGAAGCTAGAAGCTGAAATCAATGAAACACAGAAGAAGAGAGAAAGCCAGGAAGCAAGGAAGCCCAGAAAAGGGAGAGCCCCAGCAAATACTACCATGTGCCTTGCCATGTGAGAGAGGAGTCCAGGATGACTGCAGCTGGTCTTCAGGGAGAAAAGCATCACCTGATGAAGCCTTGATATAGATATTTTCATAGTCTCAGAACTGTAAGTATGCAACCTAATAAATGCCCATTGTAAAAGCCAACCCGTCTCTGATATATTGCCTTGGCAGCTCAGCATATCAAAACAGCATTTTTCACAATAGTCAAAAAATGGAAACAATCCAAGTGTCCATCAACAAATGAAAGGATCAACAAAATATGGTATATATACACAATGGAATATTATTTGGCCATAAGAATGAAGTTGAGATATGCTGCAACATGGATCAACCTTGAAAACATTATGCTCAGTGAAATAAGCTAGGCATATAAAGACAAGTATTGTATGATATCATTTATAAGAGATGACTAGAAATAGCAAATTCACAGAGCTAGAGAGTAGATTAGAGGTTACCAGGGGATGAAGGAAGGGGAGAAGAGAAAGTGTTTGTAAAAATTATTTTAAAATTTAAAAAAAGAGGGAGAAATAGAGAGAACCAAGTACAATTAGAGGGACTTGTTCGATCCTGAGTCTAACAATTCAGCTCTTAGAAAACATATATGAGACAACTGGGAAAATCTGAACACTCAGTGGATACTTGATGAAATTAAAGAACAATTGTGAATATTTTAAGTATGGTTATGTTTTTTTTTAAAGGGTCCATATCTCTTTATTGAGATACATACTCAAATATTTATAAATAAAATTATCAGTGGGGAGCAGATGTGGCTGAGTGGTTCAGCGCCAGCTTCCCACATACAAGGTCCTGGGTTCAATCCCCAGCCCCCGGTACTTAAAAAAAAAAAAAGTATAGGATATCTGAGATTTGCTTCAGAATACTCCAGTTTGGGGAGTGGGATAGGGTAGGGTGGGGTAATAGGTGAAACAGAAGATAGAGCTTTTCACTAATTATATTAATAAAGATCAAGAACTTTGAAAACACCATATGTATTGGACAGAATGTAGGAAATCATGTTCTTTCAGACACTGTTGGTAGAAGTGTAAACTAATTTCTTTGGAGGATACCATCAAAGTTTAAAATGCACATTTCCTTTAGCCAAGATAAGAGCTCTGGAATTTATCCTCACACATATACACAAAGAAGTATTTGCATGTGAATATACTCGCTGTCCTGATTTTGAGATAATCAGGGTAAGCTAAACATTCGCTATATTAGAAACCATGTGCGACACACCCCAGACCTAGTTTTTCTCCCTAGGTCTGGTTTTTAGAATGCTGGTGATAAGTCAAGCCTGATTTATCATATGACCACCCTATATGGGAAATGACTATAACTGTAGGTATCTTTGGTCAACCTTGGGAGGTGTAGAAGCGGGGCAGATGTGGCTCAAGTGATTGGGCGTCTGTCTCCCATATGGAGGGACCTGGGTTCAATCCATGGGACCTCCCGGTAAAAATTAAAAGAGGAGAAATGTGGGGGGCGCGCGGGCCACCAAGCCCCGCGCATGGGCACACCACCAGGTCCCACAAATGGGTAAGCCCCCCAGGCCCCATGCGCAGGTGCACCACCAGGCCCCAGGAGTGGGTGCACTGTCAAGCCCTGTGTGTGGGTGCACCACCAGGCCCCACGAGCGGGTAAGCCCCCCAGGCCCCAAGCGTGAATGCACTGTCAAGCCCCATGAGCGGATGCGCCACCAGGCCCCGCAAGCAGGTGAGCTCCCCAGGCCCCATGCACAGTTGCGCCATCAGGCCCCGCGAGCCACACAGCAAGATGATGACCTAACAGGAGAGTGACACAAGGGAGAGCCAAGACGAGACGTACCGAAAAAACAGGAACTAAGGTGACACAGGCAGTAAGATGCCTCTCTCCCACATAGGAGATTCCGAGGATCAAATCCCAGTGAAGACAGGAGAAAAAGGATGAGAAGAGAGGGCAGGAAACAGACAGAGAACTTCCCAGCAAATGGACACAGAAACAGCAAAAACGAGGGGGTGGGTAAAAATGGATAAAAGTAAATAAATAAATAAATAAAATCCTTTTTAAAAAGTATACAGGAGTAAGATACGGACTATAATTAGTAGTAATACTTTGACGATGCTCTTTCAAAATTTGTTAACAAATGTTTCACAACAATGCAAAGTACTTTTGGTGGGGTGATGTATGGGAGCCCTGTATGATGTTATGCATGTTTGTTTTGTAAGTTCACAATGTTTACTAACACTTATTGTTTATATAAGTTCATGTATGAATGATCTACTTCAATAAATTGTTTTTAAAATGAAAAAAAAAAAAGAAGAAGTATTTGCAAAGGTACTAACTGCAGCAATGTTTACCGTAGCCCAAGAATAGAAACAAGTTAAACATCCATCAGTAGGGAACTGACTACATAATCTACAATAAAATGCAAAAAATATGAAAATGGAACCAGCAAGATGGCAGCAGAGTAAAGAGCTCTGAGAATCAGCTCCCGCTACAGGGCAGTTGGTGATCACCCACAACTAACAAGAGCACTTATTTGGGGGCTGCAGGAGACCAGAAGTGCATCCTGCAACATGCTTGAAAGAAGAGAAGGAGGAGACTGCCTATCTGCAGAGAAGATTCGTAAGTAGAGCACCCCATGCCATGGAGGCCGGTGCCCATCCTCCACTGGAGGCACAAGCCACCTCGGGAGCTGTTCTGCAGCTGGAATTGAAAGCTCTACTTCCCAAAACGGGAGAGGAAGGGATAGTTGGGCACCTACTTCAGCTACTGATTAGTACATTCAGCAGGCTAAAGTATAATCGTAAGAACAGCTAAAGTTTGAACCTGTCGAATTCAGAAAGAGACTGGTAGCGGCCATCTTAACTCCATGCCTACATGAGGGGAAGCGGGGCTGACTGAAAATCACAGTTCTGGTAGGGACTGGCTTTTTTCCATCTAGATCAGATTGCCGCTCAAGCCTAAGCCCCAGGCCCATCTCAGGCAGGGAGGAAGCTGGGGAGAGCTGCGCCAGCCTCTCCGGGAAATTACAGGCCATGCCGCGGAGGCCGGTGATCATCCTACTTTGGCAGCACAAGCCACCCCAGGAGCTATTCTGTGGCAGGAATTGGAAGCTCCATTTCCCAAAAACAGGGGAGGAAGAGATGGTTGGCCACCTATTTCAGTTACTGATTAGTCAATTCAGCTGGCTAAAGTATAACCCTAAGAACAGCTAAAGTTTGAGCCTTTCCAAGTCAGAAGGAGTCCAGTAGCCACCATTTTGACTCCACCGCCAGCATGAGGGGAAACCGGGCTAACTAAACGATGGTTTAGTATGACGTTAAGTACATAGCGACGGTAGAAACAGGTTTCTTTCACCCACATTGGCCTGCAGCCCTAGCCTAGGCTTCAGCCCCACCTCTAGCAGGGAGGAAGCTGACAGGCCCTGCACCAGCCTATCCAGGTAACTGCAGGTACATTTAGCTGGCACACACTGAATAATCAGAAGTCTATTGGAGCAACTGTGGTCACTTGGACCTGCACTGAATAGATTGCTGCCCACACCTGCAGCTCCACCCCAACCCCAGGCAGGGGAGGAAGGGGTGTGGAGCTTCATCAGTCTCTCTGGGCAACTACAGTCTAGGCCTGCATGAGTTGGATTATTCCACACAGCTGTGGCTCTGTTCCTACCCCTGGCAAAGGAGAAAGTTGGGAGAAACTTCATTAGTCCTTGGGGCAATGGGGGTAGCTTGAGCCTCCACAGCTGATAGCACCAACTACATCCTTGGCTCCTACTACACAACCAGCAAGGGAGAAAGGGCAGGAAGCCCTAATCTAAAGAGAAAAACTGCACCAAGAATAAATACTCTAGTAAGCCAGATGCCACAGCACCAACAAAAAAATTACAATCCACACCAAGAAACAGGAAGATATGGCCCAGTTAAAGGAACAAGATAAGCCTCCAGATGATATAAAGGAGTTGAGACAACTAATCACAGATGTTCAAACAAATCTCCTTAATAAACTCAATGAGATGGCTAAAGAAATTAAGGATATTAAGAAGACATTGGATGAGCACAAGAAGAATTTGCAAGCAAACATAGAAAAATAGCAGATCTTATGGGAATGAAAGGTGCAATGAATGAAATTAAAAATACACTGGAATCATATAATAGCAGATTTGAGGAGGTAGAAGAAAGGATTGGTGAGCTTGAAGAAATGGCCTCTGAAAATGAACATACAAAAGAAAAGATGAAGAAAAGATTGGAAAATCTTGAACAAGGTCTCAGGAAACTAAAGGACAGCAAGAGACATGCAAACATACGTGTCATAGGTGTCCCAGAGGAGAAGAGAAGGGAAAAGGGGCAGAAGGAATATTGGAAGAAATAATGGTAGAAAATTTCTCAACCCTATTGAAGGACATAGATATCCATGTACAAGAAGCACGACGTACTCCCATCCGAAAAAATCTGAATAGACCCAACTCCAAGATACATACTAATCAGAATGTCAAAGGCCAAAGACAAAGAGAGAATTCTGAGAGCAGCAAGGGAAAAACAATGCATAACGTATAAGAGATACCCAATAAGAGTAAATGCTGATTTCTCACCAGAAACCATGGAGGCAAGAAGACAGTGGTATGATATATTTAAGATACTGCAAGAGAAAAACTTCCAGCCAAGAATCTTATATTCGGCAAGAATGTCTTTCAAAAATGAGGGTGAGTTTAGAATATTCACAGATAAACAGAAACTGAGAGAGTTTGTAACCAAGAGACCTGCTTTGCAGGAAATACTAAAGGGTGTGCTATAGCCTGAAAAGAAAAGACAGGAGAGGGAAGCCTGGTAGATTATATCAATAAAAGTAACTAACAGTGTCAAAAGAGTGGTGAAAATAAAATATGATAGATAAAACCCAAATATTCAGGAATAAACTTAACCAATGATGTAAAGCACTCATAATCAGAAAACTACAACTCATTGTTAAAAGAAAATTTTCAAAGGCCTAAATAATTGGAAGAATATTCCATGCTCGTGGATTGAAAAACTAAATATCATTAAGATGTCAATTCTACTCAAATTGATAAATAGATTCAATGCAATCCCGATAAAAATTCCACCAGCATTTTTTAAATAAATGGAAAACATGATTATCAAATTTATTTCGAAGGGTAGTGGTCCTGAATACAGAAACATCTTAAAGAGGAAAAGCAAAGTTGGAAGACTCTCATTTCTGGACTATAAGTCATATTACCTAGCTACAGTGGTAAAAACAGCATGGCACTGGCATAAAGACAGCCATATAGACCAATGGAACCAAATTGATGGTTAAAAAACATAGGTTCACATCTATGGTCAAGTGACTTTTGACTAGCCTGTCAAACCCACCCAGCTGGGGCAGAACAGTCCATTCAACAAATGGTGATAAGAAAATTGGATATCCATAGCAAAAGAAGGAAAGAGGACCCCTATCTCACACCCTATATAAAAATTAACTCAAAATGAATCAAAAACCTAAATATAAAAGCAAGAACCATAAAGCTTCTAGAAGAAAATGTAGGAAAATATCTTCAAGACCTGGTGGTAGGTGGTGGATTCTTAAAGGAGATAAGAGGAGGACTGAGATGGACTACTGATATTTAATATATAGAGAAGTTTTAATTAGCTTTACTGTGAAAGTGTGGAAATGTACAGAGTTGATGGTAACACATTATAGTGAGTAACAGCTGGTTTATAAATGGAGATGTGGCTGAAAATTGTAGTCTAGGGATGTAAACGCCAACTGACAGAAAGCTAGAGAATATAATCTAGGGACTGAATAGCACAGTAAACCCAGAGGTGGATAAGAATAGTGGTTGAGGGAAGCGGCTGTGGCTCAATCAGTAGGGCTCCCGTTTACCATATGGGAGGCCCCGGGTTCGGTTCCCGGGGCCTCCTGGTGAAGGCAAGCCCGCCCGCACGGCGTGGTTAGCTGACCCAGCGAGCACAAGCAGCAAGGGGGGGATAAGTGAATAAATAAATAAAATCTTAAAAAAAAAAAAAAAAAAAAAAAGAATAGTGGTTGATGGTACAGATGTAAGAGTGTCCTTTGTGAGGTAGAGCAGATGTACATCAGTATTGCAGGGTGGTGGGAAATAGAGAAGCATGGGAAAAATACAACAGGAGTGACCTATGGAGTGTGGTTAACAGTAATAATGTAATATTCTTGCATCTAAGCCAAAGATGTACTGTGTTAATAATGGGGGAGTATGGAAAATGTGTGCCAAATATATGCTGTGGAACTGGTAATAATCGGATGATATTATCTCATAATCCGTAACAAATGTTTCACCACGGTGTGGTGTCTAGATAGAGGGGTGCTGTTTGGGAATTCTGCACATGTGCATGATTGCATGATTGTTTTTGTAAGTTTACAACTTTTGCCATAAAAATATATTTAAAAAATAATAATAGGGTGGGCTGGGGGGGAAATACACCAAATATAAGATAAAGACTATAATTAGCAGTAAGATTTTGACAATTTTCTTTTTTTTTTTTTAATTTTTACCGGGAGGTCCCGGGGATCGAACCCAGGTCCCTCCATATGGGAGACGAACGTCCAATCATTTAAGCCACATCCGTCCCCCTGACAATTTTCTTTCAAAATTTGTAACAAATGTCTCATGACAATGCAAGGTGTTGGTAGAGGGTTGATGTATGGGACCCCTGTATATGTTATGAATGTTTGCTTTGTAAGGTCACAACTTTTACTATACATTTATTGTTTATGTATGTTCATGTATAAATGTTATAAAAAATAATAATAATAGGGTGGGTTGGGGGAAAATACTTTGGTTAGTAGCAATATATTGAGGATGCTCTTTAATCATTAGTTAAAAATGTTTCACAACAATGCAAGGTATTGGTGGTAGGGTGAGGTAAGAGAGCCCTGTATGATGTTATTTATGATTGTTTTGTAAATTCACAACTATTACTATACACTTATTGTTTATGTATGTTCATGTATGAGTGATATATTTCAATAAATTAAAATATATATATATATGAAAATGCAATAGAATACTGTTTACTTTAAAAAATAAAATGAAAAAAAATAGAAAAAAAATGAAAAAAAAAGAAAATAAAAAAATAAAAAATAAATAAATAAATAAAATGAAACAGTTCTATATGTACAAATAGGAAACTCTCTCCGATAAATATCGTTAAAGGAAAAGAGCAAGGTACAGAAGAGTATAAACACTATTCAACCAAACATTCACTGCTTCCATTTCAGGCATTGCTGCAAATAACCTAAAAACCTCCTACAACCTAGCATCTAGAAATGCTGGATAAATTATAACTAACAGGTAATCTAAGCACCTCTTAAAATATATGTGTATATATATATATAAATAACATTTTTGTAAGCAAATACACATATATGCATATATATTTATATATCATTTTGCAAATGTTTGTATGTATTGTGAGAATTTTGATTTTTACCCATAATAAAAAAAAAAAAAAATTATAACTAACATCTTTTAAATGCATAACTAACCTAAAAAGAAAGAGAAATCCCTCACTGAGGAATGTGATGAAGGAAAGAGGAACCTTTACTTTTTCCTTTATCCACTTATTTTTATGTTATAATCTATATGTATTACTTTTGAAATGAAAGAGAGAAAGAAAATTATCTTTGAAGTACTCCGAAAAAAGCTGCTGCAGATTTAATACTCAATGCCGTAATTTTAGGGCTACTTCTCAGGTAAACAGCTACTATTTTTATTTAATTTAATTCAACATTTACTAAGCACCTACTGAGTGCAAGAGTCTATGCTAGCCTCTGACTAACAGCAACATAAGGTCCCTATTTTTTAAGAAACTTAGAATCTAGGGAGGAAGAACAAACAAGGAGGCAAAAACATCTATAATATAGGATTGGGCATGAAAATGGTCATCCTCTGCATCAAAATCTGAGAATGAAATGTTTAAAATCCCAATTTCTGTGTAGTATACCAACAGAGCCCAAAACCAGCCAGTCAGACATTATTTATGATTTTCCACTGCATGTCTTTTTTTCAGTTCATCCAACTATCAACCATTTATGACAATGATTCACTAATGACAAAATTATGTTGTTATACATGCAGTTATTAATACATAATTCCCACAGCCGCCTTTGTGATCTCATTCCACAAATGAATCCTCAGTTGTTTTCTTCCTTTGGTATATAAGTCTGCAAAAATTTTCACTTCGATTATATCAATATTACTAAATCAAAAATAACTAAATAAAAAATAATAATAATAACTAAGTCCCACCCCATGTTTCTATAATTACAAATTTAAATTAAATTCCAATAAAGTTTATAATGGATTCTCTTTTACTAGTAATACAGAGAAAGACAGCATCCTTCCTTAAGAATTGACTCTACACACAATAGCCAAAAGGTGGAGACAACTTAAATGTCCATCAACAGATGAGTGGATAAACAAAATGTGATATATATATATACAACAAAATACTATTCAGCCATAAAAAGGAATGAAGTTCTGATACAGTCTATAACATTACCTTGAAAACATTATGCTAAATGAAATAAGCCAGACACATAGGACAAATATTATTCCACTTATATGAACTATCTAGAATAAGGAAATTGATAAAGACAGAATGTAAATTAGAAGGTACCATGGGCTGGGGAGAGAGGGAATGGGGAGTTACTGCTTAAAGGGTACAAAGTTTCTGTTTGGACTGATAAAAAAGTTTTAGTAATGGAAGGTGGTGATGGTAGTACATTATAAAAGTAATTAATGCCATGAAATTGTACACTTAAAAATGGTTAAAATGGAAAATTTTATGTTCTATTTATGTTGTCATAATTTTTTTAAATGGGAAAAAAAAAGAATTGAGACTAAACAGTGAGATTTACAAATTTCTGTGGCAGAACAACAAAACCCCAAAATCAATACATCTTCCATCTTTAGCAACCTAAAGGAATTTTTTTAAATGTCAAAAACTGAGAAATGTTAAATATATTCTGTCCATGCCTAGGTATAGTCTAGCTTTGCTCATCAGGAACACCACTATAATTTGTCAATAATTTCCAGTTCTGAAAAGGCACCAGATGCAGCCTTCTAACCTACACTGCTAGCCAACAGCCCTTTATATCATTTGAGGTAGCAAATTAGGTATGTAGCCCAGAATTATTAAATCCCACCCAAGGAGTTGCAAAAATTTTTGAATAATCACATGGCCTCAATACCATTTATTGTTCATTCCAGTTTACCCTTTATGAAATTGAACATGCCAACTGCTGACACAGGCAGGAGTTCTATGTTTTAGGTAGAGACAATAAATCTTGTTTTTGTGGGTTTTTTTGTTTTGTTTTGTTTTGTTTTGTTACCGGGAGGTCCCAGGGATCAAACCCGGGTCCCTCCATATGGGAGACTGACACCCAACCATTTGAGCCCCATCCGTCCCACAATAAATCTTTAAATACTGCACATCTACTCACAGAAAATTGTCAGGCTGGGGGAAAAAAATAAGTATCTATGAGATGTAGGTAAAAGCAAATGCAATTAGATTAGGACGGGGACCCCCTGAACTTACATGAGTATTCAGACATATTAGCATCACAATTAGAGATCAGACTTGCACCTCATCCAAGTCAACCTGGTAGTTGCCACTGTGCTCCAAAATTCAGGGAAGAACTAATGTAGCTCTGCTAATCTGGTCCAAGAAATAAAAATGTCTAAGTAAAATATTGTTCCAGATTCTTTATGTTTTGATATCCTTTATAAATTAAAATCCCTCATAAATTAATAAGGAAGGGCAGAAGGAAGGAGGGAGGGAGGGAGAGAAAAAAGAAAAAGAAACACAGGCCCAAACAAGAATAGTTCCTTTTTTTTTTTTTTAGGACAAAATACAGTATTAAAACAGAAGTATCAGTAAGTCTGCTATTTAGTAGAGACCAGAGAAGGGGTTGAACAGTCAGGCTTTGGAGCCAGCATGCCTAATAATTTACTACCTGTGTAACCTTAGGCAAGTTTTTTGGTTTTTGTGAGTTTTTTTTTTTTTTTTCTTGTTTTGTTGTACTTTATTTTAGGCAAGTTTTTAAAACTCTATGTCATACTTTACTCTTCTGTACAATAAGGATAATAACAATAACAATTCTGGAGATGCAGAAAACTAAATGAGCTAAATCAAGTAAAGTAGTTAGAATTAGAACACCTTCTTCCAAATAGCCCAGTAAGAATCCAAAGTTGATGAAGATGTGGAAACAGGCAGTCTTATACACCAAGTATCTTATGGGGGGCAATTTGGAAATCCCACCTTTGAACTAGTCTTGCACAGGCATGAAAAGACAGGTATACCAGGTATTTTAGTTCAAAAGTCCATCAAAAGAGAGAGATGTTTTAATAAAGAATGGCAAATTCATGACATGAAATTCTTTTTAAAAAAAATAGAATATGGACACTGAGGTACTGATATGGAATTTACTGATATGGAGAAACCTCTAAATTAAGTGACAAAAAATAATGCATATGATATGGTACCCTGCGGGGGGGGGGGGAGATTTAAAAAATTAGAGTACATATTCATCCTTGTTTGTATCTGCACTAAGATAAACTAGTAACAGTGGGAAGGAACTGGGAAGATGGAAAGAGGATGGGAGGGAGACTTCAAAATGGGTATCTTTTTATTAAGTTTTTTTGCTTTTTTAACTATATGAATATTTTACCTATTCAAATATTAAATTTTAAAAAGCATTTTTAAATTGTTAGGCATATAACTTAAACTCTCAAATGTTAGCTGCAATTATTATTGTTATTATTATCAGCAAGCTCAAAGTACCTTCTTTCTGAAGCCTTTTTTCTTACTCCCCTGTGCAGAAGCTGCCTCTCCCTCCTCTAACTCCCAGACCAGTATTTAAGGAATTTAGCATATTCTACTCTAGTGGAAGCAGCTTGTTCATTTCTAATATGCATGGAGCCTTGCTTGCACATAATAGGTCCAAACACTGTGGAGTAACAGTAACCTACTCCAAAGAAGAAAAAAGAAGTGACAATTTTCTAAAGTGATTATACTATATCATTAATTATAAGACATGAAAATTTGAAAACTTGCATAACTGGATTTGCTAACACTCTTTCAACACTGCCCAGCCAAAATCTTCTCTTTCATTTTTTCCTTTTTACCCCAGCACTTTCCCTGACATTGACATCATGTCCGAAGACCCTATGTGTACCAACTCTTTAACTCACTGCAACTTCTGAAATAATGTCTTTTGTCCCAAGTCCCAATACCTTGGTGTATCACTTCCCCAAAAAAGTATTTGTTGAGTGTCTACTTTTAGACAGACGTTCACATATTAGTCAGTGAACCAAGTAACTGGAAAAGACCTAGCACTCAATTCCTAATTCGCTCAGTGTTTTGTTCTTTTGGTATGGAGGGTATTCTATAACTGATTGCTCAGTAACCCAATTCTAGATGTCATTACAGCACACCAAATACTCCACTGACAGCTCAACAGTCACTTTTCATGCAGGCTCCTCCCCTTTCCTTCTCCCTCAGCTCAAGTGCTCCTTCCCTCAAACTGACAGACATACTGACAGTTCAGAAATCCTTTTTCTCCAGCGTCCTCTCCCGGCGTTAGTTACAAGACCACCTCCCAAACCCTCATTATCCCGCAAACCAATTCTGTCCACAATCCCACCCGCGTCCCAATCTAAATCACATCCTCAGTCTCTTCCCAAGAACCAGGCAGCTTTACAGCCTTTCTCAACAAGTACACAATTGATAGCTTGACACCAGATTCCTCAAGTATTCTTTCCTCTTCCCTCCCCTCCTACCTCACGCACTGGCTCTTTTCTCGCTATCACTAACCCGCCCTGACTTTCCTAAAATTCACAGCCCCGCGTTCCCTAAACATGCTCTCGGCTCTCTCTTTCTCCCCACCCCCTTTCCACCGCTGACAGCTCAGTCACCTCCACCCCCATGTGGCTGCACCCTCCCCCACTCCCTTCACTGACAGCTCCGGGTCGGCTCCAGTGCCCGCCAGGCCTCCTCGGACCCCTGTCTGGGCGGTCCTGGTGTCCGGTGCCCGCCACCCCGGGGTCGTCTCGCCAGGTAGGAGGGCTCCACTCACCCACTCTCCCGCATCACGTTGCTGTCCCCGCAGTCACAGGCGCCCCCAGCCTGGCTGCGGAACATGTTGAAGTCGTGCCCGGTGTGGTCACCCTGGTGGAAGCACTCGGCGCACAGCGACATGCAGGGAGAGATGCCGCACGTCCGGCAGCGGTAGGCCACGAAGTTGGCTGTCCACACCAGGCCGCAGAGCGCCGCGGGGTCGTAGGCCCGCACCGCAGCGCAGAACTCGTCGTAGCCGCCGCCGCCCGCCAGAAGGCACTTACACCACTCCAGGGCTTCCTCCTCGGCCGCCCCCGGACCTCCGCCGCCGCTGGCTGCCGCTGCCTCCTCGCCGCCGGCAGCCGCGGTCAGTGGCCGCTCGGCGCTCAGCACCCGCTCCAGCAGTGCTTGCAGCTCCTCAGCACCCGCCCGGTTGTCCGGCCGGCTGAGGGCCGCCTTCAGGTGCGCGGCGGTGGCTGCCTTGTCTAGGGCCAGCACTGACGCGGACAGCTCGGGCTGGGGCGGTTGGGAACCCCCGGCGGCTGCAGCGGCCGCCGCCGCCGCCATGATGAGAGCTCAGAATTTGGAGAGTCCAGGGCCGGCGGCTCCTCCTGGGAGGGTGGGGTAATTGACTGCTGCGATGGCTCGGCCCGCCCAACTCTCGCGATACACAGGAGGTGCCGCGCACCTCCGCCGGCGTCCCCGCCCCTGCACATGTCCCTTCGGGCTGCGGTGCCTTCTTCCAAGATTTCTCACCTGGGTTCCTTCTCTGCTCCTTCACACTGGCTCTACGCTATCAACTTCAGGGTTCTCAAAAAGTTAAGAACTACTGATAGGAAAGACATGCCTTAAATAAAATCTTTAGTATGGGCAATTTTTTTTCTTTATTTGCTTGGGCTATAGGAATTATATACAGCATCTTTCCGAAGTATCTTAGGCACCTGCCGCTCGTATTGCGATATAGATTCCCACTGTTATCACCTAGTTCAAAGCCTTAATTATTATTGAATTACTCTATTATTACTGAAACAGCCTAAATTTCCCCCCTTAATCAATTCTTACCCTCACAATACTAATTGGTAAGTTTCTTGAAAGCAGAGTTTTCATCATTGCCCAAAAGTGCTCAACTATTAGTCTGTTGTTAAATAGAACATAATTACAAAAGATGCTATTTATTGAGTACCTATTATGTACAAACTCGTTATATTTGTTATTTCTTTTAATACTCTCAACAATCCTATGACAATAGGCACTGTTATTAGAAAAAACTAAAACTTGAGGAGGCTTAATGTGCCCCAAAACACACAGCTGGTTAAATGAGCTATGACTGGAACCTGGATCCATCTGATTCCAAAGCCCTACTCTTTCCAATGCACCAATACTTCCCAAACTTGCAAGATCCTAAGAACACCTAAAACTCTGCTCATAAAAACACATTCTAGGTCCATTCTCAGCTAAAGAATCAAAATTTCCAGAGGTTATACTGACACATCTATAAAAATCTGAATTTTAATTCTAAAGTTTATTAAATTCCTATAACTCAACTCCAGAGAGTTGGAGATGATATAGAAATAATTTAGAAACACATGACAGAGGACAAGGATAGTGAATAAAAAAACTGTAGGAGGAGCAATTCAAAGAAGGAGAGCAACAGCGTTTCCAACCCCTAACCTGGTGTTAGTAATGAATTGAACATAACTAAAGCATGCTACTGAGTTGGCCTATATTAGTAAACCATATCACAGTCATTGTTTAATATGATAAGTAATTCAAAAGTTTCTCAATAATTCTCTTTATGGATCACTAACTTATAAACCAAATAAGATATAAAAAATTTTCTTCAAGATACGGTACAAGTAACATGTATTTACTAATCAGTGTCTGTGGGTTGAGACAGTTGGGGAAGTCTGCTGGTATCTCTCCCAAGATTGCTTTCCTGCAGAGAATAACAACATGGGTTTCTGCTCTTTGTGACCATGATGATGCATGCTGGCAAATGCATCCTCTTTTTAGTATTCCACAGTGGTATGCACACACTCCTAAACTTCCACAAGTTTCAACAAAATTTCACCACTTGTCACAAGTGCCTCTTTGGTTCTGTAAGAAAAAACAAAATAAAATGTTTAAATACTGCCCCCTTTTTCAATTGCATAGACATTGCAGCACATGTACAGAAATCTGGGCCTTTACCAGATTTTCTACTCATGATCATATCAGACATGTTCAAAATCAGAGAAACATTAAAAATAATCAGTAATAAGAATGCAAATAACCCAATTTTAAAATGGGCACATTTGAATAAGATATTCCACCAAAGAAGATATATAAATGGCCAATAACCATACAAAAAAGATGCTCAACATCATTAGCCATTATGGAAATGCAAGTAAAAGGACAATGAGATACCACTATGCATGTACTAGAATGGCAATAATCATTGACTGATGATGACAAGTGTTGGTGAAGATATGGAGAAACAGGAACCCTCACATATTGCTAGTAGGAATATAAAATAGTATGACTCTTTGGAAACAGCTTGGCAGTTTCTATAAAAAACAAACAATAACAACAAAAAAAAAAAACACACAAAACCTGCAATTCCACTCCTAGGATCTATCAAAAAGAAAGTAAAACATAGGTCTACAGAAAGGCTTGTACATGTATGTTCATAACAGCATTATTCATAACAGCCCCAAACTGGAAATAACTAAAGGTCTATCAACTCATGAATGGATAAGCAAAATGTGGCATATTCATACAATAGAATACTATTCTGCAATAAAAAGGAACAAGGTACTGATACATAATACAATATGGATGAACTTCAAAAATATTATATTCAGTGAAAAAAGTCAGACACACACATACACACAAACATATCACAGGATTTCATTTGCATGGAACTCTCCAGAAAAGTTACATAGAGACAAAAAGTAGATTCATGGTTTACTGGGACTAGGGATGGAAATAGGGAGTGAATACAAATGGACACGAGGCATCTTTTTAGGGTGACAGAAATGTTTTAAAATTGGATTGTGGTGATGCGTTGCATAACTATGTAAATTTATTACAAATAAATTTGTACTCTTAAAACAGGTGAATCTTAAGAAATGTAAATTATATTTCAATAAACTGTTAAAAATAGCAATATCAGTAATATTACTTATCTTTTGAGATGATTGAAATAAAGTTTCTGCCAAGATAGAAACTATTTTTCTACCTTAGCTTTCAAAATCATTATGACAAGCTCTCAAATCTTTGCTTTCCCTGAATGTCTGGGGCTTACATCACTAGGATCCAGGAAGCCTTATGTTTTTCTATTTCAGTGTTGTAGTGTAATATTGCCTATTGCTTCTAAATTGCCTATCTCCCAAATCACTGTGCTGTGCATGGGGAATTCCTACAGTGATCATATTTCCATAAAGGAAAGCCAGATTGAAATTCAGCTGAAAACTCTGCATTCACTTAAATGCTGTTCCTCATAAAATTACAATATTTAAACATGCTACTATTACTCTACAAAAGACATTTAATAAATGATAAAGATGTAACATATTGCTACTATGGAAAGCTACAAATCGTCATTAAAAAAACTGTTTTATGTATTGCATCTTAATGTGAAGAAGAATCTTGTGATATTTCTAAATTGGCTTTTAAAATTAAAATAAACCACATAAATAAGGTAAAAGCTATAAATGACAGATAACATAATTCCTTCCAAAATTATTTAAAGCTGAAGCCATTAACAGAGCACTTATAAAATAATGTAAGCAACACAAAGTTGTTTTAAATATTCTAAAAGTTCTTAGTTTTTATATGTATCAGGATTTGGTTGCAGGAGACAAAAACCCAACCTAAACAAACTGAAGCCAAAAGAGGCCATATTAGATCTTATATAAACAGCAGGACACTCAGTGTTTTTCACAGCGCATAGGTCCATTGTCCCCAAAAGCTTCTGTGCATGGGCCTCCCGAAACCAGCTCCAGGCTACAACTTCACGGCAGAGAAAAAGGACATCTTCCCTGCCAACTCCACTTATATCCTGGGTGTATTAGACAGACAAAGGGGTAGTGATGCAAAATACCATAAATCTGTTGGCTTTTATAAAAGGTATTTATTTGGGGTAGAAGCTTACAGTTACTAGGCCATAAAACATAAGTTACTCCCCTCACCAAATTGTGTTACCGTGTGTTGGGGCAAGATGGTTGCCGAAGTCTGCCAACAGTTCAGGCTTCTTGGGTTCCTCTCTTCCCAGGGCTCTGTTTCTCTCCCAGCTCAGCTGCTGTGCTCTCTCCACAAGGCCAGCTGTAGACTATCAGGCAAATGGCTCTGTCTCTCTCTCAAGGGCTTCTGCTGTGTCTAAAGAGCCGTATCTATTCCTCTGTGTTCTTCTCCTGTGTGTTCAATTCCTGGGCTCCAGCTCAAAACTCTTAAGCTTCCTTCTCTGCTGTGCAGTTTCTCTGTGAGTCCCCGCCCCCTTGGTCCTACTGCATGGCCCAATCAAAGCCTCAATCATTATTTAATCAAGTAAAAATGAAAGCTCTGAATTCAATATAATCTAATATGCCCTGAGGGACAGACCAGTTTACAAACATAATCCAATATCTATTTTTGGAATTCATAAACAATGCCAAACTGCTACACTGGAGAAGAACTCCGACTGGCCCAGCTGGTAGCCAATGCCAGAGGGAGGGGGAGAGATAGCTGGTAGGTATGTAAACGTACTAGATGCCCACAACAATATCAACTTCAAAATTTTTGCCTGGCCTCAAAATATAGATCAGAACCCCTCTATGTGCACAGTAAGTTCTCCAATTCTAATGGCACTGTTGAAATTCACATAAGAAACATTAATTTATCAAAAAATTAATATGATGTAATATAAATACTCAATTTCTCTCATTTTCATATATTTTATTAATAAGGATTAGACAGTATGCTGTAATAGTTTGGCATTAGCGAGTCCTGTAGTACTTCTTTAGGGAAGAGTTATTGAGTTACATGTTCAAGGTATTCTGCCAGGTGATCCATTTAACAATCCTGAGGGGTAATTATTATCCCCACTTATAGGCAGCAATCGTACCCTTTATATCATAGCCTTTGAAAACATAAGAAAGAACCATGGGAGGGAAATAATCATTGTCCTACATGTGCCTTCCTCCCTTCCTCCCCCCTTCCTCTGCCCCTCCCTCCCCCCTGTCCCTCTCTCCCCTCTCCCCCTCCCTCCCCCTCCCCCTCTCTCTCCCCCTTCTTCCTCATCCCTCCTTCCCCCCTCCCTCCCTCCCTTCCTTCCTTCCTTCCTTCCTTCCTTCCTTCCTTCCTTCCTTCCTTCCTGTTTTAACTGAGTTCTTTAAGACCTTGCAACTCTACTTACTGCAATTCTCTCATTTGTTTAATATTAAAGTAAGGACATTTTTAGTAACTTTCGCAACTCATGCTTTAGAAATATTTTGGGGATAAAGCATGACAGTGCATTCAGAATTTGGCCTATCTTAGCAACACTACAGATGGAGTTGTTTGACTTCACGAAGTTTACAAATGCTTATCAATCCTATGGTGTCTTTTTATTATCTTTTAATATTATTACAATATAATGAGAATACAAGTCCTCTTTTCTTTCCCTCCTTTTTTTTTTTTTTTTTTTTAATGAACCAGGAAATCTTCCCCCTCTACAGGTCTACTTAAAACCAAAGGATTTTCAACCATTGTATTATTCATGCAACAAATTAATTCAATAAATATTTGTTGAGCCCTTACCATTTCCTCTCTCCTAAAGCTGAGAAAAACCTTTGTGATCAAAATAACCAGGGTCCATGGGAGGGCCTCACATGGCACAATTCCAGGGAGAGGACATCATTCACGCAAATAACAATACTCCTGACATGGAGCTTATATCTGATAGAAGCATATTATAAATTGTAACAATATCTATAAATATACTATTATTGTTGCTATAATTATTATTATTTTTGATCTTGACATGATAAAAGATATTTTAAAGGACACAAAAAGTATAAACCACAAAAGGAAAGCCTGCTAAAGTGGACTAATTTAAAATTAAAACTGCTCATTAACATACCATTAATGGAATAAAAAGGCAAGCCATAGAATGGGAGTTTATTTATAATATATAACCCAAAAAGGGCATATATCTAGAATACATAGAGCTCCTATAAATCATCCTAGTAGAAAAATAGTCAAGAGACCTGAACAGGTACTTCATAAGATATCTAGATGTCAAATAAATACATAAAATTAGAAATCATTAGTAATCAGGCAAGTGCTAACTAAACCATTCTACTGTAGATTCTACTCTACACCCAAGCCATTACCCAAGTAATGGCTAAAATTTTAAATATATAAAATATTGGTAATAATATGGAGCAGGGGGAAGCGGCTGTGGCTCAATCAGTAGGGCTCCCGTTTACCATATGGGAGGCCCCGGGTTCGGTTCCCGGGGCCTCCTGGTGGGGGCAGGCCCGCCCACGCGGCGTGGTTAGTTGACCCAGCGAGCACAAGCAGCAAGGGGGGGATAAATGAATAAATAAATAAAATCTTTGAAAAAAAAAAAAAAAAGAATATGGAGCAGGTGGAACTCTCAAATAGTTCTGGTGAGAAGGTAAAATGGTTCCACCACTTTGGAAAAGTTTGGCACTTTTCCATGAAGTTAAACATACACTTACTCTATCACCCAAAAAAATTACACTTACCAAAAATGAAACCATATATACAAAAAAAGACTTGTATAAGAATGTTTATAGTAGCTTTTTTCATATTAGTCAAAAATTAAGAATAATCCAAATGTTCATCAACAGATGACCGAATAAACACATTTTGGTATAATCACGTAATACTGCTCAACAACAAAAAGGAATGAACTACATCAAAGATGAATCTCAAAAGCTTTATGCTAAGTGAATGAAGCCAAATATAAAGTACATATGTATAATTCCATTTATAGGAAGTTCTACATTGGGCAAAACTAAATCAAGACGATCAAAATCAGAACAGTGGTTGCCACTGGGGTGGGGGCAATTGACTGGTAAGGAGCAGAAGGGAAATTAATAGGGTGATGGAAATGGTCTATATCTTAATTGGGGTTGTGCTTACATGTGTATGCATTATTCAAGTTTCATGTATACTTAAAATCCATGCATTTTATGTGAGCTTTACCTTAAATTTAAAAATTAAATTTAAAAAACTGGAAACAATCTAAATATTCAATGAGTAGAATGAATAAGTTACAGTATATTCATATAATAGAATACTATACAATTAAAATGAATAATCATGGATGAATCTCAGAAACCTAATGCTGAGTAAAAGAAATTTCAGACAGTGGGAAAGATTATTTATGTTAAAAGTTTGAAAATAGGAAAATTTAATTTATAGTATTAAAAGTCAGCATGAGGGAAGCGGCTGTGGCTCAATCAGTGGGGCTCCCGTTTGCCATATGGGAGGCCCCGGGTTCGGTTCCCGGGGCCTCCTGGTGAGGGCGGGCCCGCCCGCACGGCGTGGTTGGCTGACCCAGCGAGCACAAGCAGCAAGGGGGGGATAAAATGAATAAATAAATAAAATCTTTAAAAAAAAAAAAATTTAAAGGATAACTATGAATGTGGACTTATTTAAATTCAAATATGGGGACTTCCGGGAAGATGGAGGAATAGTAAGACACAGAAATCTCTTCTCCTGCAGAAAAGTAGCTAGAGGACAGGCTGAAACAGCCCAGAATAAGATCTTCTAGGGTTTAGGACAGCAGGTGAAGGCTGGACACCACCCAGAGGAAAGAGGGACAAAGAAGGGAAATTGCGACTACAGAACTGCAAGTTGAAACCAGCGGCTGCTGCCGGCACCCTCCCCCATACTAAAGACACTTTAGAATTCTCCAGCCTCTGGACCTGTGACTACAGACAAAGGGGACTCCAGGCATCTACCACCCTAGGACAAGGGAGAGAGAGGGACAGAGCCTGAGGCAGACTCAACTTCTGACCCACAAATTTGTTCTGCTGTGTACTAAGAGCCCTTCCAGGCTGGGTGGGGTTATGCCATTGTTTGCCTTGAAGCCTGCAAGGGGCTAAAGATATACAACCCTCCCAATCTCCTCCTCTACTAACAGGGACTAATAATTGAGAACTCAGAAGGAAGCAGAAATATTTCCTAGCTGGGAAAAGGGAGGGGGCTGCCAGAGAAGGCTGGAGAACTATCTCAGAGAAAGTTTGAATTACAAGGCTTCTAGCCTCCAGAAAGGAAGTTCTATCACATTGATCTGGTCTATGTTGCAACAAATACACTCTGACCATGCACTGAACTGAGAGCTGCCAAAGAGCACCGTCTCCTGGCAGACGAGGGAAGTGCATGCAAGAAAATTAAAGATAAGTGGGAGAGGCTTTTTCTGGCCTCTAAAGCCTCCCTGCCCAAGGCCCTAGGAAGCGACTCTATAACCAATTACTGGGTCCAGTACCCAGTTTTGAGCAACTAGCAGGACAATCCTAACAATCAGATTGAGCCAAATATCAAAGAGCTGTGGTAACCCACAGCCTCCTGCCACTAAATCCCTGCAAAAGAGAAAGAGATTGAGCATCTGAGTAAACTACATCTTAATCAGATGCCTAGATATCAGCAAAAAATTACGAGCCATACTAAGAAAATAGAAGACATGGCCCAAGAAAAGGAATACATCAAAGCCCCAGAAGAGATGCAGAATTTGAGAGAACTAATCAGCAAGATGAGCACAAATTTCCAAAATCAAATTAATGAGTTGAAAGACAATACAGTTAAAAAGATAAATGACATTAAGAAGACATTGAGCGAATGCAAAGAAGAATTTGAAATTCTGAACAGAAAAGTTACAGAGTTCTTGGGAATGAAAGACACAATAGGTGAGATCAAGAACACATTTGAGGCATACAACAGCAGACTCAAAATGATAGAAGAAAGAATAAGTGATACCAAAGACAGAACAGCTAAAATTGAAAAGAGAAAAGAATAGAAAAAATTGAGCAGGTGCTCAGAGAGTTAAATGACAACACAAAATGAAGCAACATAAGTGTCATGGGAGTTCCAGAAGGAGAAGAGAAGGGAAAAGGGGCAGAAAAACTATTTGAAGAAATAATAGCTGAAAACTTCCCTACTCTCATGAAAGAAATGAATTTAAATGTCCAAGAAGCACACCATATTCCAATCAGAATAAATCCAAATAGATCTGCTCCAAGACACATATTACTCAGAATGTCAAATGTCAAAGAGAAAGAGAAAATTCTCAGAACAGCAAGGGAGAAGCAAACCATCACATACAAGGGACGTCCACCAGTAAGACTTAGCGCAAATATCTTTTCAGAAACCATGGAGGTGAGAAGACACTGGTATGACACAATTAGGAAACTGAAAGAGAAAAACTGCCATCCAAGAATTCTTTATCCAGCAAAACTGTCCTTCGAATATGAAGGTAGGTACAATATATTCACAAATAGAAACAAAGAGAGTTTGCAAAAAAGAACCCAAGTTTGCAGGAAATATTAAAGGAAGTCTTAGAACCTGAAAGAAAAAGACAGGAGAGAGAGGCTTGGAGGAGAAGAAAGAAAAGCAGAAAGGATAACCAAAAGAGTAAAAAGACAGACGTAAACAAAATGACATATGAAAACCGAAGAATAAAATGGAGGAAGTAAATAGTGCATTTACAGTAATATCATTGAATATGAATGGATTAAACTCCTCAATCAAAAGATACAGGCTGATAAAAATGGATTAAAAAAAACATGAATCTGCAGCTAATTAAGTCGACCGTCTCCCTCTCCCCGTGGGGGTCCGGTGTGCAGTGGCTGCGGACAGCAGCCTCCTTGGTAGTGTACGCGGCCCGTTGCTTGTACAGGTTGCCCTAAGGAACCTTGGAGACAGCCCTTGCCTGTTGATGGTCCTGTCTGATCTCGTGCCATCCCCAATCTAGGCTCCAGACGGGTATGCGAGGTGCCTTTGGAAAGCCTCAGGGGACGGTGGCCCAGGTCCACATCGGCCAAGTCATCATGTCCATCCGCACCAAGCTTCAGAACAAGGAGCATGTGATTGAGGCACTGTGCAGGGCCAAGTTCAAGTTCCCTGGCCGCCAGAAAATCCACATCTCCAAGAAGTGGGGCTTCACCAAGTTCAATGCTGACGAATTCGAAGACATGGTGGCCGAGAAGCACCTCATCCCGGATGGCTGTGGGGTGAAATACATCCCCAATCGTGGTCCCTTGGACAAGTGGCAGGCCCTGCACTCATGAGGGCTTTGCCAGCACTGCCCTCACCCAACCTGTGCCCTCCAATAAATGACTTCCTGGCAAAATAAAATAAAATAAAATAAAACAATAAAAAAAAAAAAAAAAAAAAAAAAAACATGAGCCAGCCATATGCTGCTTACAAGAAACTCACCTTAGACCTAGCGCTACAAAACGGCTGAAAGTGAAAGGTTGAAAAAGATACTCCACACTAATAGTAACCAGAAAAGAGCAGGGGTAGCTATACCAATATCAGATAAAACAGACTTTAAATACAAAAAAATTATAAGAGATAAAGAAGGCCTTTATGTATTAATAAAAGGGACAATCCACCAAGAAGATATAATAGTCATAAATATCTACACACCTAACCAGGGTGCCCCAATATACATGAGACAAACTCTGGCAAAACTGAAGGGAGAAATAGACATTTCTACAATAATCATTGGAGACTTCAACACCCCACTCACATCATTAGATAGAACAACTAGACAGAAGATCAACAAAGAAACAGAGAACTTGAACAATATGATTAAACAAGTTAGACCTAACAGACATATACAGAACACTGCATCCAAACTCATCAGGTTATACATTCTTCTCAAATGCTCATGGATCTTTCTCCAGGATAGACCACATCTTAGGTCACAATGCAGCTCTCAATAAATATAAAAAGATTGAAATTATACAAAGCACCTTCTCAGATCATAATAGAATGAAAATGGAAATCAATAAAAGACAGGAAAAAAGTAAATTCACAAATGTGTGGAGGCTGAACAACACACTCCTAAGTAATTGGTGGGTCAAATAAGAAATTGCAAGTGAAATCAGTAAATACATTGAGACAAATGAAAATAAGAACACAACATATCAAAACTTATGGGAATACAGTGAAGGCAGTCTTGAGAGGGAAATTTATAGCCCTAAATGCCTATATTTAAAAAGAAGAAAGAAAGAAACTCAAAGATTTAACTGAGCAACTAGAGAAACTAGAAAAAGAACAGCAAACCAATCCCAAAGCAAGCAGAAGGAAAGAAATAATAAAGATTAGAGCAGAAATAAATGAAAACGAGAACAGAAAAACAATAGAGAAAATCAACAAAACCAAAAGCTGGTTCTTTGAGAAGATCAAAAAAATTGACAAACCCTTAGCTAAACTAAAAAAGAAAAAAAGAGAGAAGATGAAATAAATACAACTAGACAACCTAGATGAAATGGACAAATTCCTAGAAATGCACAACCAACCTACATTGACGCTACAAGAAATACAAGAACTTAACAAAACAATCACATTTAAGGAGAGTGAATCTGTCATCAAAAATCTCCCAGCAAAGAAAAGTCCAGGACCAGATGGCTTCACAGGTGAATTCTACCAAGCATTCAGAAAAAATTAACACCAATCCTGTTTAAACTCTTCCAAAAAATTGAAGAGGAGGGAAAATTACCCAACACATTTTATGAAGCTAACATCACCCTAATATCAAAGCCTGATAAAGATACAAGAAAAGAAAATTAAGGCCAATCTCTCTAATGAACATAGATGCAAAAATTCTCAACAAAATACCTGCAAATCGAATCCAACAGCTTATCAAAAGACTTATACATCATGACCAAGTGGGATTTATTCCTGGTATGCAAGCCTGGTTCAACATAAGAAAATCAATCAATGTAATACATCACATTAACAAATTGAAGGAAAAAAAAAAACACATGATCATATCAATCAATGCAGAAAAGGCATTCGACAAAATCCAGCATCCTTTTTTTATAAAAACCCTTCAGAAGATAGGAATAGAAGGAAAATTCCTCAATATGAAAAAGGTATATATGAAAAACCCACAGCCAACATTATACTCAATGGAGAAAGTTGAAAGCTTTCCCTCTAAGATCCAGAACAAGACAAGGATACCCACTGTCACCACTGTTATTCAATATTGTACTAGAAGTTCTAACTAGGGCAATTAGACAAGAAAAAAAAATTAAAGGCATACAAATAGAGGAAGTAAAACTCATTGTTTGCAGATGACATGATCCTGTACTTAGAAAAGCCTGAAATATCCACAACAAAGCTACTTGAGCTTCAATGAGTTCAGCAAAGTGGCAGGATACAAGATCAACATGAAAAAATCAGTAATGTTTTTGTACACCAGTACTGAACATTCTGAGGAGGAAATCAGGAGGGAAATTCCATTTACAATAGCAACAAAGACTCAAATACCTAGGAATTAATTTAACCAAAGAAGTACAGGACCTATATGCAGAAAACTACAAAACAATGCTAAAAGAAATTTTAAAAGACCTAAACAAATGGAAAGACATTCCGTGTTCATGGATTGGAAGAATAAATATGGTGAAGATGTCAATCTTGCCCAAACTGATTTATAGATTCAATGCAATACCAATCAAAATCCCAACAGCTTACTTTACAGAATTAGAGAAGGCAATTACCAAATTCATTTGAAAGGATAAGTGCACCCGAATAGCCAAAAGCATTCTGAAAAAGAAGAGCAAATTGGGAGGAATTTCACTGCCTGACCTTGAAACATATTACAAAGCTACAGTGATCACAACAGCATGGTACTGGCATAAAGATAGGCAAATCGATCAGTGGAATAGAATTGAGAACCCAGAAATAAACCCTCACCTATACAGTCAACTGGTTTTTGACAAACCTACCAAGTCCATGCTAACAGGAAAAAACAGTCTCTTCAACAAATGGTGTTGGGAGAACTGTTTATCTATGACCAAAAGAATGAAAGAGGACCCATATCTCACCCCCTATACAAGAATCAACTCAAAATGGATCAAAGATCTAAATATAAAAGCCAGGACCATAAAACTACTAAAAGAAAATGTAGGGAAACATCTTCAAGACCTGGTAGTAGGTTGTGGTTTCTTGGACCTTACACCCAAAGCACGTGCAACAAAAGAAAAAATAGGTAAATAGGACCTCCTCAAAATTAAACACTTTTGCACTTCACAGGACTTTGTCAAAAGGGTGAAAAGGCAGTCAAATCAATGGGAAAAATATTTGGAATCACATATCTGATAAGGGTTTAATATCCAGGATATATAAAGAGATGTTACAACTCAACAATAAAAAGACAAATGACCCAATTAAAAATTGGGCCAGAGACTTGAATAGACATTTCTCCAAAGAAGAAATACAAATGGCAAAAAAACACATGAAGAAATGCTCAACATCACTTATGATTAGAGAAATTCAAATCAAAACTACAATGAGATATCATTTCACACATATGAGAATGGACACTATTAAAAAGACAGAGAACTACAAGTGTTGGAGAGGATGTGGAGAGATAGGAACACTTCTTCACTGTTGGTAGGAATGCAGAATGGTACAGCCACTGTGGAGGACTGTTTGGCAGTTCCTAAAGAAGTTGAATATAGACTTGCCACGTGACTCAACAAAACCACCACTGAGAAGAACTGAGAGCAGTTAAACGAACAGACATCTGCACACTGATGTTCATAGCGACATTATACACAATTGCCAAAAGTTGGAAACAACCCAGGTGTCCATCAACAGACGAATGGATAAACAAACTGTGGTGTATTTACACGATGGACTATTATACAGTGTAAGAAGAAATGAAGTTGTAAAGCATATGACAACATAGATGAACCTGGAGGACATTATGTTGAGTGAAGCAAGCTAGAAACAAAAGGAAAAATACTGTATGATTGTGTTACTATGAACCAAATATATTTTCTAACGTATTGTTTGATTCAAAAAAAAAAATTATATGTACCCAGTACATTTAATTGAGAAATGTATGTATTATTCATCTGTGTTTACTTTTTAGTTTTTAATTGTTTATATTTTCATTTATTAAATGTACAAAATAAAGTTTAAAATATATATATAAAAGAAATATTAGGATGTACTTTCTAATATTAAAATATTAGAATAGACTGTACTTAAATTTCACCAAATCTCTTTGCCTCTCTCCCATACATATGAAGGAGAAATTATAAAGTTCATTTAATGACAACAACACAAAAACCATAGTTAGAGAGTGGATGTGTCTCAAGCGGTTGAGCACCCGCCTCCCACATGGGAAGTCCTGGGTTCGATTCCTGGTGCCTCCTGAAAAAAACAAACAACAAACAAAAAAAGCAAAAAAAAAAAAAAAAAAAAAACAACTCAGGGAAGCCAATGTGGTTCAGTGGTTGAGCGCTGACTTCTCACATATGAGGTCCAGGGTTCAATCCCCAGCCCTGGTACTTCAAAGAAAAAAAAGAAAAAACTTTTGTTTAAAAATGGGAAATGTTGCTATCTCCCGTTTGTCCCTGCAGGACATAAACATAAAGACACTGGGAACACATGTTTTACCTTCTATGGAAAGCAGGCAAAGTTCTCAAAGAAGAAGAAAATGAAAGAATATTAAATTAATAGACCAGTGTAGAAAGAGAAAGAGAAGAAAAGATGATCTGTAGAACAAAGCCTGAGATAAGATTTCATAGGATGATACTTAGAGAATGAATCAAGTGTGTAGGTTTCCTACTCTAAGAGTTGGTGAAGGAAAGCTCCTGACCTCCAAGCACATACAGTACCATCACACTGACTTGGTCAATTAATCAAATATTATTTTATGATATAAATTGGGTTTCTTGAGGACTAGGAAGCATGTCAATTTTTTTCCAGTACCTCACATCATATCTTAAAAATTCCAAATATCCAATATTCAATATTTGAATATTCACAAATCAGTTCTCAAAGTATGGTTGGCAGACACCCGGGGATCCCGAAGACCCTCCCAGAGTGTCCACAAACTTAAGATTATTTTCATAATAATTTTATGACATTAGTTGCTTTTTTAACTGTCATTCTTTCAGGATGTACAGTGGTGTTTTCCAGATGCTATATGATACATGAATATGTCATTGTTCTCACAGTTAATGGAATATGTACCTTTGTATTCTAATGTATTTAGTATTTTCTGAGGTACTTGGTTTAGGGTATAAATACGTGCATTTTAAGAGATTACGCTTGTTCTCAGTACTTATATCATATACTTACTTGCTATATCTGCTATAGACTCTATAATCTCATTATCAGCCAAATTGTTATTTTGAAATCCTGAAGATTACATTGCACCTATGAAACAAAATTTTGCAATAATGATTTTGCAAAAATGTTTTTTTTAAATGTTTCTAAATTTTAAAATATTACCTAAAACTATTATTTTTAAGGATTTAATATTTTATAATTTCTAAAATAGAGTGAAATTTATTTATATATTTCTTACATTTAAGAATGGGCCATTTGACCTAGGATGTAAGGGACTTGTACACAGAAAACTACAAAATATTGATAAAAGAAATCAAAGAAGACCTAAATAAATCGAAAGATATCCTGTGTTCATGGATTAAAACACTATTATTAAGATGTCAATTCTAGGGAAGCGGCTGTGGCTCAATCAGTAGGGCTCCCGTTTACCATATGGGAGGCCCCGGGTTCGGTTCCCGGGGCCTCCTGGTGAAGGCAAGCCTGCCCGCACGGCGTGGTTAGCTGACCCAGCGAGCACAACCAGCAAGGGGGGGATAAATGAAAAATTAAATAAAATCTTTAAAAAAAAAAAGATGTCAATTCTATCCAAAGCGATTTACAGATTCAATACAATCTCAATCAAAATCCCAACAGCTAGGAGGGGTAAAATGACGGTAGAATAAGGAATTCCAAGAGCAGCTTGTCCTACAGTGCAGTTATAATCACCCAGAGCTATCTAAAGCACTTGTTTGGGGGATCCAGAAGCCCAGAAGAGCATCTTGCAACATTCTTGGAAGAACAGAAAGAGGAGACAGCCCAAGTGAAGTGAAGATTCTTGAGCAGAGCACTCCACGGTACGGAGGCTGGTGCCCATTCCCCACCAACAGGGCAGGGCACCTTGGGAGCTATTCCCTGGCTGGAGTTGGAGGTTCCATTTCCCAAAAACAGGAGAGAAAGAGATCATCAGGCACCAACTTCAGCCACTGATTAGTAAAATCGGCTGGCTAAAGTCTAATCCTAAGAACAACTAAAGTTGTCAGAAAGAGGCTGGTAGCCTCCATTTTAACTCTGCCCCAGCATGAGAAGTGGGGCTGATTGAAAATCACAGTGATGGTAGGGACCTTTCCACCCAGGTCAGATTATAACCCTAGCCTAGGCTCTAGCCCCACCTTCAACAGGGAAGAAGCTGGGGGGAACCGCATCAGCCTCTCTGGGTAACTGTAAATGCTTTCGGCCCACACGAATTAGATTTTTGGGCACTTCTGTGGTTCCATCCCCGCCCCTGAAAAGGCAGAAGGCACAGTGATCCCTCAGCCTCTCCAGAGAACCAGAGCAGCATTTGGCCCACATGAACCAGATATATGGGCACACCAGTGGCTCCATCCATTCCACTGACATGGCAGGAGAAGGGACAGGACTCCCTTGGCCTCTCCAGGCAAATGCAGCCTCTTTTGGCCCACAGGAGCTAGACTGTTGGACATATCTGTGACTCCATCCCTATCCATGACAGAACAGGAGGAGATCCTCACCCTCTCCAGGCAGCTACAGTTGCTTTTGGCCTGCACAGACCGAATTGTTAGACAAGCCTGGGGTTCCATTTCTGCCCCTGGCAGGGGAGATGTGTGGCCAGAGCTTTGTCAGTCTAACTGGGCAACTGCAGTCAGTTTTGACCCACATGGCTTAGGCTGATGCCCACAAGTGCAGGTCCAGCTCTGCCCTAGGCAGGGAAGGAAGGGGCATGGACCTTCATCAGTCTTTCCAAGCAACTACATACAGTCTTGGCCTGCATGGCTTGGATTACTGCACACGGTTATGGCTCCGTCCCTACCCCTGGCAAGAGAGGAAGGTGGGAGAAGCTTTATCAGTTCCTGAGGCAAAGTGGGCAGCTTCAGCTTCCATGGCTTATAGTACCAGATGCATCCTTGGCTCCTACTCCACAACTAGCAAGAAACAGATGAAAAAGAGCTGAAAAATTTCAGATTGGCTAAACACAAGCCATTATAAAGTTCCAAATTAAATTGAACCAAGAATCAAAGAGGGGATATAGCAGAAAGTCAATCAAATAGAAAGCCCTGGACTAAACAGAGAAACTGCAGCCAGAATAAATATGTCTTGTCAATCAGATGCTGACACACCAACAAAAATTTACAACCCATACCAAGAAACAGGAAGATATGGCCGAGTCAAAGGAACAAGCTAAGCCTCCAGGTGATATAAAGGAGTTGAGACAACTAATCAAAGGTGTTTATACAATCTCCTTAAATTAAATGAGATGGCTAAAGAGATTAAGGATATTAAGACGACACTGGATGAGTACAAAGAGGAATTTGAAAGCATATACAGAAAAATAGCAGATCTTATGGGAATGAAAGGCACAATAAATGAGATTTAAAAAATACACTGTAGGCATGTAACAGCAGATTTGAAGAAGAAGAAGAAGAAAAGATCCATGAGCTTGAAGACATGGCCTCCTAAAGCAAAATTACAAAAGAACAGATAAAGAAAAGAATAGAAAAAATTGGACAGGGTGTCAGGGAACTAAATGATGGCAAAGGACATGCAAACATATGTGTCATGGGTGTCCCAGAAGGAGAAGAGAAAGGAAAGGGGGAGGAAGTAATATTTGAGGAAAGAATGGTAGAAAATTTCCCAACCCTATTGGAGGACATAGATATCCGTGTCCTAGAAGTACAACATACTCCCATCCAAATAAATTCTAACAGACCTACTCCAAAACACATACTAATAAGAATGCCAAATGCCAAAGGTAAAGAGAAAATCCAGAGAGAAGCAAGAGAAAAGTGATACATCACATACAAGGGATGCCCAATAGGATTAAGTGCTGATTTTTCATCAGAAACCACGGAGGCAAGAAGACAGTGGTATGATATATTTAAGATACTGAAAGAGAAAAACTTCCAACCAAGAATCTTATATCCAGCAAGATTGCCTTTCAAAATGGAGGGCAAGTTTAAAATATTCACAGATAAACAGAAACTGAGAGTCTTTAACCAAGAGACCACCTTTGCAGGAAATACTAAGGGAGTATACAGCCAGAAAAGAAAAGACAGGAGAGAGAGGTTGAAAGAGAGTTTAAAGATGAAGATTATATGAGGAAAAGTAACTAAAAATGTAAAAAACAGTGGTGAAAATAAGATATGACAGATAAAACCCAAAGGTCAATATGGGTGAAGTAAGAACTGCCTTTGAAGTAATAATGTTGAATGTGAATGGATTAAACTCCCCAATCAAAAGACACAGACTGGGATGTGGGTATGCCTCAAGCAGTTGGGTGCCCGCCTACCACATGGGAGGTCCCACGTTTGGTTCCCGGTGCCTCCTAAAGATGACAAGCAAGACAGTGAGCTGATACAACAAGATGATGCAACAAAGAGACACAATGAGGAAACACAATGAGAGACACAACATGTAGGAATAGAGGTGGCTCAAGCCATTGGGCACCTCCCTCCCACATAGGAGGTCCCGGGTTTGATTCCCAATGCCTCCTAAAAAGAAGACGAGCACACAATGAACAGACACAGAGAGCAGACAGCACAAAACAGTGAGGGGCTGTATTTATTTTATAAATAAAATAAATCTTTTTTAAAAAAGACACAGACTGGGGGAATGGATAAGAAAATATGAGCCATCTATATGCTGTCTACAAGAGACTCACCTTAGACCCAAGGATATCAATAGATTGAAAGGGAAAGGCTGGAAAAAGATATTTCATGCATGCAGTAACAACAACAAAAAAAAAAAAACCACCAAAAAACAAAAGCTGGATTAGCTATATTTATATTGGATGAAATAGACTTTAAGAGCAAAACTGTTATTAGAGACAACGAATGACATTATATATTAATAAAAGGGAAAATTCACCAGGAAGAAATAATAATCATAAATGTATATGCACTTAACCAGGTTGCCCCAAACTACATGAGGTAAATACTGGTAAAACTAAATGGAGGAATAGATGTCTCTACAATAAAGTTGAAGACTTCAGTACTCTCATCATTGGATAGAATCACTCTCATCATTGGATAGAACAACTCGTCAGAAGATCAATAAAGAAACAGAGAGCTTGAATAATATGATAAATGAACTAAACCTAAGAGAAAGAAACAGAACATTGCAACCCAAAACAGTAGGATATTCATTCTTCTCAAGTGCTCATACTTCTTTCTCCAGGATAGACCATATACTGGGTCACAAAACAGATCTCAATAAATTCAACAAGATTGAAACTATACAAAGCACTTCCTCTGATCATAATAGAATAAAGCTAGAAGTCAACAACAGGAAGAAAAAGGGAAAATTCACAAATATAAGGAGATTAAACAACACACTCTTAAATAATCAGTGGCTCAAAGAAGAAATTGTAAGAGAAATCAATAAATGTCTTGAGACAAATGAAAATGAAAACATAACATATTAGAACCTATGGGATGCAGTGAAGGCAGTGCTGAGAGGGAAATTTATAGCCCTCAATACTTATAATAAAAAAGAAGAAAGAGCTAAAATCAATGACCTAACTACACAGCTGGAGGAACTAGAAAAAGAACAGCAAATATTCCCAAAGCAAGCAAAAGAAATGAAATAACAAAGATCAGAGAAGAAATAAATGAAATTGAGAACAACAACAACAAAAAACAATAGAATTAACAAAATCAAAAGTTGGTTCTTCAAGATTAACCAAACTGACAAACTCTTAGCTAGACTGACAAAGATAAAAAGAGAGAAGATGCAAATAAATAAAATCAGAAATGAAAATGGGGACATCACTACTGACCCCACAGAAATAAAAGAGATCATAAGAGGATATTATGAACAACTGTACACCAAGAAACTAGACAATGTAGAGGAAATGGGAAAATTCCTAGGAACATACAAACAACCTACACTGACCCTAGAAGAAATAGATCTCAACAAACCAATCACAAGTAAAGAAATTGAAACAGTCATCAAACAACTCCCCAAAATGCAAAGACCTGGACCAGACGGCTTCACAGTGAATGCTACCAAGCATTCAAAGAATATTTAATACCAATCCTACTCAAAGTCTTTCAAAAAATTGAACAGGAAGGATCACTACCAAACTCATTCTATGAAGCCAAAATCACCCTAATACCAAAGCTAGATAAAGATAGTATGCTAATGAAAGATGTTGTTAATGGGGAAAAGTCTGGGAAAGGGAGGGGGTGGGGTATATGGGAATCCCCTCTATTTTTGATGTAACATTTATATAACTTAAAGCTTCTCAAAAATAAAAAAGTAAAAAATATTAAAAAGATTTTATGGAAAAAAAGCAATACAGACCCATTTCCCTAATGAATACAGATGCAAAAAACCTCAACAAAATACTAATCGAATCCAACAACACATTAAAAGAATTATTCAGCATGATCAAGTGGGTTTTAAACCAGGCATGCAAGTTTAATAAAAGAAAGTCAATCAATGTAATACACCACATCAATAAATCAAAGAAGAAAAATCACATCATCTTGATTGACGCAGAAAAGGCATTTGACAAAATACAGCATCCTTTCTTGATTTAAAAAAAAAAACACAAAAGATAGGAATTGAAGGAAATTTTCTCAAAATGATAAAGGGCATATATGAAAAATCCACAGCTAACACTGTGCTGTTGAGATCGGGAGCAAGACAAGGATGACCACTGTCACTACTGTTGTCCAATATAGTGCTAAAGGCTCTAGCCTGAGCAATCAGGCAAGGAAAAGAAATAAAAGGCATCCAAATCAGAAAGGAAGAAGTAAAATTTTGCTATTTGCAGTTGATATGATCCTATACCTAGAAAGTCCCCCAAAAATCTACAACAAAGCTACAACAGAGCAATAAACAAGTTCAGCACAGTGGCATGATACAAGATTAATATGCAAAATTCAGTAGTGTTTCTATACACTAGTAATGAGCAATCTGAGGAAGAAGTCAGGAAAAAAGTCATTTACAATAGCAACTAAAAGAATCAAATATTTAGGAATAAACTTATTCAAGAATGTAAATTACTTGTATTCAGAAAACTGTAATGCATTACTAAAAGAAGTCAAAAAGACCCAAATAAATGGAAGAACAGTCCATGTTCATTGACTGGAAGACTAAATATTGTTAAGATATCAATTCTACTCAAATTGATATACAGATTCAATGCAATCCCGATAAAAATTCCAACAGCCATTTTTAAAGAAATAGAAACCCTAATTATCAAATTTATTTGGAAGGCTAAGACACCTTACCTTCTTTTAAGAAGCCAGAAGCATCTTAAAAAGGAAGAACAAAGTTGAAGGACTCTCACTTCTGGACTTTAAATCATACTACTTAGCTACAATGGTAAAACAGCATGGTACTGGCATAAAAACAGACACATAGACCAATGGAACTGAATTGATGGCTCAGAACCAGACGCTCACATCTATGGTCAAGTGATTTTTTAAAAAGATTTATTTACTTATTCCCTACCACCCCCCCAACCCCACCCCCACCCCCACCCCCACCCCACCCCCGTTGTTTTACGTTCGCTGTCTGCTCTCTGTGTGTTCTTCTGTGTCTGCTTGTCTTCTCTTTAAGGCAGCTCTGGGAACCAATCCTGGGACCTTCCGGAGTGGGAGAAAGGCATTCAATCTCTTGCGCCACCTCAGCTCCTTGGTCTGCTGTTTCTCTTATCGTCTCTCCTCTGTGTCTCTTTTTGTTGTGTCATCTTGCTGCGTCAGCTCTCCACAAGGGCCAACATTCCATGTGCGGAATGCTGCATGCCCTGTTCCTGCTCAGTCCAGCATTCCACATGGGTCAGCTCTCCATCCGGGCGCTGCCTGGGCCAGCTTGCCTTTCACCAGGAGGCCCTGGGAATCGAACCCTGGATCTCCTATATGGTAGATGGAAGCCCAATTGCTTGAGCTACATCCATTTCCCTGGTCAAGTGATTTTTGACAAGCCTGTTAAGCCCACCCAGCTGTGGCAGAACAGTCTATTCAACAAATGGTGCTGGGAGAACTGGATAGCCATAGTCAAAAGAAAGAAAGAGGACCCCTGTCTCACACATTATACAAAAACTAACTCAAATGGATCAAAGACCTAAATACAAAAGCTAGAACCATAAAACTCCTATAAGAAAATGTAGGGAAACATCTGCAAGACCTGATGTTACATGGTGGTTTCTTAAACCTTACATCAAAAGCACAAGCAACAAAAAGAAAAAATGGATGAGACCTCCTAAAATTTAAATACTTTTGTGCTTCAAAGGACTTTGTCATTAAGGTGAAAAGGCAGCCCACTCAATGGGAGAAAATGTTTGGAAACCACATAACTGATAAGGGTTTGATTTCCATGCTATATAAAGAGATCATACAATTCAACAATAAAAGAACAAGCAATCCAATTAAAAATTGGGCAAAAGATTTAAATAGACATTTCAGAGGTGAGAGATGAAAATTTTCTTGTTTGTCTGTTTTTTGTTTATTATTATTATTAGAATAATGAAAATGCTCTAATAATGACTGAAGTGATGAATATACAACATTGTGATTATACCAAATACCATGTGATTGTACACTTTGGATGAATTGTGTGCTTTATTAATATGTATCAATAAAATTGATTTGTTTTTTTAAAAGTTGGGCAAAAGACAAATAGGCATTTTTCCAAAGAGGAACTACAAATGGGGGGAAAAGTACATGAAAAAATGTTCAATATCACTAGCTATTGGGGAAATACAAATAAAAATTACAATAAGATATCATCTCACACCTTATAGAATGGATATTATTAAATAAACAGAAAACAATAAGTGCTGAAGAGGATGTGGAGAAATAAAAACACTCCTTCACTGTTGGTAGGAATGTAGAATGATGCTGCCTCTGTGGAAAACAGTTTGGCAGTTCTTCAGGAAGCTAAATATAGAACTGTAATATGATTCGGCAGTCCCTCTCTTAGGAATATATCCAGAAGAACTGAAAACAGTGACTCGAACAGACATTTGCACATTGATGTTAATAGTGCATTATTCACAATTTTCCGAAAGATGGAAACAACCTAAGTGTCTATCAGCTGATGAATGGATAAACAAAATGTGGTATATACATACAATGGAATACCATGCTGCTGTAAGAAGAAATGAAATTGGGAGACACATCTGATAATGTGGATGAACCTTGACATTATGTTAAGTGAAATAAGCCAGACAAAAAAAGGACAAATATTGTACGGTCTCACTAATATGAACTAAATACAAAGAATAAACACATGAAGTTAAAACCTAGACTTTAGGTTACTAGATGTGATGAGGACCGAAAAGGGGTACTAATGCTTAATGTATATAGAATTTTCCATTAGTTTGACTGTAAAAGTATGGAAATGTTTAAAGTTAATGGTAACACATAGTGAGTATAACTAACAGGGCTGGTGTATAAATGGGATTGTGGCTGAAACGGGTAATCTAGGGATGTAAATGTCAATTGAAAGAAAGCTAGAGACTTTCAGTCTAGGGACTGAATAACAGTGAATCTAGAGGTGGATAAGGGTTCTGGTGAATAGTACAAATACAAGAATGTTCTATGAACTAGAACAAATGTATGTCACTATTACAAGGTGGTAAGAATACGATGATGCATGGGAAAATACAATTAATGTAACTTATGGACTATAGGTAACAGCAATATTGTAATATTCTTGCATCATTGTCAAAGAAGGTAGTATATCAGTGCTAAAGGTCAATAATGCGGGGTATGGGAAAACGTTCAAAAATTTACTGAGGCGATGACTACACAACTCCGTGATGAAAGTGAGAGCCACTGAGTGTACAGTCTGAATGGATTGTACAAGGCATGGGACTGTATAACACAGTGAACCATGTGGTGGAAGATGAACTGTGCTTAACAGTACAAAAATGAGTGTGTTCTCTCATGAACTATAACAAATATACAATAATGATACATGGTGTTAATAATAGGGGATGTGGAAAAAATATACCAGTGTATACTATGGATCAGTTAGTGGTAATATTCTGATGATGTTCTTTCATGATCTGTAACAAATGTTCCACAACAATGTAAAGTGTTAGTGGAGGGGTGTTTTATGAGAATTCTGCACATTATGCATGATTGTTTTGTGAGCTCATAACTTCTCTAATTTTATATATACATATAAATGATTTTTTAAAAATCCCAACGGCCTTCTTTGCAGAAATGGATGGAAAAGCTATATTTATATTATCTATATATAAATATATATAGCTATATAAACATACATAGATATATATATATTTATATATCATCAAATATATATGAAAAGGTAAAGTGCCCAAAATAGCCAAAGCTATCTTCAAAAAGAAGAATAAAATTGGAGGACTCACATTTTCCTATCTTAAAACTTATTACAAAGCCACAGTAATTAAAACAGTATGTCCAAAAGGAAAAAAAAAAAAACAGCATGGTAAAAAAAAAAAAGACAGATATACAGATATATAGACCAATGGGATTGAATTGAGAGTACAGAATAAATCCTCACCTCTGTATTGAAGCCAGATAGTCACCAATCTCTGCCTGGTCTCTCATTCCTGGGCTTCCTCTTCCTCTTCAGGATCCATGGGCCCAGCTTCTTCCAATATCAGCTGCAGGCTAGCATAGGGCTTGTCTCTCATGGCTTCCTATAGGATCTCGACTCTTTTCAGCTGCAAACTATCAGGCAAGTGGCTTCTCTGTTTTCCCACGTAGCTTCTTTTTTTTTTTTTTTTTTAAAGATTCCATTTATTTATTCATTTCTCCCCCCGCCTGCTGCCCGCGCTCGCCGGGTCAGTCAACCACGCCGCCTTGCGGGCGGGCCCGCCTTCACCAGGAGGCCCCGGGAACCAAACCCGGGGCCTCCCATATGGTAAACGGGAGCCCCACTGATTGAGCCACAGCCGCTTCCCGACCCACGTAGCTTCTTGAGTGTCCATTTATATCTGCACACCAAGGGGGTGGGGACTCAACCTGAGTCATTCCTTACTGATGTGGTCGAATGAAAGCCCTAATCTTAACAGATAATTTAATCAACTGAATCCAATGTAATCAATGGTATCACACCAGAAGAATAGATTAGTTTACAAACATAATCTTTATCTTTTTGGGATTCACAGAAATAATCTGAAACTGTCACAATACCCCGAAAGAACTGAAAGCAGGGACTTGAATGATATTTGCATACTAATGTTCACAGCAGCACTATTCACAACTCCCAAAAGACGGAAGCAACCCAAGTATCCAGCAACAGATGACGTGATTTTTAAAATGTGGTACAGTAAGGCCTCATTTTACACAAAGTCAACACACAGCAAATTCAGGTATACATGACTGGCAATCAAAAAACAAAATAAAATAAAGGCAGAGAAAGAGAGAATTGCAATTTTAAAAATTATTTCTATGATTAATTTTGTTTAGTTATTGTTACCATTACTTGTGTTTATTTTCCTTATTTATAAAAATATGTGATAGGCATGTTCACACTAGAAATATTTATTAAATAATGAGGCTCACTATTATGTACAATATTCAACTTACATGAAGGGTCTTGGAAATTATTGGTCACATAAAATGAGATCCTACAAATATACATGCAATGGAATATTCTTCAGCTATAAAAAGGAATGAAATTCTGATACATGCAACAACATGGATGAAACATGAAGACATAATATTGAGTGAAATAAGCTAGACACAAAATGACAAATATGTATGACCTCACTGATATAAAATAATTAGAATAAGCAAACTCATAGAGTCAGAATCTTGAATTTAGGTTTCCAGGGGACAAGGTGGGGGTAGGTAATAAGAAGTTAATGCTTAAATTGTGCAAAGTGTCTATTTGGGATGTTGGAAAAGTTTTGGTAATGAATGGTGGTGATGGTGGCACAGCATTGTGAAAGTTTCTTCATGCCCCTTTAGAGTCAATCCTTTCCTAGCTATAGTCCTGGATAACCATGAATCTGTATTATATTCTGATTGTTTTGCTTTTTCAGAATGTCATAAAATTGAATAAAACAGTATGTAGTTTTTGAGTTTGGCTTCTTTTGATATTCATTCAAATGTTGCATATATCAGCCATCCTTTTTTATTTCTGAATCTTATTCCTTGCATGTATGGGTGCATCACAATTATTGATTCATCAATTGATGAACATTTGGGTTTTCTACAGTTTTTAGCAATTATGAACAAAGTTGTTATAAACATTAACATACAGGTTTCTGTGTAGACATTTGGGAAAATACATGCAAGTGTGATTTCTGGGTCATATGATACCTATATATTTAATTTTATAAGAAATTGCCAAAATGTTTTTCTGAACAGGCTGAATCATTTTGCATTCTGTATTCATCAGCCAAAGGGGTGCTGATGTAAAATACCAGAAATCTGTTGGCTTTTATAAAGGGTATTTATTTGGGATAGAAGCTTACAGTTACCAGGCCAAAAGCATAAGTTACTTCCCTCACCAAAGTCTATTGCCACGTGTTAGGGCAAGTTGGCTGCCGACTGCCAAGAGTTCAAGCTTCTTGGGCTCCTCTCTTCCTGGGGCTCTGTTTCTCTCCCAGCTCAGCTGCTGTGCTCGGTCCACAAGGTCAGCTGTAGACTATCAGCCGAACGGCTCTGTCTCTCTCCCTGGGGCTAATGCTGTGTCCAAGGAGCCGTGTCTATTCCTCTGTGATCTTCTCCTGTGTGTTCACTTCCCTGGCTCCAGCTTAAAACTCTAAGCTTCCTTCTAAGCGGTGTGGTTTCTCTGTGAGTCCCCGCCCACCAAGGGGGCAGGGGCTCAACATCCTACTGAAGTGGCCCAATCAAAGCCTCAATCATTATTTAATCAAGTGAAAGTGAAAGCTCTGAGTCCAGTATAATCTAATATGCCCTGAGGGACAGACAAGTTTGCAAACATAATCCAATATCTACTTTTGGAATTCATAAACAATATCAAACTGCTCACATTCCATGCACAATTTGTAAGAATTCCATGTGCTCATAGCCTCTCCAGCAATTGTTAATGTTAGTTTCTTCTTTCCTCTCTCTCTTTCTTTTATTTTAGCCATACTAATAGATACAGAGTTGTTGTTATTAAACTCTTCATATGTTCATCCTGGTATCCCCTAGTAAATTAACTATCTACTGTTAAGGATTATACATATTATGTAGCTTCCAGTTTCCATTAGAGTAGTGTCTACTACATGGAACTAATAGTAAATTTTACTAATCCATCAATTAAAGTTTAATCAATGAGGTACAATAGTGATGTGGGAGAGCACTTGCCTGTAGGGCTTGAGGTATCCATTTATTTTACCACACTTTAACCGTCTTTATCAGTGTCCTACACAAACCAAATGATCTTGCCCCACATTTGTTAAAGATGTGACAATAGAAAAGCAGCCTTCCTCTACATCTCAAGTCCCTACCACCATTATGGGAGATTTCCGTGTCTATGTGGATAATCCACCAGACATTGATTTCTTCCCTCTACTCCACTATAGCTACCATTCTCATGGTCTCAGCCTTGTCATCTCCTAGAACTGACCCAAATGCTAATCTTTCTTTTTTAATCATTTATTAACACATTTAAGTGATTGACTTTTTTAAGTGTACAAGAATGGTTTTTGGTAAATTTACATAGATGTGAAAACATGACCAAAATCCAGTTTTAGAACATTTCCGTTGTCCCCAAAATATCACTTATATCATTTGCAGTCAATCACTGCTCCCACTCCCATCCCATGGCACTATATACAAATCTTAAACCTCAGTATTTCATTTCTGAACTCAGTCTCTATTATTTTAGATCGCTCATTCCCTGTCCCCCGTTAAACCTCTTATTGACATCACCAAGCCCCCACTCCTACATTCTACTATTACTCCTTCCAATCTCAGCCCCTTCCTTTTTAGTTCCTTTTCCATCTAGCCAAGGACTTCTTGGTCCATCACCATAGCCATTTTCTTGCCAATACCATCCATACCCTGTCTCTTGTGCTTCTGTTGTAACTCTCTGGCAAAATTGCAATGCTGACTCTATTCAACTGTTAGATCTGCCTGGCTCCTGCTAATGTTTGAGAGAAAGCACACAACTTTGTAAACGGTGCATTAAAAATATTGCCTTTGACCCTTTCTTGAAAACTAAGAAAGCTAAGAATAGATGGGAACTTCCTCAACATGATAAAGGGCATACATGAAAAACCCACAGCTAACATCATACTCAATGGTAAAAGACTGAAAGCCTTCCTTAAGATCAGGATTAAGACAAGGATACCCTCTTTTACCACTGCTTTTCAACATCATACTGGAAGTTCTAGTCAGGGCAATTAGTTAAGAAAAAAAAACAGAAGGCATCCAGATTCGAAAAGAAGACGTAAAAGTATCTCTATACACAGATGACATGATTCTATATATAGAATATCCCAAAAAATCCACAAGAAACTACTAGAGCAAATTTAAAAATTCCGCAAATTTCTGGGGGTACAAGATCAATACACAAGTATCAGTAGTGTTTCTGTAAATCATCAATGAACAATCTGAAAAGGAAATCAAGAAATTCCATTTACAATAGCATCTAAAAGAATTAATATCTAGAAACACGTTTAACCAAGGATGTAAAAGACTTGTACACTGAAAACTACAAAACATTGCTGAAAGAAATTAAAGACAAAAATAAATGGAGGGAAGCGGCTGTGGCTCAATCAGTAGGGCTCCCGTTTACCATATGGGAGGCCCCGGGTTCAGTTCCCGGGGCCTCCTGGTGAGGGCGGGCCCGCCCGCACGGCGTGGTTGGCTGACCCGGTGGGCACAGGCAGCAAGGGGGGGATGAATGAATAAATAAATAAAATCTTAAAAAATAAAAATAAAAATAAATAAATAAATAAATGGAAAGACATCCCAGGGTCGTAGAATGAATGGTGTAATTTTGTTAAGATATCAATACTACACAAAACAATCTACAGATTTAATGCAATCCTGACAAAAATTTCAACTGCCTTTTTGCAGAAATGAAAGCCCATTATCAATCATATGGAATGGCATAATAATCTTGAAAAAGAACAGTTGGAGGACTCAACACTTCCTGATTTAAAAACTTACTATAAAGCTACCATAATCAAAGCAGTGTGGTACTGGCATAAGGACAGGCAAATACACCAATGGAATAGAATTGAGAGTTCAGAAATAAAACCATACAACTATGGCCAACTGATTTTTAAAAATTAAATTCTAATTTTTTAAACTAAAACTTTATCAAAGTATATCATTCATACATGAACACACATAAACAACAAGTGTATGCTAAAAGTTTTGAACTTATAAAAAAAACATGCATATTATCATACAGGACTCCCATATATCACCCCACCACCATCATCGTACATTGTTGTGAAACATTTGTTACAAACTGTGAAAGAACATCATCAAAATATTACTACTAACTATAGCTCATATCTTACATTTAATGTATTTCCCCCAACCCACCTGATTAACACTCTGTATTATGTATTTGTTATAATTCATGAGAGAACATTCTCATATTTGTCCAATTAACCACAGTCCATCTTAATTTTTATTTTTTATATCAATGTTGCAAGTTCTTCCGTTAACACAAGATAATAACTACAATAACAATAAATCTACTTTGGTCCATGGTTACACTCCATCCTTATTTTTGTTCATGCCTCAATCTTGAGGATTTGGGATGATGTCCACTCTGACTCTTTCAGGCTGAGAAGGGACATTATGGGGCAAAGGAAAGAAATTGTTTTACTTGCAGTTGAAGATATTCCTTGTTTGGGGGATGGGAATGGTCCAAAATCATCATTTTGTTATTTTTCCAGGGCAAGCCCAAAGAACTGGAGAGTAGGAGTTGGCCACAACTCTGCTGAGTTTCAGGACTCAACCAGCATATGAACAATTGGAAGATTTAAGTCCTTGAGAATATACTTAACATATTAATTAAAAATTACAGATTCAAATAAAAGGAATAGAAGAATCATGATTAGGGAAATTATAAATGAGTAGAACTATACTATATTGGGGAAATTTTTTTCATATATTCCCAGATAGGGCCCGCCAAGGGGGTACTAATTTCATGAGGCTGTATGGCTTGCCTACGGTGTCCGGATGTCCCTAGCGCCCTCAGGAACATTTTTGTTGGAGGCTTTGTTTACCGTGGCAGTTTGTGACATCTGCCTGAGACCTGCATAAGCATAACTTCCAGAATGAACTCCCAACTCCTTTTGTGGCCAACTGATTTTTGACAGGGTGCCAAGTCCATTCAATAGAGAAAGAAGTCTCTTCAACAAATGGTTCTGGGAAAACTAGATATCCACATGCAAAAGAATGACTATATCAAAATTAACTCAAATGGGTCAAAGACATAAATGAAAGAGCTAAAACCATAAAACCATTAGAAGAAAATATAAGGGGAAATCTTCAGGACCTTGTATTAGGCAACGGATTTTTAGATATGACTTCAAAAGTGTGAGCATCAAAGGGAAAAAGATAGATAAACTGGATTTTATCAAAATTTAAAACTTGTGTGCATCAAAAAATATTAAAGAAAAAAAAAAAAACAACCTACAGAATGGGAGAAAATATTTGAAAATCATATATCTGATAAGGATGTAATATCCAGAATATATAAAGAACTCCCAAAACGCAATAATAAAAAGACAAACCAATTTAAAAATGGGTAAAAGGACTCAGGAGACGAAGAGTCTGGAAGAGTTAAGAAAATCCTGAATCAGAAGTCATGGCAGCCAAATCCAAGCTGTACTACCTTTGTGGCAGGGGCAGTATGTAGTCAGTCTGCTCACTGCTGGCTGCAGCTGCAGTGGATGTCAAGGAATTTCTTGAAACAAGAGAATATGAAAGTTGCAGAAGGATGGATGCCTGCTTTTCGGTCAAATACCTTTGGTTTAAATTGAAAGAATGGGGTTAATGCAGACTCAAGCCATCTTCAGTTACCTTGCTGCAAATTACAACTTGTATGGGAAGGACCTGAAGGAGACAGCTAGGATAGAAATGTATGTTAACAGCACACAGTACCTGATGATGATGGTTGCAGTGGCTCAGTTCAAACCACCCAAAGAAAAAGAGGAGAACCTCTAATCGTGACAAATGCTAACAACTGTTACTTCCCCCATCTTTGAAAAGGTTTTGAAAAACCATGGAGAGGAATTTCTCATTAGTAACAAATTAAGCTGGGCAGACCTACAAGTGATAGAAATTATATTGAGGTAGAAGAACTTGGTGCTTCTGTTCTTTCTCACTTCCCTCCCTTAAAGGTATTTAAAACAAGAATCAGCAGCATCCTTACTATTAAGAAGCTCCTGCAGCCTGGGAGCCAGAGAAAGTCACCCCCAGATAGGCACTATGTTGAAGTTGTCTGGAACATTTTGCAGTTCTAATGACCAACAGATCTTATCATGCTAAGAGTAATGACCCAGTCGCTCCCCTGGTGCATGCTGTCTGTAGTGGATAAGCAAATCAAACAGTTTCTAAAAGTAAATCATCTGAAAAAAAACAAAACATAAACAAGACAAAACAAAAAACCAGACTGCTATCAATGGCAAATGCCAATTAAATGCAATATAAAAATAAAATTGGCAAAGGATTTGAATAGACATTTTTCCAAAGAAGATATACAAATGGCCAATATGCACAAATGATATTCAACCTCATCAGCCATTAGGGAAATGAAAATCAAGACCACTAGATACCACTTCATACCCACTAGGATGGCTGTTATTTAAAAAAAAAAAAAAAAAAGGAAAATAACAAATGTTGGCTAGGATGCAGAGAAATAGGAACTCTCATACACTTCTGTGGGAATGTAAAATGGTGCAGCCACTGTGGAAAACATTTCGTAACTCCTCGGAGAGTTAAACATAGAATTACTATATTATCCAGCAATTCTACTCCTGGGTATATATCCCAAAGAATTGAAAGCGGGGACTCAAACAGATATATGTACACCAAAGTTCATAGCAGCATTATTCACAATAACCAAAAGATGGAAACAGTCCAAATGTCCTTCAACTCATGAATGGATAAACAAAATGTGGTATAGTCATAGAATGGAATATTAGTTTTAAAAAGGAATGAAGTTCTGATAACATGATACAAAATGGCTGAATCTTGAAGACATCATGTTGAGTAAAATAAGCTAGACAGAAAAGGACAAATATTCCACTTATATGAAACAGAATAAGCAAATTCATAGACAGAAAGTAGATTACAGTTACCAGAGGCTGAGTGGGGAGAAGCAATGGGAATTATTACTTAATGGGTACAGAGTCTCTGTTTTGAGTAACGGAAAGTTTTGGTAACGGATGGTGGTGACGGGAGCACAATATTGTGACTGTAATTAAAATCTCTAAATTGTACACATGGAAGTAGCTAAAATGGGAAATTTTATGTTGTATATGTTACACAATAAATCTATTTTTAAATTGCCTTTTGGAAAACTTCCTCAACTTGATAAAGGGCATCTATGAAAAACTGATAGCTAAAATCATAGTTAATCATGAAGACTGAATGCTTTCCCTTGAAGATCAGGAACAAGATAAGGATGTCCATTCTTGCCATTCTATTCATCATTATACTGGAGGTTCTAGCCAGGGCAATTAGGAAAGAAAAATAAATAAAAGACTGGAAGGTTGGAAAGAAAGATTGGAAAGGAAGACATACAACTATCTCTATTTGCAGATGACATGGTCTTATACATGGGAAATTCTAAGGAATTCACAAAAAACTATCAGAGACGAGAAGCAGATGTGGCTCAAGCGATTTGGCTCCCATCTACCATATAGGAGGTCCAGGGTTCAATTCCCGGGGCCTCCTGGTGAAGGCAAGGTGGCCCGTGTGGCAAGCTGGCCCGTGCAGAGTGCTGGCCTGCACAGAATGCTGGCCTGTGCAGGAGTGCCATGCAGGAGTGCTGGTGCAGCAAGATGACACAATAAAAAGAGACACAGAGGAGAGATAATAAGAGATGCAGCAGACCAGGGAGCTGAGGTGGTGCAAGAGATTGAGCATCTCTCTCCCACTCTGGAAGGTCCCAGGATCGGTTCCCAGTGCTGCCTAAAGAGAAGACAAGCAGACACAGAAGAACACACAACGAATGGACACAAAGAGCAGACAGCGAGCACAAAAACAGCAGGGTGTGGGGGGGGAATAAATAATTTTTAAAAATATGTATCAGGAATGAAAAAAATGGGGCATTGCTACAGACCTCATAGACATAAATACTATAAAAGCTTAAAAAAAAAAAACTATCAGAGCTAATAAACAAGTTCAGCAAAGTTGCAGGATATAAGATTAAGACAAAAATCAGTTGTATTTCTATTTACTAGCAATGAACAATCCAAAACCAAAATTAAGAAAACAATTCCAGGGAAGGAGATGTGGCTCAAGTGATTGGGATTACATCTACCGTATAGAAGATCCAGGGTTCAATTCCCGGGGCCTCTTGGTGAGGAAAAAAAAAAAAAGCAAGTCGGCCCGAGTGGAGAGCTGGTACAGCAAGATGATGCAACAGAAGAGAGACAAGAAGAGACGAGCATATCAGGGAGCTGAAGTGGTGCAAGAGATTGAGCAGCCTCTCTCTACTCTGGAAAGGTCCCCGGATCAGTTCCTGTTGCCCCAAATAAATACTCTATAAAAACACAACCGGTTTCTGGTACTTTGCATCAGCACCCCTTTGGCTGACTAATAAAGATGGCAATACTCTGCAAATTGATCTAAAGATTCAGTGCAATCTCTATAAAAACTCCAACTTCCTTTTTTTTTTTTTCAGTAATTGATCACTGATCCTAAAATTCATATGGAAATGCAAGGGCCTAGAATAGCAAAAATAATCTTGAAAAAGAACAAAGTTGGAGGACTTAGACTTCCCAATTTCTAAACTTATTACCTATCTACAGAATCAAGACAGTGGTACTGGCACAAGGACAGACATACAGATAAATGGAAAAGAACTGAGAGTACAGAAATAAACCCATAGATTCAATTAGAAAACGGTTAAAAGGAATGAACAGACTTTTCACCAAAGAGGATGGCAAATAAACACATGAAAAAATTGTCAACATCATTAGCCATTAGGGAAATGAAAATTAAAACCACAAAAACTACACATCTATCAGAATGGCTAAAATTAAAATTAATGACAACATTAAATCCTAGCTAGGATGCAGAGAAACTGGGTAACCCATTTATTGCTGGTGGGAATGTAAAATGGTTTAGCCACTGGGAAAACATTTTGGCAGTTTCATAAAAAACTAAGCATGCATTAGTGGCAAAGCCCCAGGATGTGTATATCCATTGCAGGTGATGTGCCACACTAATGAAAGATGTTTATGTGGGATGTTATGGGAGGTGTGGGAGGTGTGGAACATGGGAATCCTTGTAATTTTTGTGTAACATTTATGTAATCTCAGCATCTTTTAAAATAAAAAACAAAAACAAAAACAAACTAAGCATGCAATTAACATATGACCCAGCAATTGCACTCCTGGACCTTGCTCCTAGGGAAATGAAAACTAAGGTCGCATAAAAATCTGTAAGTGCAAGTTCAAAGCAACTTAATTTTAATAGCCCAAAACTGTAATAATCCAGATGTTCTTTGGGTGAATGTTAAATAAGCAGCGATACATCCATATCATGGAATATTACCTAGCAATAAAAAGAAATGAACTACCGATACACAGAACAACTTGAATGGATCTCCAGAGAATTATGCCAAGTGAAAAAAAAAAAATCCCAAAAGGTTACATTTTGTAAGATTTTTTTAGTATTTTATTTTATTTTTAGGCGGTGCTGGCGTTTGAACCCTGGACCTCCTACATGCAAAGCAGGTGCTCAACCACTGAGCTGCACCTGCTTCCCTATACAGCAGTCTTTTTTTTTTTTTTTTTTTTTTTTAGATAGGTAGGGGATTGAACCTGGGACCTTATATGTGGGAAACAGATACTCAACCACTTAGCTACACCCTATAGCATTTTTTTTTTTAAGATTTATTTTATTTATTTATTTCTCCTACCCCCCACTCCCCCTCGTTGTTTCGTGCTCCTTGTCTGCTGGATGTGTGCTCTTCTTTTTAGGAGGCACCTAAACCTAACCAGGACCTCCCATGTGGTAGGTGGAGCCCAAATGCTTAATCCACATCTGCTTCCCTCCTGCTAGTTTCAAGCATCCATTTGGCTCAAACCCCTTACTCCACCACCTCCCTCTCAACAGATAACAATAACAACAACTAGCATTTATTGGAAAAAGAGGTTTATATACTAACTTTACACGACAAAACTTTATGTGCTAAGAACATCATATGTACTAATGCGTTTATTCCTCAAAACAGGTAACTTCAAATTCTACTTCTCTGAGGAAGCAGTAGCCTCACACACCACTCCCTTCACTTGGTCCTCATCTATTTTCTTTTTCTTCCCTCAACAATGAATAGGTGCCCATGCCAATTCCTTTAACTGCCCCTCGGAATCCTAAATCCATCAAAAATCCCCTTTCTTGTATCTTAAGCCTTCCCTTCCTATTAGCTCTACGCTGTCAGAATTTACATATGTTCAAGTCTCCTCTTATCTTAAAAAAAAACAAAAAACATAAAAACTCCCCTCAATCTTACTCTAGTTAAGCAGCAACCATTCTCACGCCTCTTTCCGTAGCCACATTACTTAAGAATTGTTTACACTGACTCCTACTTCCTAAACTTCCATGCACTGCACAATCCCCCACAAATTGGTTTCTGCTCCTACTCTATGAAAGCGTGAATGCCAGCATTTGCCATCACTTCCTATTCCTTCAAACTCTCTCTTCTTTGGACTTCTCTGACATCACCATCCCTGTAAGAGTCGAAGCAAGTGACATAGTAGACCTAAAAAGAAGGAAACAAAACAAAAAAGCTAAGTTACAATTCAGTAAAGCATGTGAACGGGGAAGGAAGCAAAGGAGAGTGGAAATCGCTACTTTTTTGAGAGGAAACTTGGGAGAGAGGGCAGAAAAGATTACACTGGCCATAAAACAAAGGGACCCTGGCAGGGATATATCCGTCATTTTAACGCTCTCTCTTCCCCTATCCCTTGAAAGCCTCAGGTGCTCAAGGAAAACCTTGATAATAATAGCCACGCGACAGGAAGCGAAGGCCCCGGGGGCTGCCAGGAGGGCAAGCTCTTCGGATAGCGCCCACAGGGTTGAGACGCCCGGATTACCAGCGGAACGCCAGCGCCCGCCTGGGGTTGCAGATCGGAGTGGGGCTGCTAGGCTGGAGACGCGTGCGTGCTCGTGCGCTTCCGGCTCGGGCTGAGGCGCGGACGGGCTTTGGTGGTGCAGGAACATCACGTGAGGGAGCCAGGCTTAAAATCCAAGCCTTCTCTGCCCTCCAAGGGGCCGGGTGTGGCGGGTGATACCGGGAGGCAGGTCGGTCGCTGGCCGAAAGTGCGGGGCCGGAAACTGCGTCCACCGCTGATAAAGGGAGAGAGGAGGATCAAGGGTGGGAACGGCCTAGGCTGGTTACGCTCTGTGCGACCTGCATCCCGCGTTCCCGCAGAACGCGTACCCCGCCTGGCCCAGACTTGTGGCGCCGAAAAAGGGTCGCGGGTGGATGGAAACAAGTTCCTGATTAAAGAGATTTCTCCGCCGATCTAGTGCAGTTAAACATTGCGTGCCCACAGTTTTTTAAAAAGAAAAAATGAAGAAATTAAAGTTTAAGGAACTAGAGAGTCGCCTGCAACAAGTAGATGGATTCGTAAAACCCAAACTACTTCTAGAACAGTATCCGACCGGGCCGCACATTGCAGGTAGGGCGCCTTGTGACCACGCCTTTGCTTCTGGGGTTAGCCCTGTTTGCTCGGTGCATGTTAAAAATGGAACAGTTATTTGGATACAAAGAATGTCTATAGAAATTCTGCACCAAAATCACCTGTCACTTTAGAGAGGCCTTCCCTGATAACTCAGCTAAAGACATCCCCACACACAGACACACAGGTTATTCTTTTACTGTTTGGTTTACTGCATATACTTTAACACTGTCAGACATCTTTTTAATGTATTTGTTTTCTTTCTTTCATTAAACTATTAACTGCTTGAGGGCAAGGGATGTGTTGGTCTTGTTCACACCTGAATTCCCAGTGTCTAGACGAGTTCCTGGCACTAGTTAGGGGCTGCGTAAATATTTGTTAACGATCAATTTCCAACTACAAAGAATTGCGAGTGCAAGGATTCCTATGCTATACTCTGCTTTAGAACTGAATACCAAAGATGTTAACTCAGGTCCTGAGCTTAACAAATCCAGAGTAGGTGTTATATAAAGATAACTATGCATTTCAATTTTTAACAAGCTATCTGGGAATCAGCATTGTTGCCTGATGCAAGAGATTGATACTGGGAGTACAGGAGAGAACACAGGGAAAACCATTTATATTTGATAAATATATTACCAAAGTCGTTGGGGAGCCTTAAAATTAATCTGCAGAAGGCGCCTACAATGAGGATTCTCTTCCAGATCCAACATCGTTCCACTTTAAGCTGCCAATGAAAATCAAGAATACATTCCAAGCTGAAAAGATAGAACTTAAAAAATATATATGGTACAGCCAGGTAAAGCTACTGAAGCTACACTGACTGTAAAGTGTGTCATTTAATGAAGCTTAAAGGGGTGCTTGGGTATTTTACAAATTTTCAGAATTATATTCTTTAGTGAACATCATGATATATTCATTTACTTGAGAGAATATTTCATGTTAGAGCTGGAAGGGATTCCTCCTCCTGAAAGACTTCCCTGCTTCCCCACCATTCAGTAATAATCTCATTTAAGAGGATTGCTCTTAAATATAATACCATAATAAGTTATGGTATGTCTATATATGTGCTGTTTCCAAGATTTCCAAGATTTACATATTGCATAATTTCCAGATCCCAGATATTACATAGGTACATAGTGTATGTGTTTGTATATATATATTTTAATATGTTTTAAAATTGCTTAAATTTTCCACAAGCACATATTACTTTACTTTTAAATCTAAAAATCTGTAAGGCAAAAGCAAACCCATTTCATCATTGGACACATTGTTATGGGAAATGATTCTTATGAATCTCGTAAAATTTTATCATTTTCAGATAGCAAAATTTTATACTATTTTATGGCTGTGTGATTGTGTGATGTATATAATGAAATTACTTAAAAATATAACCAAGGCAAATGTGTACTCAGAATTGCTTTGTGAAGTTATGGTTATTTGTTTTGTTTTAATTATCAAGCATGGGCTTAATTTATCTAAAAGGAATCTAAAGAAGGTGATAATGATAATTCATAATGCAATTGGGTATATATTCTTAATTTTTTAAAAAGTTTTTAAAGTCAAAATAATATGTCATGGTTTTAAAACACCAAAAAATACAGAAGGGCTTGTAATAAAGTACAGATGTAGCTCTTCACCTCTAGCTTCACTCCTCAGATACAACTATAAGTTGTTTAAATTTCATTGTTCTAGTTATTAATTCTGAATTTCTAAATATGTTTATACTTCTATTTCTTGATTTTTCAATTTTGAACATTCTCCATTGGCTTTCTACAATGATAGGTGAAGATTTAGTTGATGTATATCATCTGCAATTTCCTTCTCCCTCCCTCCAAAACAATTATAATGTTAGTTTTATTCTTCTGTTGATTACTTCTCACTTCCCCCAATAATAATTGCATTGCTATTTTTATTCCTCTATGGATTGTCTTTGTAATTTTAAATAATATTGTTTCTTATAAATATAGTCTGTCTTTGAAAGTGAATTTTTTCCTCTGGAAGTTTTTAGGATCTCAGCAACCTGGGTGTGCTGAAATTTCACAGTAATTTCATATTGCTGTGTGTAGGTGTGAGTCTTTTTTATATGTACATGCTAGGCACAAAAGGAAATGTGGTCCATTTCAATTTGAAGACTTAGTCTCTCTTGAAAGCTAAGAGATGCTCATCTGTAGTTTGATAATATCTTTTGTTTTGTTGTCTCTTATCTCTCTTTCTGGAATTCTTGTTAACTACATATTCAACCTCCTAGATTAATCAATCACCTGTCTCTTATATTTCCTGGATCCTTGTTGTGCAATGTAGAAGATTTCTATACCTTTTTTTCTTTCTTTCTGAGGTACTGGAAACCGAACCTGGGATCTCGTATGTGGAAAACTGGCACTTAACCACTGATCCACATCCGCTCCCTCTATACCTTTTTCTTCTAACCATTCCATTGAATTTATTTTCCAGCAAATGATACATTCTTTCTTGCTGTGTCTTTTCTATGCCTTTTTTCTTTTCCCACATTAAAAATCTTAAAATTCTGTTGAGAGTTTTAGTCAAGTCACTTCCATTTTTTAAAAGTGTTTATTTTAAAAACTAAAAACTTCAAACTGCCATGAAAGAAATAGTCCACAAAACATTCCTTCTAAAGCTTTTATGATGCATCATTATTAACTAGTATTTTAATATTAAACTTAAGTGGCTAATTCAGACAAATAGTTCTGGGACTGTTCTTTCACTGCTGATTATGACCGGAGTGGCAGGTATTTATTATACAGAGTGTTCATTTAGTCTTCTGAATTTTCTGGGCAGACTTTGTGTTGTAGCAATATATAAAAGTAGGAATACATTTTAGTGTTCAATTTAACCAATGAAAAGTGTATACCTTTTTGTCATTCTCCACGCATGTGGGCTTACTAGGAACCTTGTAAGCCTTGGCATCATTACTTGACTTAAAGAACTTGGGGCCATTTTTCTGCTGCTTATCTGAATGATGGTCAGCCTCCTTAGCAATGCAGTATGAGCACCACTATAACCCAATACAATGCATAGCCAGCCTTGGTTTGGCTGGGTGGTTCTGAATGATCACCTGAGCACTGAAGCTGGAAGCTTCCACTGGTGGACTGTTCATCAACAGCCAGGTTGTCAAGACAAACATCTTTGACAGACACCTAACAAGTTTGTCAACAAGCATTTGCGTAAAGCTTCACAGTGCATTTCAATAGACTGTAATTTGAAGCAAGGGTGGCCACCATGTCTGATCTTAATCACCAGTTTCCCTATGACCCATGGATACAGTATGAATCCCACCAGTTTTGTAGACAACTTATAAGGGCAGATGGAAGAAATGGTTGGAGAAGTTGGTGACAAGATACAATCTACAGGTTCAGGCAGTATAGCCATCCTTTCAGATGTCTCTTGAGCCAAGGCATATTAGCACTTAACTCTAGAACATTGTTATACTTCCAACCAAAAATTGGCATAAAGCTATGTAGATTGAGGCCAGTTTTCTCAATTTTGATAATGACTTCTTTAACATCTTCTGGTGATAACGAGTTTTTTCATACCCAGTGTGTAATTTGCACATGAGTGTGCGCATTCTTTGAGATACCAGCTTCAAAGCCACTGACACCTGAAGCAATAATAGGGGCAACGCAGTCGTCCTAAGGTGATTTTGATAAAAACCTCGTGCTCTTGGGGCATCAGTGATGGCCAGTAGTCCTTGCTGAATTCATATATTCAGAGAGAGACATCAGTGGTCTTGCTCTTGCTTAACCTTCGGTTTACCCAAGACCCTTGTGGTATTTGAAAGATCTCTTTCCCATCTCAGAAGTTTCTGCCCTGCTTTTCAATGGCTCTTTTTATCAAGTCTACCTTATGTAGATTATGAACATATGTGTCTGTAGGTCATGAATATATTTGCCTGAATATATGTCTTAAGGCTACATTGTAGGTGTAGGTCTTTTCTTTCCCCTTCTAGCTTGAGCTTATACCTCTGTTGCAAAAAAGTTCTGTGCCCTTTTAATGTCAATGTGTGATATCAGTAGTTCCCAAAATTGTGGATTTCAGAGAAATAAAATTTTAAAAAATTTTGGAGGCTGATACAGCATTGTCAAATTTATATTTTGACAAGGAAGGATTTTTTTTTAAACCCGTTTACAATCCTTTCATAAAATATTTTAACATCAAAGAAAGAACTATACATATGTGTATGGCATTGTTTTGAACAGCCTAAGCAAAATAAAAAACATTTTTTCTCATTTTACCTCAGACTGTTTTATCATTCTTGGCATCATCATCATCAGAGACTAGTTTTTGGAAACCACTGCAATGTGTTAGCCTCTCTTGGAGTGCCTCTTAACTATATACCAAGTTATTAAATCTTATTATATTTTCTTAATAATCTGGAACACCATTGGGGGAGGACTAAATAATACAAGACTGAAGAAATTCTTCTAGAGTTATTTGCAGAAATTGGATTTTGGTCACCAGGTTGCTTACTTATTCCCTAATTTTTTTTTTTTTTTTTAAATCTTTTAGCTTGTATGCTCTATACAATCCATAACACATACGATGACATTGAAAATAAAGTGGTTGCAGATTTAGGATGTGGTTGTGGAGTGCTTAGCATCGGAACTGCAATGTTAGGAGCAGGGTAGGTGATCTAGTATATACTATTTGGGTATGGGATGGCTTTAATAAGCATAAGTAGGGTCAACTGCATATTTATGGTACTCTACAGTATGTGAGCAAGAATCTGATCCTGAGTACATTTGGAATGGACAGAAGATGAAAGCAAACAACAAAAATGCTAACAGCAGCAATTGCCTCCCTGTTATAAAGAACCTGCTTCCAACCCCTTGCCAGGATGGGATTTCATGCTATTGAAGAGCAACACTCACCAACTCTTATTTTGCTAATTGGGTTAAAAATGTATATATGGTAAACCAGGCATCATCATTGTTGTTGTTTTAACGTAGGATATAAAAGTAGCCACTCTGTGTTTTTTATTTATAGATTGTGTGTTGGATTTGATATAGATGAAGATGCATTGGAAATATTTAATAGGAATGTCGAAGAATTTGAGTTAACAAATATTGACATGGTTCTAAGTGATGTGTGCTCATTATCTAACAAAATGTCCAAATCATTTGATACAGTAATTATGAATCCTCCCTTTGGAACAAAAAATAATAAAGGTTAGTAACAACAATTGGTATACCAGTATTTTTAGAAAAGCAAGTTTTTAAAAAACATTTTATGAGTGTTTGGGTTAAGTAATTTTTATAACTATTCATTAAGTAAGCGAGTCTCTTACCTGGATAGTAATTAAAATTTCAATTTGTTTGTTTAATGCACAGCTAGAGAATTGACTTTTCCAATCTTAAGTCTAGTGTGTCCTTTCTTCTACTTACTCCAAATTTTGCATTAAGTAAAAATTTTATTATACTCCATTTGCTTTCAAAAATGATTTGCCTAACCCTTATGAATGATTATGAAACCTATAAAGGATTTTATACAAAATTTTAGAACCTTTTTTTATGCCTTAACACACCCAAGGGTTTTAACATGTGCCCATCAATAATAGTGATTCACTGTTGCTATTAATTTTGTGTGTGCTGTGGGCAAAGAGGGTTGCAGTAAGTGGAAGAAAGGACACACGTTGTTTAAAAAGTCCCCCTAGATGATTGTGATTAGTGTTCTTCCTGTTTCCTTTTCCCCCTCTTTGAAAGTCATTACTTTAGCCTCATTTGACCAAGACAGTATAATTCAAGTTGTATTCTAATAAGCTTAAAAGAATATTTTGATATTTTATTTGCACTGTTTGTTGCAGAAAGAATTTTAAATTTTGGAGTTTGGAAAAAATGTTTCTAAATGCTTGTTATTCATTAAATCTTCTATTTTCGGAACAGGCATATAAATGTAAACAGCTTTTTTCTACTCTTCACAGGGACAGATATGGCTTTTCTGAAGACTGCTCTGGAAATGGCAAGAACAGCAGTATATTCTTTACACAAATCCTCAACTAGAGAAGTAAGTTCAAATCATCATGATATTCTGTGTCATTTATTTTTAAATTCATGACAGTGTTTTAAGGATTTGCTGTGAATACCAAATGCCAGAGTATCCATTTCTCCTGACCTTTTTAACATCTGGCACTTAGACACTAAATTTTCCATTTAACTGGCTAACATCTCTGATTAGCTTTTTTCCATGCTGTATAGTAAGCTTCTTTTGGTCAGAGATCTCTTCAGACAGAAAGTGTTGGCAAAAGAGACTATAATTCAGAATTAGGGAAATGTAGCCTAACTAGGGTTACCATATGTCCTGGTTTGCCTGGGTAAGTCCTGGTTGATGCCTGTTTTCCCAGTGTCTCCATGAGGCCCGGTATGCTTAAGGACTGGTTTGTTTTTGTTTTAACTATTTATTTTGAAATAATTTCAAATTTACAAGACAGTTGCAAAAATAATTTATGACCAATACAGAGAACCCTATACCACCTTCCAGATACCCAGATTTACCAACTTTTAACATTGTGCTACATTTGTTATGTAATTCTATCTCTTTATATTATCTATTTTTTAATAATATGAGAGTAGGTTGCACACATTAATACTTCCATGCATATTTCATAAGAGCAAGGATAGTCATTTATATAACCTAATTAAGTAGTTATTGAGTTCAATATATTTAACACTGAGATAAAGCACATAGTCTATATTCCATTTTTTTAAGTCATCCCAGTAATGTCCTTTTGGGAATTTTCTCTTCCATTATTAGACCCAGCCCAGGATCATGTATTGCATTTAATTGTAAACTCTTTTTTAAATGTGGAAACATATACCTCATAAATTTTCCCATCACAACCACTTCCAAGCATACGATTCAGTGGGATTAATCATATTCATAATGTTGTGCTACCCTCACCACCATCCATTTACAAAAACTTTCCCGTAACACCAAACCAGAAACCCTGTATCCATTATGCATTCACTCCTCATTCCCTCTTTCTACCCTCCTCCCTTGGTAACATGTACTTATTTTCTGTCTCTTTTAATTTGCATATTCTAGCTATTTCTGTCCTTTTGTATCTGACTTATTTCACTCAACTTGTCTTCAAGGTTTACCTGTGTTGTAGCATGCATAAGTACTTTATTCCTATTTACAGCTAAATATTCCATCCACATTTTATCTAGTCCATCAGTTAATGGACATTTGGGTTGCTTCCATCTTTTGGCTGTTGTGAATAATGCTGCTAAGAACATTGGGTATATACATAACTATAGACCCTTGACTTTAAAAGTGCTTGGTTCTCTACCCGTAATATGGATGCATTTGCTAGAGTAATTTTTTTTTAAACACTCACCACCATGTCAACTTTATTATTCTAATGGCACTGGATAGAGTAATTTTTTAATAGAACTATTTAGGTGAAAAATAAGTATCCTGGCACATATGCTAATAGCTGTGTGACATTCAAAGCTGTTGCCATGTCCTACATCATCAGACTTTGTGAGAATTTAGGTCTTAGCTATAGTTAGATTTGACAACACAGACACTATTCTTTTAACATTTAGCACCAACCTGACCCCATTTGTTCTTTTACATCTGTCAGACCAATCATATTCCATTGTATAATCTAGTATCTAAAACCTCTTTTCACTAACTTTAGGACTCATAGTAAAGAAATGCGATCATAATTTATTTCTCATAAAGTTATCAAGGATCTTAAGATTTCATTAAATTACGGTATTATTTGGATTAAAAATCTATCTCCTTATACAGAAATTCTAGATCTCAAAGTAGGGAGAAAAAAAAAGATCAGACTAGAATAATCTTTTAAGTTCAAGAGAAATCTATAAGCACAAACATTAATGCCAGTATTAGAACAGAAAAATTGGAAATTAAAATGTTGGGGAAAGCTAAGTATTTCATTACTTAACTTGATGCCAATTAATAAGTATTATGAAGACTAACCAACTTGAACAAAATGCTTAAAATAATACCATATATTGATATCTGTCATATTTCTAGAAAATTATGTGTGCATATTTTAATCTGTTTAGGGGGTTATGTGCAACATTCCTTTCTCATTTCCATTAATGTTAGAATAGTGTATATTACTTTTTTTGTTTTTCATTATGTATTTTTAAAATTCATAAACAAGGTCTTTAACAATAACCAAAAATTAATAATTTATGATCCAAGAATTTTAGGACTATAATAATAGCATATTTTATGTAAGCAAGCATATTTGATGCTTACTGTGTCTACCAGTTTTAAGTGCTTTACACAGTCCTCCAGAGCAATTCAATGCAAGATACAATTATCACCCTTATTTAAGAGATAAGAAACTGAGTCAGAGAGAATAAGTAATTTGCTTGGGGTTATATAACTAGCAAGTGGCAGAGCTGCAATTCAAATGCAGGTAGTCTGGTTCCAGAAACCATGTGCTTAACTACTGTGTCATACTGTCATTGTACTTTGTCTGTGGACATAGGTCTGTGTTAAATGGTTTCTAGGATAGCTGGATATTGTATTAACGAAATAATGAAAAAACTTCGTAAGTACATTTATTAGTCAGCCAAAGGGTGCTGATGCAAAATATGAGAAATTTGTTGGTCTTTATAAAGGGTATTTATTTGGGGTAGAAGCTTACAGGCCAAAAATCCTAAGTTTCTTCCTTCACCAAAGTTTGTTGCCACGTGCTGGAGCATGACAGCTGCCCACGTTTGCCAGGGTTCAGGCTTCTTAGGTTCCTCTCTTCCCCAGGCTCAGCTCCTGTTTCTTCCACAAGGTCAGCTGTAGACTGAGGCTCTCTAGGCTTTGCCTCTCTCCAGAAGGCCAGCTGTGAACTGTCAGGAGAACTGCTTGTCTCTATCCTGGGGCATTCTCTTCCTTCCTCACGACCAAGCTCCTGTGTGTGCTTGCTTCCCTGGGCTCCAGCATTAAAACTCAGCTTCAGAACTCCAACTCAAAACCCCAACTCTGTCCTTTGCCATGTCTTTTATCTTTGAGACCCCACCCACCAAGGGGCAGGGCTCAACACCCTACTGGCCCAATCAAAGCCCTAATCATAACTTAATCACGCCCAGAAGAACAGACCAGTTTACAAGCATAATCCAATATCTATTTTTAGAATTCATAACTATATCAAACTGCCAAACTGCTACAGTACATTATGCATTTAGATGGATTTCTGAAAAGCCTTAGCACTTGGATTCTTATGTAATTTGGTTCAGATTGTTAAAATATATTGAAATGGCCTATTTTTCTTAATTTTCAAAAATAGTATTTATCCAGTTGAAGCATTTATAAAGGTCTAAATTCTAACTAAATTTTTAAAAGTTCAACAACTTACGTATCAAGTGTTAGTAAAAAAGGAATTTAATGATTAACATTATTATTATAATATGTTCAGCATATTCAAAAGAAAGCTGCAGAATGGAAAATCAAGATAGATATCATTGCAGGTAAGGCAATAGAATTTTTAAGTTTTTCACAAAACAAATTTCAACCCTAATTATCTAAAAGGGCCAACATGCATGAGCCCAACCAAAATTTTTATACAGGTACTAAGGAAAAAAAAATACTGTAAGAACATCTATTTTTTCATTGAAACAAAATGTGCAAGTTGGAAATAAAACAAAGGTAGGGTGAACATGTATGAGTTTACTTGAGATTATCCCAATTTATGCATTTTACTGCAATTTTCTAATGATGCCTAAGTATTTGGTACTCTAGGCTTAGACAAAACATGTAGCATCCCAGTGACTGAGACCATGGGCTTGGACTTGGAAAATGTCACCAGCAGACAAGTATAAGAACTGCCTGGATCACCTTTTTATTCCAATTGGATAATTGCCCCTGAAGTCAAATAATATTGGGCAATTAAAACAACATAATTAAGGCTTTTTTTTAGTGAGGCATAGGATACAAATATCCACACTATGATTAAATCATATCTGATGCATTTTTATTAGTAAATTGGGTAGTATTCACAAACATCAAAATGGGTAAAGCATAAGTAGAAGCTAACTATAATCCAAATAACTTTGAAAAGCCTGAAAGAAATGCAGTAGAGAAAATGGTTTTTACATGATAATTGGCAGTGTGGCGTTAACCATAAAACTAGATAAAGTTCTATTGGTATTTTTATTATATTTAATATTGCTCATGCCTTACCTAGTTTAAGGTATTTGGAACATGTAGGAAGAGTTCTAATAGTATACCAACTCAGAGCCTTGCTACTCCAAGAGTGGTCCTCAGACCATCAGCACTGACATCCTTTGGGAACTTGTTAGAAATGCAGAACTTCAGTCTTCACCCAGACCTAGTGAATCAGAACCCCGGATGACCTGATTGCACAATAAAATATGAGCTCTGACCTAGAGAGTAAGAATTTATGATGAAAAAAAATAAAGGATAAGGTAGGCTTATTGCCACCCCTCTACATTGATCAGTTTTAAAAGAACATACGTTATTCTTTAAAAGAATATGAAAAAGGGGATTTCGTTTGAGAGCTCTGTAGGAAAGCAATTAGCTGTTTACAACCATTACTAAAATAAGACAAGAACTTTTTTTGAAATCAGCATGTTGTTATGATTAAGTTAGCTTTAGATTATCAGGAAATTAAAAATGGAAAGGTACTATCATTTTCACAGATGTACTTTTTTTTTTTATCCATTTGTTATTCTTTTAAACTCCTCCCCATAGCTAAATTTCAATATAAATGACCAAAACAGCAGAACTGCCACCCTCAGTTTGCCATGACTAATTTTGGGGATATACCAAACCAGTTCTTAGATGAGTAAAAGTAACAGTTTTCTAAAATGTTTGGCTTATCAGCATTTAACCAGTGTGGTAAATGTTTGGAAATGCAATTTTTTATCCTTAGATGGCTTTTGTTTTACAGAGCTGAGATATGACCTTCCAACATCATACAAATTTCATAAAAAGAAATCAGTAAGTCTCTTGATTCTGGCATAACTACATTTCAGTATGAAAAGCTTTGTAATAAGTCATTATTCTGTTATCAGGTTGCCTGGGTATATATAAGAAAGCCTAGGAGATATGGTAAGGTAGTAGATTTTATAGGTATCTGTAGGATGGGCTAATAATCTAAACAGCCAAGACTGGTTTACATTAAGTCCTTTCTTGAATGCTTTGGGCACAAAAAGGAAAAAATAAACAAGTTTTTGTGTTTATATAGTATATACTTTATTAGTTTGTACTAATACAGTCTCATATTACAAAGGCAATTTAGTGGAAGAAACTTCCCTTTGATATTTGAATCATCTGAAATAACAAACAGAACTATACAGTTAAAAAAATTCTCAATTGGATGACAAAACAAAAGACAAACAAAAAAATCTTTCCTTTCTTACAGGTGGACATTGAAGTGGACCTAATTCGGTTTTCTTTTTAAAAACCTCCAAAGACAAAAGCAGCTTAAAATCTAATTAAAATGAATAAAAAATTTGTTTACTAAGCTACTGGTCTCCAGCACCATTTTCTGTTTTCTGTTGTTTTGATGCAGGTTCCTCCTTGTCTGCTTCTCCTCTTGCTCTTTTCACTGTTCCTGTTCAATAGAATTGTTAATTCAATGTACAGTATGTACATACTGAACTTGATAAATAAATTCAATGTAAGTATTAACTCCAAAATTATTTTAAAAGATTAGCAACTTCTTCCCCATACCAATAAGAAAAGGCTTCTCCTTTAGTACCGACCTGCTCTCTAAATTTATCTTCCAAATATCCTTGGCCTACCATTCGTAAACCAGCATAAACAGGGTAAATCACAAAAATCCCAGAATGTCCCTTGAAAAACCACATCCCTGTTCTTGCAAATAATTTCTTATGAAAGATGAAAGTAGAAATTTTCCATCAAACTACAAAACGACTTAGAAAAAACTTACCAGCTGCACCATTTTCATTACGTTCATCATCACTATCAAACTTAGTTTTCTTGCCCTGAAACTGTACTTTTCCTTTAGCAGACCCAGCCTGGGTAGCTTTATTTCCCTTTCCTTTTCCTTTAAATCTGCGACCTATAGAAATATAATTGAGAATTTAGTAAAGAAAAATTTAAAATCTCTTATTATGTTTTTGGACATTGATTAAAATTTTTATTCGAAACAAATTATAACCATACTGTCTAAGAAAAATCAGAACAAATTACCTTTTGACTTCCATTTGTTTAGGGATTCTTGTTGATCTTCTATGATTTTTTTCAATGCTTCTTTTTCCACCTCTCCTTCTAGTACTTCCCACGTCACATCTTTATTCCTTAACTGTAGGTTACCATTATTTGCATCTTTGGCTTTATCCAGTGCTTCTTTAGCTTTTTCTTTAAATAGAATTATTCCCTACACCAAAGACAGAAAATGAAAGCCACATCTTTCGTTTTTCGTCCCACAGTTAAGTTAGTTACTTAAAATATTTTTCCTACAAATCTTTTATGCCCATTACCACTTTCAATAAACTTTAACATTAGAAAAGGAAAGCTACAAAAATCAACTGCAGTTATCAATACGAACAGTAACTCACAGTATAATTCGGGGAAAAAAAATCAGACCTCACATCTGGGTGACAGCAATTACAAAATGAGAAGTAAATGATCAAATACAAACTATTTTCATAAATATATATATATATATTTTTTGAGGTACCGGGCTGGAGATGGAACCCAAGACCTCTTATGTGGGAAGCCCGTGCTCAACCAATGAGCCACATCAGCTCCCCTGAGTTGGTTATTTCGTTTTGTTTACTTGTTTTGGGTTTTTTTTTTTTTTGCTTTTAGGAAGCACTGGGAACTGAACCCAGGACCTCCCATGTGGGAAGCAGGTACTTAACAGCCTAAGTCACATCCATTCCCCCATAAATACATTAATTTTTAAGATGCTAATTTCATCTTCTTAAAAGACCAGGCAGTTTTTTATGGGTTTTTAAAATGACTGCAAAAACCATGTGAATGTTTCCAAACCTCTTTTGCTCCTCTGACAAAGTCTATCCATTTTATTTCACCGTGACTTGAGAAAAGGATGTGCAGATCTTCTCTACAAGTCTGATCATCTAAGTCACCCGAAAATTTCAGCAAGCATCCAATCTTTTCTTCTAGAGATTTCTATAAAAATGTACAAGGCAATAAGAAATCTAAAAGCAACCACAAATCAGAAATAACTGGCCATTTTACACCTATAAGAAGGAGAAAGCTAGAAATTAAAGTGCTGTTTTAAAATATTTTTAACAGTTAAGTGTTTTCCTTTGTCATCCTTTATTCTACAATGGCTTTTGATTTTAAATGATTTAATTTCTTCTGTAAGTGATATTTAGTTTCTTATAAACTATATCTGGTTACTAAACTAAACTTTCTGGATAAGTAGTAATTTAGCCATTGTTATTTGTATATTACTTTAGCACAATGACAACTATAGATTTGCTCACACATTTTAAAGGAGCTTGACTTTTTAAAGTTATTTAAGATATATAGATGTCTTAGACACCAGTATTATATACCATTTCTGCATCTTCTGCCAACTTCTGTTTTTCTTCTTGCTCTCTACAAATAAAAATGTTATAATTAGAACTTGTTTTTTTAATAAAGAAATTTAAAATAAATTAAATCCTAATAAAGTTAACTTTGATCATAGTCACTAAACTTCTTAATAACCAGTCAATCTTCAGATTTTTTGACTGCTCAATGCTAGACTGCAACATAACATGGCCCTCAGATTATCAAGGCAGCTGAAGACCCCAACGTTTCACCACCAAACGAAAGGCCTATTACCACCCATTTCAGAGCTCATCATCAGCTCTTACCAGAAACCACTTTAATCTACCCTGTTCAAACTTTTAAGGAATTAAAATATGTTATGACTAGTTCTAGTTCACTATGTTAGTAGTGCACTTACTGTTTAGCTCTTAATTTAGCTTCCACTTTATTTTGCTTTCTTTCTTCATTCTTTTTTGCAAAATAATCTTCCCTAAAGGACACAAAATATGGAGGCTAGGTTCATGAAAACAAAGATAAGACTATAAATTATTTTGAATGATTTAAGACATGCATTAGCTGGGAATGTTAAACAAATTTTCTATCAACATACTTGATTACCTAAAAAATTCAAAATGTGCCAAGGAAGTTATTTACTCTTATGGTTTTTTTTCCCCCACAGTAAATAGCTTTATATGGAGATGTAATTCACATACCATAAAATTACCCTTTTTAAAATGTACAATTCAGTGGTTTTTAGTGTATTCAGTGTTTTATGATCATTACCACTATCTAATTTCAGAACATTTTCATTACCCCAAAAAGAAATCCCATACTTGTTAGCAATCTCAGGTTGGTTTTTAGTTATCATTTAAGTACAGGAAAAAGAAAAAAAAAAAAACAAGTAAACCAGAAGTCATGTAATACTGGAATGTTTCAGTGTAATAATTTCACAAAAGGAAAATTTCTAAAATCCCTGAGCCCTAAGAATGAAAGCAATTATGAAAAGCACAGTTAAAAAAAATAATTTTGAATACATGCTACAACATGGATGAACCTTGCAGACATCATGTTGAGTGAAATAAGCCAGACACAAAAGAACAAATGATCTCACTTATATGAAACAACTAGAATAAAGGGACAGAAAGAAGGGTATCAAGGGGTAAGGGTGTGAGTGAGGAATGGTGGGTGAGGAATAGGGAGTTAATGCTTAATTGGTACAGTTTCTATTTAGAGTGATGGAAAAGTTTTGGTAAAGGATGGTGATGGTAGCAAACAATATGCATGTAATTAATGCCACTGAATTGGATACTTGAAAGTCGTTAAAATGGGAAGTGTTGTGTTGCATATGTTACCATAATAAAAAAAGCTTTTTTAGTATGGGAAATAAAAAAATAATTGAGGATTGAACACCAATAACATGATTCATGACAGTGCATCTATAAGTAAATCAGGTAAGGTACAAAGCATTTAAAAGATTATGTTTTGCAGAAGTACAGAACTGTGGTGCTACAATTAACTTCATGAAAATGCTCTAGTTCATTCTCATTTTTAGATATATATACATACAAGCAAATATATACATACATATATTTTAAAGAATGTGAACCACATCCCTAACAATCTTTTGTACTGTATAAAAATACAGGGATATATAACCTATGAGAAACAAACAGATGAAACTGTACAATGATTTTTTCTTTCTCTAGCCAAACCAAAGGCTCAAATTTTACTATAAAACTTTTTTTAACCTCTTATTAATTGCTACTAATGAAAAGGCACAAATAAAGCCTTCCTTATGGTATCAGAGGACTAGTACAGTTCCCACTTAATAAGTTTCAAGCATTTCCTAAAGAATGCTTAAGGATAGTAAGTAGGATTGCTATTCCATCTTCTTTATCCCTGTGTGTCAAGTGCTGTAACTAAGCAGCAAGAGGGAATGCCTGCAAAAAAACTCACTTGAAAAGTATTAGCAGGTCTGTATCTTTGTACTTCTGACCAGAGGTCTCTACAAACTTCTTAGCAGATTCAACACTATCAAATACAGCAAATATTGATCCCTGTAAAAAGGCAAGAATATTAAAAGTTAGGTCCCTATATTACACCACTAGAAAAAGTCTATAACTTCATATAATCATACCTTAAATGCTTTGTGCAATGTTCTTCTCATCTGAATATTTAGTACTTGACCTTTATCTTCTAACCATTCTTTTATGTCATCAAGGGTTGCATCAGTTGGGAAACCTTTCTGTGAAGAGCAGGAAGAAATGTAAAAATAATGGCTTCTCAGGTAAACAAGTCACCAGAAATTGATTCATTTTATCTGCAGATGAACCCAGGACATACCTAACTACGTATCCATCTCTTTCTATTTACCTTTACTTCTCTCTCTCTCAAGCTTTTAAAAGCCCTAGTTAAAAGCCAGTGTTCTCTAATGCAATAAGAGTGACTCACTTATCTGCAGTTTGCTTCAAAATCCAGTTAGGGACAGAGACAAACAGTATTATTCATGTGTTAATAACTGTTGAAGTCAGGTGATAATATATCACACTATTCATTCTACTTTTGTATGTTTGTTAATTTTCCATAAAAATGTTTCAAAAATTTATCTGCTAAAGAAAATTGCTATCATATTTAGCTGTTGATAAATAGGAGTTAATACACAATGGGATTTACTGTATTCCAAAGATTTTGATAACTGTTCTGTGGGCTTTTTCATTTAATTCTCACAGAAGTTCTATAAGGTAGAATATAAGTCCATTTATGAAGCTAGGGTTTAGAGAGGTTAAGAACATTGTCCCTGGGAAGCGGGTTGGCTCAAGCAATTGTGGGAGGTCCATGGCTCAGTTCCTGGTGCTTCCTAAAGAAGACAGTGAGATGGCATGATGGGCAGGCATGGCAAGCTGACACAACAAGGGACACGAAGAAAAACATAACAAGAGACACAACAAAGCAGGGAGCAGAGGTTTCCAGTGCCTCCTAAAGAGGACAAGCCAGACAACAAGCTGGCGCCACAGGCAGGCATGGCAAGCTGACGCGACAAGATGACATGAGACATAAGAGGAAAAACCTAACAAGAGACACAACAAAACAGGGAACGGTTCCTGGTGCCTCCTAAAGAAACAAAGACAAACAGACACAGCAAGTGCAAACAATGAGGAGTGGGGAGAGATAAATAAATAAAATAAATCTTAAAAAAACAAAACAAAACAAAAAAAAAACAACACTCACATTGTCCAAGGACTTGTAATAGGTGGTCAAGCTATGATTCCTGAGACCTTATTCTTATCCGCTCTACTATATTTAGAGATATACTGAATTAAAGGCTCACTTACAATATAAACGGATCTGTTCTTTACATCATTTTTATACTCATCAGTCACTTCAGGGAGAGGTTTGCTTGGAGATCTTCTGATTTTAGTTTTATCTTCACTTATTTCCATGAGTTCTGCCTTTGATTTGCTCAATGCTTCTACTATCACATTAAAGTCTGTTGTTAGACGGTTTAACCTGAAGAATATATATAAAATCATAATACTTAGTAATAGCACTTGCTGTTAACAGAAAACCTAAAGGTGATTTTAAAAAGGTTTTTACCTATTGAATTTTATCATTATCTCCAAAGGTACCCAGCCTTCATCCAGTTTGATCTGTTCCTTTAAAAATTTGTCCCGTGGCAAATTAAAGTCACCAAAATAATACTGGAAGACAAATGTATTTCAGGCCATGATATAATATTGACTCCAATCCTAGAATTTTTTAAATTACCATAACATTGCCAAATTCTATTCTTTAAAAATTCATGTCATGACTTACAAGAGGCAATAAACACCAATAAACATTTTCCTCTAAATATACTATAATGAAATATTTATAATAATATAAATTAACAATAAAACTAAAATGGCAATTACCGAAACAGTATAACTGACATGACAATCAAAAGAGTTAAAAAGGCCCTAAAATAAATCAAAATATATTTAAGTATTTAGTTTATGAAAAGCTTGCTATTTCAAATCAGTGTGGAAAGAAAAGGTGTTTTTTTTTTTTAATAAACTGGTTAATCACTAATTTGTAAGTTAAAAACTTAAAAGGTGAATGTTTATCTAATCTGAGTAGAGGTATTCTTTTATATAAAGGCAAAGGGAAAAAAAACTATACATGAATAGCCGCAGGTATGATTACTTGGAATGCTAAAAGTGACATAAAAGGTAAGCACAGAAGCTTGCTAAGAATTCTTATAAATCAGGGGTGGGGGGCTCTAACAGAAAAATGGGCATGAAAAAAAACAATTACAAAAAGTAGAACTGTACTATAAACACTGAAAAATTCAACCTGTTAATCAGAAAAATGCAATTCAATGCAATGAGCTAGCATTTTTCACCTAACAAATGGGCCAAAATTCTAAAAATGAGAAACACTAGTATTAGCCTGATTACAGAAAAATAGTCATGCAAGTAGGCAAGTAAATTGGCCATAGGCATCAAAAGTTCTAACCCTTTAGCCAATACATCTCCTTGGAATTTTATCTTAAATCAATAAACATGTTCACTAAAATTTATATATAAGACTATTTATATAGAATTATTATAGCTAAAACACTGGAAATATCCTACATATCAAATAGAGAATTGGATAAATTATTGTTGACACAAAACTTTACCCCTGAAAATGCATCTTTTGTTTGGCAGAGGAGGAAATAAAATTATGTTGGTATAAGTACGGACCAAAGTATGAAAGAATACTAATTAGGTTTTGTTTTTTGTTTTTTTTTTTAATTTTTACCGGGAGGTCCCGGGGATCGAACCCAGGTCCCTCCATATGGCAGACGGATGCCCAACCATTTGAGCCACATCCGCCCCCACTAATTAGGTTTTTACCTTAATTACCTCAGGCAGGTGGCATTTGAGAGGAGGGAGGCTGTAAGAAGGACATTAACTTTTTCTTTATACATTTTTGTATTAGTCCAAGTATTAAACACAGAATTAATAATTTGTATTTTTTCCTTCACACTTATAAAGTTCATGAAAAAAAAAAGTAACATATGACCAATTTAAAATGGCAAGGAGGTGCAACTTAAACAATATGATTCTGAGTTTCCCCAGTAAGAAAATTAAACTAAGGATTAGTTTCCCATTAGATTATGCAGCAATTATTGATATTGCATAGCTTCAACTTAAACACAGCAATACCTAAATTCAAAAAATGCTAAGACGGCTTTTTTTTTTTTTTTTAAGCTGTGTGAAAGGTTACAAAAGTGAGAAGAACTAATTGGGGCAGGAAAAGCTATTAGGCTCTTCAAGAATATAAGCTCTTATTTAAAGGAATGGTACTTCACAGAGGATTTTTATGTTACCTTCTTATGTGCCAGGCACTCTTCTACATGTTTTACATCTTATCAACTAATTTAATCCTCATAACAACCTTATGAGAGGAAGGTACTACTATTATCTCCATTTTATAGACTAGGAAACGAAAAAGAGTTTAGTTATAGTAGTCTATAGTGCTAACTTTTGAAATGTTTTTGGCCCTTGGATTTCAAACTGGCTCCACCAATTAAAAAAAAACAACTATATACTGTTGTATGGTAATCTAATTCAAAGAATCAAAGGAAAATCAAATGTTAAGTAGATCAATATACTGAAATTAAATAAAGTTATTTTTGTGTTTGTTTTGAGGCTCTAAATTTCCTTTCAGGAAGCCTGTTTTTGAAGTTTAATAGCACAAGTATCATACCTCAATTTGATGACAGATTTTGGCCTCCAGGGCAGCCATTTTTTCATTATCACCATTCTCAGCCATTGTGGCAACCTGAAAATTTCCCAAAATGGCAATAAGAGATTATTTTTCTTTAAAAAAATATGCCAAGATCAGAAAGATAATTTTTAAAAGTTATCAACACTCCATTGTTTTCTTAAAAATCAAGAATGTCTCCTTTAATAGGTTCAGCTTCTCTAGTCAATTCTTAAATATCTAGACAAAGCAAAACCTTGAAATAAGTGATAGAAAACTGAAAAACTATCAATAATCTACTCCCCTTTCAGTAAGTGACTGCCCAGTCTTCTATAACAAAGCAACTGACTACCTTCATTTAGCTGGTCAAGCAACCTTTGGGGAGAAAACTCTCTTCAACCACTTTTTCCAGCTTTAAACAGATCACTAATTGCCGGTATAATTTAAAAAAATAAATTAATTAATTAAAAAAAATTTTTTTAGCTGATTTTACCAAAAACTTACCAGCAAAGTTTAGGTACCATAACCTCAATGTGGGGGGAAAAAAACGTTCAAATATCATGGGGAGGGGGCGGTTAGAGTAGATGCTGTACAGCATTAACAAACAGGAAAATGAAAATTTGCGAGCATGGGGACATCAAGACAAGATTAAACTGAGAAGTATGCCTACCGATTAAGATATTTAATGGCCTTACAGCCGATTTTCTGTTTCACATCCCTGGCATTAGTATTGCAAGAAGAATTGAGACTGTGAGGTTGTTTTGCTGGGAATCAAAAACCAAGTCAGCTGACTTCAAATTAGTTGCTCCCAGTGCTCTACTAAACTACCTCTCATCCACACTGTACAAAAACAATATTATGAACTCTCATCAAAATAACCAGAATATGCAAATTCAAAGGGAAGAAGACTACAAGTACGGGGATAAGGGTGAGATTAGGGAATGGGGAGTTAATGCTTAATAGCTACAGAGTCTCAGTTTGGTGTGGGCAAAGTTTTTGGTAATGGATGGCAGTGATGGTAGCACAACACTACGAATATAATTAACATCAATAAATCGCATACTTGAAAGTGGCTAAAATAGGTAAAATGTTATGTTTTATATATGTTAGCACAATAAAAGTTAAAGAAAAACTCATCAAGGATATTTGTTTGCCATTAATTGCCTCGAGTGATGAACTATCGTTGATACACTTCCTGGAGGCTCGCTTGATGCATCACTGGAAGCTCTTACAATGGGAATTTGTATGGTGTACATAGCGCTACTGAATTTGCTCAGTCTTATGCATTTGTCTGTCTACCACAATCTATACTGGTAAGTTACCAAATCTATTATAAAGCACACAGTGAGATAAAGGAACTATTTAATACCTACGAGGCTTTTTAGCCTACCTACTTTTATTTTGGTACCTCGTTTCATCAATAGCTTCCCAAAATGTACAACTAGAAGTGAAATATTACCCAGGCTTTCCCATTTTATACAGCAGACGCCTTAAGGTGAGTGAATGAGAACCCTAAAAGCCAAAGACGGTAACGCCTCGGGAAGACCTGCGGTTCCAGCTCTTCAGCCTCCAGCTAGTCCCAGTTTCAATGGAACTCTCCGGCATTTATACCGCGCCAACCTCCCCAGAAACTTTTGCAAAGCGTCCACGTTCGGCAATAGGAGAACACGGTGTAGGTTGGTAATCTAAAAGACGCGGTGGAGATGCGGGCAGCCTCTGCCCAGAAGACCACACCAGAGGCCCGTCCTAAAGCAACCAGTGGCTCGCCTGGCCCCCAGCCACGTGCGAGAACCCCAAGCTCCCGCATTCTTCCCAGCCGCCGGCTCGGGGGATCTGCCGCGGCCAGCGATCCCTCGGCTCGGTTGCCCAGCGCACCCCCTCGGGCTGCGGCCCACGCGACGTCCGGCGCGGCCCGCTCGCCGGGATCCGTGAGGAAGGCGAGGGGCAGACGTGCCCCTCCTAAGCAGCGAGGGAGAGGAACGCGCCGTCGCGCACTACGCAATGCAGACCCTTTTGGACCATCTTCTCATTAGCCACCGAGAGTTGCTCACCTTTAGGGTCCTGGTGTCGCAGAGCCGCGCCACAGGATCACTAGCAGCCACAGCCCGGACGCCCAACGTCTCCGAGGTGGGCCTAACGCGCTTAAAGATGGGGGCCGTCCCAGCAGCCTCTGCGGCGCGAGTAGGCTGGACCTAGGGCTGGCTTGCGCGGGAGCCCAGCTCTGAGCATGCGCAGCGGCCGTGGACGCCCACGGCCTGTGGAATCCCGCCCTCTCTCCGAGGAGACTTGGTTAAAGACACCGCTGGTTGTTGGCCGAGTGTTATTAGTTTGTGCGGGGATAAATACTCATTTTAAAATATTTCTCTACAGCATTTGTATCCCCAACCGTTCTTCTGGATCTCCATTCATATGAAGTGTTTGGCTTGTTTTTCAGATTGTGCTTTGAAAAAGATCGTTTAATCTGACAAAAAAGCCATACACTTCATCCAGAAGACTCTTTCATGCTACTATCCATCTCGTTCAAAGCATTACCTTGTAAGGTAATACACTAAAAGACTATCTCCCAGAGTGTAAATTTAGTACAATCATTTTGGAAAGCAATTTCGTAATATCTGCTAAAGTTGAAGATGTGCATAGCTAATTGCCCAGAAAGTCCACTTCTAAAAATATATTCTAGGGAAATTCTCACATATATGCACAAGGAAACATGTTAAGAAGATCAGTAGCAGCTTGGTGTATAAATGCAAGGAATTGGAAATAAGCTAAATGTCTTATCACGAAACAATGGGTAACTAAATTGTGGTGAAATTAAGCAATGAAATGCTATACAAAAAGCAAAAAGGTGGTGTCCTGTCATTCCTTCTACACTCATTATGTGGAGTTCTTTCTTAAAGAAAAAGTTTACCACACTCACTATTTTTCCTTATTGTACCACTCATACAGGAAAGGGAAGATAAATGCTCAATTATTTCCCTTCACCAATTTTCAGAATAATTATCTGGTTTCCTAACATTCAAGAGTAACCAATTAGTTTGGCTGCAAGTTTTGAGATTAGGTTCCCCAAAACAAGTCCAACAATGCTGAAGATAGCACTAAACACTCCACCTGAGAAGTTAGCTGGCCCCAGAAATCTACTGAATTGATCATTCTATTACGTACTAGTAGATCACTCAACCAATAGGGGAAGGCACTGGCAATCTCTCACTCTAGCAATTAATTGATTTTTGAAAACTTGTCAAAAGAACAATCATTAATAAACACCTTGATGATACCCCCTCATACCACGTCCAGTCCACAGTGACAGCTTAGGCACCTGCTGGAGAAAGAGAGAATGTCCACACCTACAAGAAGACTAATGAGCCATTGTAGACACCACGGAGAGGTTGGAGTACTGTGGCATTCTACCCTCACCCCCAAAGAAATCTGTGTGTGTGTATGTGTGTGTGCACATGTTACTACTAATAAGAAAGGTTTATTTCAGATAGATTAAATAATTGCATATTGGATAATCCTTTGTTCTGTTAAAAATTCTTTGGAAATATATGTAATTTGAAAAGGCCAGTTTCCACATTGTTACATCAAATGGAGTATGTGTCCTGTGGTTCACTGTAGGTCTTAGCCCCCATAGCTTTGACATTGCTTTATTTATTTATTTTTTTTAAAGATTTTATTTATTTATTCATTTATCTCCCCCTTGCTGCTTGTGCTCGCCGGGTCAGCCAACCACGCCGTGTGGGCGGGCTTCGGGAACCGAACCCGGGGCCTCCCATATGGTAAACGGGAGCCCTACTGATTGAGCCACAGCCGCTTCCCTTGACATTGCTTTAAATGGTCATTGCTTTTTAACATTTTTCTACCTCAACAGACAGTTAGGACTTCGGGAAGATGGCGGACTAGTAAGACACGGGAATCTCTTCTCCAGAAAAATAGCTAGAGAACAGGCTGAAACAGCCCCAAAATAGATCTTCTAGGGTTTAGGACAGCAGGTGAAGGCTGCACATCACCCAGAGGAGAGAGGGACAAAAGAGAGAAATCGTGATGACAGAACCATGAGTTGGAACCAGCAGCAGCTGCTGCTGCCGGCACCCTCCCCCACACTCCTCTGGGCCTGCCACTACACACAAAGGGGGCTCCAGGGATCTACCACTCCCGGAAAGGAGAGAGAGAGGGACACAGCCTTAGGCTGACTCAGGTTCTGACCCGCAAATTTGGGCTGCGGAGCCCTAGGGACCCTTCCACACGGTGGTTTGCCCTGGGAGCCTGGGAATGACTGGAGAAATCCGACCCTAGCAACCTCCCTCTCTTCTAGCCTGGACTAATTGTTGAGGATGCCACAGGAGAGGGGAGAGAGAGCCTGGGGCTGACCCTGCTTTTGACTTGCAGGTTTGGTCTGCCCTGTCCGGAGAGCCCTTCCAGCTGGGTGGGGCTGCGCCACTGTTTGCCTTGGAGCCTGCAAGGGCTAAAGATATACAAACCTTCCAATCTCCTCTGCTACAAAGAGGGACTGATTGTTGAGGATTCAGAGGGGAGAGGAAATATTTCCTAGCTGGGAAAAGGGAGGGGGCTGCCAGAGAACACTGGAGAACTGCCTCAGAAAGGTTGAATTACAAGGCTCTGAGCTCCAAGACAGGAAGCTCTACCACATTGATCTGGTCTGTGTCACAACAAATATACTCCAACCAGGCACTGAATTGAGAGCTGCCAAAAGCGCCATCTCCGGGCAGACCAAGAAAGTGCAAATAAGAAAATTAAATAGGAGAGGCTTTTCCTGGCCTCTATAGCCTCCCTGCCCAAGGCCCTAGGAAACGACTCTACAACCAATTACTGGATCCAGTGCCCAGTTGTGAGCAACCAGCAGGACAATCCTAACAATCAAGGTTGAGCTAAAAATCAAAGAGATCTGGTACCTCACAGCCTCCTGCCACTAAAACCCTATAAAAGAGAAAGAGAGCATCTAAGTAAAATAAAACCTAACCAGATGCATAAACATCAGCAAAAAATTACGAGCCATACTAAGAAAATAGAAGACATGGCTCAAGAAAAGGAATGCATCAAAGTCCCAGAAGAGATGCATAATTTGAGAGAACTAATCAGTGAGATGAGCACAAATTTCCAAAATCAAATTAATGAGATGAAAGACAATATAGTTAAAGAGATAACTGACAACAAAAAGACATTGAGTTAACGCAAAGAAGAATTTGAAATCCTGAACAGAAAAGTAACGGAGTTCATGGGAATGAAAGACACAATAGGTGAAGTCAAAAACTCATTTGAGGCATACAACAGCAGACTCAAAAAAAAAAGAAGAAAGAATAAGTGATACCAAAGACAGAGCAGCTAAAATTGAAGAGAGAAAAGAACACAGAGAGAAAAGAATGGAAAAAATTGAGCAGGGGCTCAGAGAGTTGAATGACAACACAAAACACAACAACATACGTGTCATGGGAGTTCCAGAAGGGGAAGAGAAGGGAAAAGGGGCAGAAAGAGTATTTGAGGAAATAATAGCTGAAAATTTCCTAACTCTCATGAAAGAAATGAACTTACATGTCCAAGAAGCACAACGTACCCCAATCAGAATAAATCCAAATAGACCTAAGCCAAGACACATACTGCTCAGAATGTCAGATATCAAAGATGAAGAGAAAATCTCAGAGCAGCAAGAGAGAAGCAAACGATCGCGTACAAGGGACATCCAGTAAGATTAAGTGCAGATTTCTCTTCAGAAACCACGGAGGCAAGAAGACAGTGGTATGATACAATTAGGAAACTGAAAGAGAAAAACTGCCAGCCAAGAATTCTTTATCCAGCAAAACTGTCCTTCAAATATAAAGGTGAGTATAAAGTATTCACAAACAAACAGACACTAAGAGAGTTTGCAAAAAAGAATTCACCTTTGCAGGAAATATTAAAGGAAGCCTTTGAACCTGAAAGAAAAAGACAAGAGACAGAGGCTTGGAGGAGAGTATAAAAAAAAGAAGAGCAGAAAGGATAACCAAAAGAGTAAAAAGAGAGACAAAAACAAGATGACATATGAAAACCAAAGAATAAAATGGAGGAAGTAAATAGTGCATTTTCAGTAATATCATTGAATGTGAATGGATTAAATTCCCCAATCAATAGATACAGGCTGACAGAATGGATAAAAAAACATGAGCCATCCATAGGCTGCTTACAAGAAACCCACCTCAGACCCAGGGATACAAACTGACTGAAAGTGAAAGGTTGGAAAAAGATACTCCACGCGAATAGTAAACAGAAAAGAGCAGGGGTAGCTATACTAATATCAGACAAAACAGACTTTAAATGCAAAAAAGTGATAAGAGATATGGAAGGCCATTATATATTAATAAAAGGGACGATCCTCCAGGAAGATATAACAGTCATAAATATCTATACACCTAACCAGGGTGCCCCAAAATATATGAGACAAACTCTGGCAAAACTGAAGGGAGAAACAGAAATTTCTACAATAATCATTGGAGACTTCAACAACCCTCTCACATCATTAGATAGAACAACTAGACAGAAGATCAACAAGGAAACAGAGAAGTTGAACAATATGATAAACAAGTTAGACCTAACAGACATATACAGAACACTGCATCCAAACTCAGCAGGTTATACATTCTTCTCAAGTGCCCATGGATCTTTCTCCAGGATAGACCACATGTTAGGTCACAATACAGCTCTCAATAAACACAAAAAGATTGAAATTATACAAAGCACCTTTTCAGATCATAATGGAATGAAACTAGAAATCAATAACAGACAGGAAAAAGGTAAATTTGCAAATGTGTGGAGACTGAACAACACACTCCTAAATATTCGGTGGGTCAAAGAAGAAATTACAAGTGAAATCAGTAAATATATTGAGACAAATGAAAATGAGAACACAACGTATCAAAACTTATGGGAGAGGGGCGGATGTGGCTCAAATGGTTGGGCGTCCGTCTGCCATATGGAGGCACCTGGGTTTGATCCCCGGGACCTCCCGGTAAAAAAAAAAAAAAAAAAAAAAAAATATATATATATATATATAGAAGGCGCATGGGCTGCCAGGCTCTGTGTGCCGGTGAGCTGCCAGGCCCCGGGAGGCATGCAGCAAGATGACGACGTAACAGGAGAGAGATGCAGGGGAGAGACAAGACGAGATGCTCCGAAAAGCTCCAGAAGCCAGGAACCAAGGTGGCAGAACACCTCTCTCCTACATCGGAGGTCTCCAGGATCAAATCCTGGTGAAGACAGGAGGAGGAGGAGAAGAGATGGTAGGAAACAGACACAGAGAATTGCCCAGCGAATGGACACAAAACAGCAAATGGGGAAGGAGGGTTTAAAATGGATAAAGTAAACAAATAAATCTTTAAAAAAAAAAAAAAAAAAACTTATGGGATACAGTGAAGGCAGTCTTGACAGGGAAATTTATAGCCCTAAATGCCTATATTAAAAAACAAGAAAGAGCTAAACTCAAAGATTTAACTGAACAACTTGAGAAACTAGAAAAAGAACAGCAAACCAATCCCAAAGCAAGCAGAAGGAAAGAAATAATAAAGATTAGAGCAGAAATAAATGAAAATGAGAACAGAAAAACAATAGAGAAAATCAACAAAACCAAAAGCTGGTTCCTTGAGAAGATCAATAAATTTGACAAACCCCTCGCTAGACTAACAAAGAAAAAAAGAGAGAAGATGCAAATAAATACAATCAGAAATGAAAGGGGGGAAATTACAAATGACCTCACAGAAATAAAAAGAATCATAAGCGGATATTATGAGAAACTATATGCCAACAAACTAGACAACCTAGATGAAATGGACAAATCTCTAGAAACACATAATCAACCTACACTGACGCTACAAGAAATACAAGAACTTAACAAACCAATCACAATTAAGGAGATTGAATCCGTCATCAAAAATCTCCCAGGAAAACAAAGTCCAGGACCAGATGGCTTCACAGGTGAATTCTACCAAGTATTTCTAAAAGAATTAACACCAATCCTGTTTAAACTCTTACGAAAAATTGAAGAGGAGGGAAAATTACCCAACACATTTTATGAAGCCAACATCACCCTAATACCAAAGCCAGATAAAGATTCCACAAGAAAAGAAAATTACAGACCAATCTCTCTCATGAACATAGATGCAAAAATTCTCAACAAAATACTTGCAAATTGAACCCAACAGCATATCAAAAGACTTATACATCACAGCCAAGTGGGATTTATTCTTGGTATGCAAGGCTGGTTCAACATAAGAAAATCAATCAATGTAATACACCACATTAACAAATTGTAGGAAAAAAACCACATGATCATCTCAATAGATGCAGAAAAGGCATTCAACAAAATCCAACATCCTTTTTTGATAAAAAATACTTCAAAAGAAAGGAATAAAAGAAAAATTCCTCAATATGATAAAAGGCATATATGAAAAACCCACAGCCAACATCATACTCAATGGGGAAAGGTTGAAAGCTTTCCCTCTAAGATCGGGCACAAGACAAGGATGCCCACTGTCACCATTGTTATTCAACATTGTACTAGAAGTTCTAGTTAGGGCAATTAAACAGAAAAAAATTAAAGGTGTCCAAATAGGAAAAGAGGAAGTAAAACTCTCACTGTTTGCGGATGAAATGATCCTGTACTTAGAAAACCCTGAAGTATCCATGACAAAGCTACTTGAACTAATAAATGAGTTCAGCAAAGTGGCAGGATACAAGATCAACACGCAAAAATCAGTAATGTTTTTGTACACTAGTACTGAACAACCTGAGGAGGAAATGAGGAGGAAAATTCCATTTTCAATAGCAACAAAAAGACTCAAATACCTAGGAGTTAATTTAACCAAAGAAGTATAGGACCTATATGCAGAAAACTACAAAACAATGCTAAAAGAAATTTTAAAAGACCTAAACAAATGGAAAGACATTCCGTGTTCATGGATTGGAAGAATAAATATGGTGAAGATGTCAATCTTGCCCAAATTGATTTATAGATTCAATGCAATACCAATCAAAATCCCAACAGCTTACTTTACAGAATTAGAGAAGGCAATTACCAAATTCATCTGGAAGGGTAAGTGCACCCGAATAGCCAAAAGCATTCTAAAAAAGAAGCGCAACGTGGGAGGAATTTCACTGTCTGACCTTGAAACATATTACAAGGCTACAGTGGTCAAAACAGCATGGTACTGGCATAAAGATAGACACATCGATCAGTAGAATAGAATTGAGAATCCAGAAATACACCCTCACCTATACAGTCAACTGGTTTTTGACAAACCTACCAAGCCCACGTTAATGGGAGAAAACAGTCTCTTCAACAAATGGTGTTGGGAGAACTGGATATTTATAACCAAAAGAATGAAAGAGGACCCCTATCTCACCCCCTATACAAGAATCAACTCAAAATGGATCAGAGATCTAAATTTAAAAGCCAGGACCATAAAACTGCTAGAAGAAAATGTAGGGAAACATCTTCAAGACCTTGTAGTAGATGGTGGTTTCTTGGACCTTACACCCAAAGCACGTGCAACAAAAGAAAAAATAGATAAATGGGACCTCCTCAAAATTAAACACTTTTGCACCTCACAGGATTTTGTCAGAAGGGTGAAAAGGCAGCCAACTCAATGGGAAAAAAATATTTGGAAATCACATATCTGATAAGGGTTTAATATCCAGGATATATAAAGAGATGTTACAACTCAACAATAAAAAGACAAATGACCCAATTAAAAAATGGGCCAAAGACTTGAATAGACATTTCTCCAAAGAAGAAATACAAATGGCAAAAAAACACATGAAGAAATGCTCAACATCACTCATGATTAGGGAAATGCAAATCAAAACTACAATGAGATATCATTTCACACCTATCAGAATGGCCACTATTAAAAAGACAGAGAACTACAAGTGTTGGAGAGGATGTGGAGAGATAGGAACACTTCTTCACTGTTGGTGGGAATGCAGAATGGTACAACCACTATGGAGGACCGTTTGTCAGTTCCTAAAGAAGTTGAATATAGACTTGCCATGTGACCCTGCAATACCACTACTGGGTATATACCCAGAAGAACTGACAGCAGTGACACGAACAGACATCTGCACACTGATGTTCATAGCAACATTATTCACCATTGCCAAAAGCTGGAAACAACCTAGGTGTCCATCAACAGAAGAATGGATAAACAAACTGTGGTCTATTCACACGATGGAATATTATGCAGTTGTGAGAAGAAATGAAGTCGTAAAGCATATGGCAACATGGATGAACCTGGAGGACATTATGTTGAGTGAAGCAAGCCAGTCACAAAAGGACAAATACTGTATGAATGCGCTACTATGAACCAAATATATTGTGTAACATAGTTTGATCAAAAAAAAAAATTTATATGTATCCATTACATTTAATTGAGAAGTGTATATATTTAGTCATCTTTGTTTACTTTTTAGTTTTTAATTGTTCATATTTTCAATTATTAAATGTACAAATAAAGTTAAATTTAAAAAGCAAAAAAAAAAAAACAAAACTCTAAAAAAAAAATAGCTCTCTGAGGGCAAGAATATATTCTTGCAGCCTCTCTTAAAATAACACTCGCTGTGCATAAATTGTCATCTTGTATTAAATGTATGTGGTTACTGTGAAAACAAATCTAGACAATATAATGCTAAGTTGAAAACTGAGCACTTCACCATTTTCTTTTGGCTTAAATATACTGTTGGAACTTCTTTTTCTCCCTTTCTTCAAGTCTATACCACATTTCTCAAAATTTTTAATAGCAGGGTTCAGAACCTACTAGATAAATAACCATTGTGTTATGCTAAATTATATTTAGTGCCAAGAATCTTAGTTGGCTGAAACCCAGGGTTGGGTGCCATGTTAGAGTTAGATATTCTATCAAACTAGGCCATGGAATCTGATGTGGGTTTGAGGAATGGAGAGAATAAAGGCTTGGAGTCCATTCAAATTGCTTTTACTTTGGTTTATTTCTGGATGAGATAACAAGCAGAACAAAGGTTAAAGCAAGATACAGATGTAGGAGGGTGAATGTGGCTTCCTGTTGCCTTCCTTTTATCACCTAATGTTTGCATTTCTTGGCAATTTTGTAGAGCAAGATGTACACTAAGTCAGAGGAGCATAGAATGACAGATTTGCTGCCTTCTATATTCTCAACTGCATCAGTTCAGACACAAACTTATATTACCATATTAGGTGATAACTCTGAGACTCAGTATCTATGTCATCAGGACAACTTTTAGGTTCTCGGCCTTGAAATTTTGCCCGCACTTGGGCAGTCTCTCACTTTCTGTGACTGTGTGGCAGGGTCTGGGACTTCTCCATTTTGTCCTGGTAGGGCTTTTCATGGACAGGCTTAGCTAACACCTACATATTTGGAAAAATAATAAGAGACCCATATATAAAATTGAACCCAAGTATCACCAGGCAGTATAGAAAAATCATGGTGGCTATTGCTCAGTTTAACATAAATTATTAATTCCACAAACATGTGCAGAAGGCGTACCATGTGCTTGACCCTGAAAATACAAAAGTAAATAAAATTGCATTGGCTTGAAACTCATTTAAAAACATTATTATTAATTCCAGGCGATTTAATAACATTTTGATCTCTTTTGCCCCCATCTTTCCCTCCTCTGCTGTTTCCCTTAATAAAACACTCAGTGTGCACACATTGTCTGTTTTCATTAAATGCATGTGTTTACTATAAAACAGAGCTAGAGCTACCAACATAAAAGCTCTTTCTACCCAGGCTTCCTTTGTCTCTATAAAAAGCAAATTTTGGGATACTCACAGAAGATGCAGAGAGATGTTTGTTCTGGTTCCTAGAGTCAGAGCCCAAGAATGGGCCACTGATAGAAATACAGGGAACTCAGTTATCTTAGATTTTCGGAGTATTATTGTGGAAGACCACGCTTGGCCATGTGAATCAGCCTGTAGACTCTGCACAATCTTAAATTCCAGATTCATCTGATGCAAGTCAATTTGTTTTCATGAAAATTCACCTTTTGATTTTCTTATTAAGAGACTGATTACTTCCTGAGTACATAGAGTTATTAATATCATTCTTCCTTGATTTTGTAGATATAAAATATTCTAAAAGAAATAATTAAGCATAGGAAAATCCTTTCAGATAACAAGTATATAGATTACACAGTACATATACTACAGGGCCTTTGCACTTACTATCTTCAAGGTTCTAGTCTCACTTCTTTCAGACCTCTGCACAACTGTCATTTTATCAGAGAGGCCTTTGTTGACTATTCTATATTCATAGTACCTCCCCCATGTTTATCCTGCTCCATCTTCCTCATCCTGATTTTTATTTTTTCACAATACTTATCACCACCTGATATCTTATTGTGGGCACATTCAGGTTTTATGGGGCTTGAACCTTATACAATATGAAGGGTAGGGAGTAGCTATTTTAAGAAACAAAATACAAAATTAAATATGACCATAAATATTTATGTAGAATGTGAGAAAAAAATCACAACAAATTGATGGAGACTTGAAGGTGCAGTTCTTTCTTCTAAGATCTTTTTAGACAAAGGACCAGAAATATTTATGTGAGAATGTGTAGTGATTGCGATCTGACTTTTACTGGCCATCTTAACATTCTACAGCCCTCAGTAATTCCCAGCCCTCCTAGGAGCATCACAGTAAATCTGCCCCTGCATATTATATATATATATTTTAAAGCAGTTTTATGGAGATATATTCACATACCATACAATCCATCCAAAGTGTACAATTAATGGCTTTTAGTATACTCACAGAGTTGTGCATTCATCACCACAAAAAAATTTAGAACAATTCCATTACTCCAAAAAGTGGAACTCCACACCCCTTAGCAGTCACCTCTCAATCCCTCTATGCATATTATATATTGATTTGAGTGTTTGTTTATTGTCAGGCTGCATCAATAAAATGACTTAAGCTTCTTGAAAGCAGCGATTTTGTCTTCTTTATTCAGTTTTATTTTCCAATGCCCAAAAAAGTGCTTGGCACAGAGGGGCATACTATATATTTGTTGAAGAAATGTATTATCCTGTGGTGCTTTGAAGCTCTTTGTACCCCAGAAAAACATGCTTTTAAATTTAGTCCATTCCTGTGGGTGTGGACCCCAACTTGTAAATAGGATCTTTTTTTTTTTTTTTCTTTTTCTGAGGTACCAGGGCCCAGGACCTCGTATGTGGGAAGCAGGCACTCAACCAATTAAGCCACATCTGCTCCTCAGGCTACTGATGAGGCTACTTCAGTTAAAGTGTGACCCACCTCACTCAGGAGGGTTCTTAACCCTATTAGTGGAGTCCTGTCTAAGAGAATGAAATTCAGACAGAGAGAGAAAGCCATGGAAGCAAGAAGCTGAGAGCAACAAAACCTGGGAGAGAAGCAGACACTGTCGTGTGTCTTGCCATGTGACAGAGGAAGCAAGGATTGCTAGCAGCCAGTCTTCAGAAAGAAAGCATTACCTTGATTTGGACATTTTCACAGCCTCAAAACTATAAGCTAATAAATTTTCATTGTTTAGGCCAACCCAGTTCACGGTATTTGCTTGGAGCAGCCTAGGAAACTAAAACAACTCACCAAAAAATTAACTTGGAAAAATAATTCCTATTTGTGTCCCACCCCAGCCACTCTCCATTCTCTCAGCTCTGTTTTATTTTCTTTAAACATGATCACTTTTTAAAATGATCTTATCTGCTTGTTTACTCATTTGTTATGTGCCCTACTAGGTTAGGCTCTATGAAGAAGAGGGATGGTGTCTTATTCCCCACTATTTTCCCAGTGTTTAGAGCAAGACCTGGCACAGAGAAGACTCCCAATGAATATTTTCTGAATAAATGAAAATAAGGTAGAAAACTTTTCATGATGAAACCTGCTATATAGGGCAATTCTCCATGTGCCTGTTTTAATTCTATTTATTTGAAAATTTCTTCTAGATACTCAATTATATGTAAATTAAGTTTTTTAAAAAGTCAAATTGTAAAAATGGCCTCAATTTACATGACTAAATAAGTACACGTGCATTTTGATTAATTGAATGATTGAGTGAATAATTTATAACCCATCTACTTCCAAATAAGAGTTCAAAGAGATATAGGTACTTAATATTATTTTGAAGCATATGATTTTTACTTTGAATTTGCACTTATCCATTATTTCTGTGACTATAAGGAGCAACAAATATAGAATGCACCCAGTTTCCTTCTCCAGAGGCAAAGGGGAAAAAAAAAACACATTAGGCACCAGTTTCTTCTATATCCTTCCTGAAATAGTCTATGAATATACTATAAATATTTATATATTTTCCTCTTCTTACACAATTGATAATATACTATACTCATAGTTCTGTATCTTGTTTTTGTTTGTTTTGTGGTTTTGCTTTTTTACATAATATATGTGCTTCCTCATTTTTTGTGGTTGCATGGTGTACCCCATGTGTATCACTGTCTTAATTGATATAAATCGTCCCCTACATAGATATGTAGATTGCTTTCTGTCTTTTGCTATTATAAACAATGTTGCAATTAATAACCTTTAACACATGTCATTTCACACATATTAAATAAGTATAGGGAGTGGATGTGGCTCAAGCAGTTGAGCGCCCGCCTCCCACATGGGAGGTCCCAGTTTCAGCCCCCGGTACCACAACAACAAGCAAATCCTGTACTGACTGAGTAGGCTTTCTGATTGAGCCGGAGGGCAGCACAGTTACACTGGGGTGGAAGAAAGACTCTGGAGGCAGGGAGAGCAGTAGAAAAACCTAAGTGCTTTGGAATTTTGTTTTGTAGGCCATTACCAGGAAAGGAGTGAAATATTGCTCTGTCTTTTGTCTTTTACTCTGCTCAGTATCTACAATTAAGCCTGGTAAAATTATCACCTTAGCTCAAATACACTGAAAATTCAGTATTTTTTTACTCACCTGGGAAGCATTGTTCTCTGTGGACTGAACAATTTATAAAAGATTTTTAGAGCATTGCCAGTTGGTTTCTGCTGACTTGAGAAGGCAAAGTACTGTTCCTACCCCATATACCTGTTGCCATGTATGGCCAATCATTGATTAGTTGCTAAAGCCAATTTGAGAAGTCAGGTATTAGTCTTCCTTTCCAATATTACTGGTGACCTGATACTGGCATAGTTGGTTTATAGTCAGTTTTTTGTCCATGACAACACAGCATATATTTTTCTTATTATTTATCTAAACCTGGTAATTCTCCTAGGCACTTCATAAGATAGGAATTTTTGAAATGGAAAAAAAAAAGGCATCTTAATGAAGACATGTACATTATAAAGCAATATTCAAATAATTTAGTGTAGATAAGTCACACACAGCGTTTATTTGATTTCTTCTTGTGTGAAACATAAGGATTTTCATATTTTAAAAATAAAGCTGTTCAGAAAAACTGAAAAACAACAACAACAAGCAAAACAAACAATAAAACCAACTTAGGGAAGGCAATGTGGCTCAGTGGTTGAGCATTGGTTTCCCATATATGAGGTCCTGGGTTCAATCCCCAGCCCCGGTACCTTAAAAAACAAAAACAGAAACTAAGCATAGCCATAGAATAAATTCCTAGATGTGTGCTAGGATCTTAGGGGAGCAATAAAACTTCATTCCTCATCCTCAACCACGTACTAAACCAATTAGGAAATAAGACAAAAAGGTTAGGTAGGTCAGTGATCAAAACATCACCTTTATTACTGTTAAAAGCTGTTGTTGAGGAAAGTGATCTGCAGGTAAGTGGGCTTCCTAATCCTGAATCCCTTTCCATACAATCGTTGACAACACTGGTCAACTACAGACCTCCACAGTCCATCTTTCAGGGGTGAATGGAGCAATCCTAGTATATTCTTTCCAAATTTACTAATTAGAAAAGTCACTCCTCCTTCCCTAGGGAGAAGCAAGTAAGGCGGTGGAGAGAGGCCAGGGGTGTTAAACTAGTAGAGCTACTCCTGCGTGGCAGGAAACCAAGTGTTGGGAAGAGGCACTCTCACCCTAAGAGTACACTTCTTGTTCAAAAGGAGTTTTCATTTGTACCTTTGACATGTTTTCCTCAGTTGCCTTGCAGAAATATCCCAGTTTATACTCCTTCCAGGTGAGCATATAGACCCAAACATAAATGAAAATTTAGTATATGTAGCAGTTTGATATTGCTTATGAATTCCAAAAATAGATATTGGATTATGTTTATAAACTGGTTTGTTCCTCTGGGCATATTAACATGTATTGGACCCATGCGGCACGGTGAGCTGGCGCAGCAAGATGACGCAACAAAGGGAGACAAGCAGACACAGAAAAACACACAGCAAATGGACACAGACAGCACAAGCAGCAAGGGGGGGAGATAAAAAAAAAGTGTATTGGATGCAGAGATTTCATTTTTACTTGATTAAAAAATGATTAAGGCTTTGACTGGGCCACGTCAGCAGGATATTGAGTCCCCGCCCCCTTGGTGAGCAGTGACTCACAGAGAAACCGCACCACAGAGAAGAAAGTTGGAGTTTTAATGCTGGAACCCCGGGAAGTAAACACACAGAGAAGCAGATAATTGAGGAGGGAGAGAAGGCTCGATAGACACTTGCCCTGGGAAGAGAGACGAACTATTAGCCTGATAGTTTATAGCTGGTCTTGTGTAGAGAGCAGAGCAGCCAAGCCCGGAGAGAAACGAGCCCAGAGAGAGAGACGAGACATATCCCAGCCTGCAGCTGAGATTGGAAGAAGCTGGAACCACGGAGCCTTAAGAGGAAGAGGAAGGCTGGACCCTCACAGACATTGCCCACCATTTCGCGTCAACATGTGGCAACGAGGTGAGAAAGTACCTCTTATAGTACCTTGAGTTGGACTCTTTAGGGTGTTTGTGACTGTAAGCTTCTACCCCAAATAAATACCCTTAATAAAAACAAACTGATTTCTGGTATTTTGCATCAGCACCCCTTTGGCTAATACAGTATATGATAAAGGCTTTTCAATTATCTCATAGTCTATTCATGTTCCAATGCCTCAGAGTTTTTCTTTAACTTTCCTTCTTTATTTTGAAATGTAGCACAACAGAATTTTAATTATAAATTTATAACATTTTAATATCTGGCAGATAGTGCCAAATGTCTTAGTATCCACTACTCCCTTCTTCCTGTTAATAAAAACACTCCTTGAGCTCTTAGCTGGGCACAAGGCTATCTATCCTTGTGCCAGTCTAAAATTGCACACATGCATGCTGTTGTAAGGACTTTGACTTTAACTTTAACTCAGTGAGTAGGGGAGCCATCACAAGGGTTTGAACAAAGGATTGTCATAATCACAGTGCCTTCTAGACTCTATTGTTATTATCGGTAGGGGTTTATCTGGTCATAAGGAATGCCTAATAAAGGGCAGGGAACTGGAGAGAGAACTGATTAAGACCATAACTAAAGCTGCTCTACAAATTAAGAAGACCAGGGTACTGGAGAACTGGGCTGGTGGCTCTCCTTCCCCTCATCTTAAAAATTCCTCTAAATGTTTGGTTTTTATAGACAGGTAAAGAGAAGGAAAACGGAAGGAACCTGATAGTGGTTTTTTGTGTGTTTGTTTGTTTATTTTTTGAGGTACCAGGGCTGGGGATTGAACCTGGGACTGCATAAGTAGGAAGCCGGTGCCCACTGAGTCACATCGGCTCCCCTGAGTAGGTTTTTTCATTTGTTTGCTTGTTATTTGTTTTTGTTTTTAGGAACCGAACACAGGACCTCCCATATGGGAAGCAGGCACTCAACCGCTTGAGCCACATCCGCTCCCCAGCCTGATGGTTCTTGATACTGGATTCATAAAACAGGGTGCTGTACTTTCACAGATTTTTTTTTTTTCTAAGATTTATTTTTTATTTATTTATTCCCCCCTTGCTGCTTGTGCTTGCTGTGTCCATTCGCTTTGCGTTTTTTGTTTGTTTGTTTGTTTTTTCCTGTGTCTGCTTGTCTCCTGTCATCTTGGTGCGCCAGCTCACTGCACAGGCCAGCTTGCCTTCACCAGGAGGCCCGGGAATCGAACCCAGGGCCTCCCATATGGTAAATGGGAGCACAACCAATTGAGCCACAGCCGCTTCCCTACAGATGTTTTATTATATTTTTGCAGTTGTTTTCTCATTAAACTTTGAACTTCCTTATTGAAAAAAAAAAATCAAAGCTTCAGCTCATCCATTGCAATGGCCAGGAACATCTTTATTTATAACTTATGGAATAAACACACAGAGGATCACAGAGGTCAGATGTCACAATGGAAGGATGCCCAGTTAGAACTACTCTTCAAAACAATACAGGATACAGTATAAGGCGAAAAACTCAAGAGAATACAAAGTCACAAAATGCACTTGAAGACTGAAGTTGTATCCAGCCAAGAGAGTAATGATCATTTTAATTTTGGCACAACTTTGGTTTATTTGAAGTAATTTCAAAAACCAGATTTGCACTGGATTTTTGGAAAGGCTGAGTATAAGCTCAGATTCATGGGGTTTCTGAACACAGTGTGCAACTCCTGCCCATTATTCAAGGATACAGAAGTTATGGACTCCACCACCCTGCCTTCCCAACTTCTTTTTTTTTGAAGATTTATTTATTCCTTTCTCCTTGTTGTTTTGTGCTCACTGTCTGCTCTCTGTGTGTTCTTTTGTGTCTGCTTGTCTTCTTTTTAGGCGGTACCAGGAACCAATCCTAGGACCTTCTGGAGTAGAGAGAGGCACTCAATCTCTTGCACCACCTCAGCTCCCTGGTCTGCTGTGTCTCTTATTGTCTCTCCTCTGTGTCTTTTTTTGTTGCATCATCTTGCTGCACCAGCTCTCCACACAGGGCAGCACTTCACACAGGCCTGCATGGGTCAGCTCTCTGCTCGGGCCAGCTCTCTGCTCAGGCTAGCTTGCCTTTAACCAGGAGATCCCGGGAATCGAACCCTGGAACTCCTATATGGTAGACGGGAGCCCAGTCGCTTGAGCCACATCCGCTTCCCCCTTCCCAACTTCTTTTAAAAGCAGAGGTATAAAAGGGAACGGAGGGAAGCAGCTGTGGCTCAATTGATTGGGCTCCCGTTTACCATATGGGAGGCTCCGGGTTCGATTCCTGGGGCCTCCTGGTGAAGGCAAGCCGGCCCGGGCAGCTCAGTGAGCCGATGCAACAAGATAACTCAACAAAAGGAGACAAGCAGACCCAGAAAAACCCAAAAGCAAATGGACACAGCAAGCACAAGCAGCAAGGGGGGAATAAATAAATAAAAATAAAATCTTTAAAAAAAAAAAAAGGGAATGGACATTTTTCAACAAATAACTTTGGGTTTGTATACTTATTTTAAAACATTGGGGAAGAATTTTATTCATCTTTTGTATTAATAGGACCTCCTAAGAGGGGTGAAATATTATCTGAAAGAGTCCTCCTATAAGCTTTTTGCTGAGCCTCCAAGAATAAATGCCTTACGCTGGGAATTGTGGATTGGAAAAGCAGAAGAAAGCTCTAACAAAGACTGTGTTTCAAAGAACTTCAAAAATTATGAAAAACAATATCCTCAAAAACTTCCCTATTTCTTATGTGTTTAGAGTTTCTGGATGGAATTCATTACCAATTGTTCCTTCTGACTGGCTAAACACCCAAATCCCAGGTGGTAGCTTATCCAGTTTCAACCTCATCTTTCTGTTTGGAATTTTGAAGAAATCCAAAATTCATACCCAAACTGAGAATTGGTATTGTTATTCTAAGAATGGTATGTGTATGTGTGTGTGTGTGTGGTATGGAATAAAGGAAATGAGTTACAATATGATATTCCAATTCTATTACCCCAGGTGACCTTGAGAACCAAGATGCTTTCTGTGGGTTCAGGGGATTACAGTTGCTAGGGGAAAAAAGTTTAGATAAACACACCATGGTGTTTTTACCACTTCCTTAGCAAGGGTAGGATCTTAGAAAATTTTAACTCCCATTTCCCTTCTCCTGCCTTTTGTATATTATGCATTTCAAATTAAGCTTAGAAACAAAGACCAACTCAGTAGCCATAAGTATCCCTAACACTGTTGTCTTCAAATATACAAAAGAAACCAGGGCTGCTTGGAGAAACAGCTGATTCCAGGACTGAGGCAGGAAATGTGCAAAATGAGCAGGAGCATCTTGTCATAACAGATAGCAAAGGAAAATGGGAAGCTGATGTGGCTCAGTGATTGGGCTCCTGTCTACCATACAGGAGGTCCCGGGTTCGATTCCCAGGGTCTCCTGGCGAAGGCAAGCTGGACTGCGCTGAGAGCTGGCCCACACAGAGAGCTGGCCCACACAGGAGTGCTGGCCCATGTAGGAGAGCAGAGATTGAGCACCTCTCTCCCACTCCGGAAGGTCCCAGGATTGGTTCCTGGTGCTGCCTAAAGACAAGACAAGCAGACACAGAACACACAGCAAATGGACACAAAAAGCAGACAATGGGGGGAGGGGTAATAAATAAATAAATCTTTTTTAAAAACTATCAAAAATGATTAGGCGGAAGCGGATGTGGCTCAAGCGATTGAGTTCCTGCCTACCACATGGGAAGTCTGTGGTTAGGTTCCTGGTGCCTCCTAAAGAAGAGAGCAAGCTGGTGCAACAGGCAGTCACAGCAAGCTGACACAACAAGATGATGCAACAAGAGAAACAAGAGGAAAAACATAATAAGAGACACAACAAAGCAGGGAGCAGAGATTCCCAATGCCTCCTGAAGAAGACGAGCAAGACAGCAAGCTGACGCAACGGGCAGGCACAGCAAGCTGATGCAAGAAGATGATGCAACAAGAGACACAAGAAGAAAAACATAATGAGAGAGACAACAAAAGCAAGGAATGGAGGTGGCTTAAATGATTAGGCGCCTCCCTCCCACATCAGAGGTCCCGGGTTCAGTTCCCGATGCCTCCTAAAGAAACAAAGAAGACAAACAGACACAGCAAGTGTAAACAACGAGGAGGTGGGGAGAAATAAATAAATTAAATTAATCTCAAAAACAAAAACAAAAAACCCGAATAGGGCTGTCCCAAAAGGAATTGGGGAAAAACCTCAGAGGCGGCCACTGGTTCAAGATGGAATAAAATGAGCATCAAGAATAACTGCAGTGGATTGAAAAATGCTAGGTATGTTTAAATCCATGAGTTCATGATTAAAAATATATTTTTTTAAAACCCTAATTTTTGGAGGATACTAAGTAAATAACTGTTTATTTTGCAAACTGGTAAATAAAGGCAAGAATCAAACATCTGTCTTGTATTTCATATACAAAATATGTTGGGTAAACAAATAGTAAATGAGGCTAAGTTTCTCTTTAGAGAAGTATGTAAATAAATGCACCAAGAAGATGTGATAGCCTTGAATATTACCATTTTGCAACCCCCAATAAGGAACTAGGTATTGAGCATCTATGGCTGCTAATATCACTGACCGTCAGACATATGCCTTTTGATGTATGCAGCACCACCTATGAAGTGGTCTTGCGGAAAAAGAAAATCAAACCTTTATCTGTTTATACCTCTAGCTCTAACTACCAATTTATAGGAAATACAGAAGACATAGGATCATGCTAAACTACACAATAGGAAATGTAATCAGTAAAATCCTGACTTTGGGAAAGAAGGATAAATGATCCAGCTTCTTCAACAAATACATTTCAAGGGGTTAGAAAAAAAAAGAGATCAATTGGGTACTTACAGATTAAGAGAACTAAAATGCATTATAAAAATAAATTAGGCAGGGAAGCGGCTGTGGCTCAATCAGTAGGGCTCCCGTTTACCATATGGGAGGCCCCGGGTTCAGTTCCCGGGGCCTCCTGGTGAAGGCAAGCCCGCCCGCAGGGCGTGGTTAGCTGACCCAGCGAGCATGAGCAGCAAGGGGGGGATAAATGAATAAATAAATAAAATCTTTAAAAAAAAAAAAAATTAGGCAGGGGAGTGGATGTAGCTCAAGCAGTTGAGCATCCACCTCCCACATGGGAGGTCCCGGGTTTGGTTCCTAGTGCTGCCTAAAGAAGACAAACAATGAGCAGGCATTGAGTAAAAACGACGAGCAGACATTGAACAAAAATATCGAGCAAAAACAGATGAGGGAGCGATCTGGGGAGGAATAAATGGGCAAAAATTAAAAATTAATAAAATAAGACAAAAAATAAGCAAAGCTAAACTATAGTGTTTAGGGATTTACATTTGGGTAATACTATCCAGAAGAAGAAAGACAATAATCACCATAGTGAGAACAGGGCTAAGTGTTTGGGGGGTATACATGGAGGGTGACTGGGGTAGTCGGCCAGGTTCCCTCTCCTGACATGGATGCCAGCTGCAAAGGGATTTGCCTTAGAATATTTCATCAAGCTGTATATTTGTTTCACGTGGTTTTCTGTAATTGTGTTATATTTAGGAGTAAAAAAAAAAAAAAAAAAAAAAAATCATACCGAAATTGGTGCTCTCATCTCAAAGCTTTTCCCTGTGTACAAGGTCTAATAAATCCTTGACTGAGCAAAGTGTGAGGAGGAAAAATGTCAAAAGGATAGAAGAAGCATGCAGAAATAAACTTTTGGGAAACGACAAATGCCACATTTGTGAATCTATCTGTCCGAGAGAGAATTAGAAATAGTGTTTATCTGGGGATTTTCATATAAAACATGTACTTAGGGAGGTAATACCAAGTTTCAGTATCTGACAGGCTAGTTAAGTGTTCTCAGATTACATGTGACCAGCAGGTCTTATAAATGTTGGTGACCAAAGAGGGGGGCAGGGTACAGGGAAGCACTGACCACACCTCTTCCTCTTAAGGCTGATGTGTGCAATGCTGGTATTTCAGATTCCCCAACCAAGAGAACCTCTGTTGGGAAGTAAAACCTTGTATTCTGGCTTGAGTTTCAAAGGTAAAAGTTGAAATGCTGGCAATCCTGTGTATACACAACAGGGCATCATTTACAGGGACTCTTCTAAGGCCAGCACAGCACACCCTTAGAATGTGGCTAACTGGAATCTACAATATTCATTGGCATTTGAGCAAGATGCGCATCAATACCACCCCGGTGAACCCCAAAGAAAAGTATTATCTTTTAACCCAGAGGGTTCAAGTAAGGGTAACAGCCCAGGACTCACAATTTCAAAATGTCATCGAAACTTAGATGTACAGTTCAAGACTGCCAGATTATGATGACCGTTCGATTGATAAGGACTTTACATTCATTGCTGCATATTCCATGAAGTTTGTGTCACAGTTAAACTGCTTTCCCCTTTTTTTTTTTTTTTTTTTTTTAAGATTTTATTTATTTATTCATTTATCCCCCCCTTGCTGCTTGTGCTCGCTGGGTCAGCTAACCACGCCGTGCGGGCAGGCCCGCCTTCACCAGGAGGCCCCGGAAACCGAACCCAGGGCCTCCCATACGGTAAACGGGAGCCCTACTGATTGAGCCACAACCGCTTCCCTGCTTTCCCTTTTCTTACATTTTTATAGTTTATGTATCCCTGATTTTATTAACGATTACTAAATGTTGGTAGGTGATACTGTATATTTAGCTTCAATAAAAATTCAAATTCCTTTTACTTTCAACTTTAATTTCTTGACCAGTGGACTTAATTTCATATTGAGCCCTTCAAACATGAAATATTAAGTTACATTCTTAATTATTGTAATAATTAATGAAGCCCTAATATCTATATTGATATTTTTAATTTCACAAAAATAATGGTCTTGTCTTACACTGCTTTATTTCTTAGCTGTTCAACTGTCACTGCTATAACTAAAGCACCTTTAAAATATTTAATATTCTAAAGTACATTGAGGCTATCCTCTGTACACTGACCCTAAATGATAATCTGTGAACAAACGGTAAAATCAAAAACAAAAACAAAAAAACCTTTGTTTTAATAAACCTCAAGAAAGATGAGATCTTTAGTATGTTGAAACTAAGAGCCAAAAATGTTCCTGGAAGTCCCCTAGCAGACTTCTTCTCATGTCTTTAGACATTAGAATTTCTTCATACACACTCCTAAGCCAAAGGCTGGCAAGGAGGATGGAATAACCACATCTAGCCTAGACTAAGATTCAAGGGCATGCCTTCCTAATATACAAAAATATCTGAATCTGCATCAAGAAGGCCTGGAACCAAGACTTCAACACCATCCCCCAAGCCTAGTCAATGTTTCTTCTCTCTTATTAGTTCTCCTCCCTCACAGCAGCTTAGTCCCCATAGCAGGGAAGTTGGCCAACCACAGCTCTGGACTCCTACTGGCCCGACTGGCTTTAGTGCCCCGTAGGGAGGGAGCCAAGGTATCAGCACAGATGAGGTCTTTGGGGGAACTGCTTAGAGACAGACAGAAACCCCAAGGTGTGTACTATGACCTAAGAAATGAAGCTGTCTTTATAGTGTCAGACATCTTCAGACTAATGAAACAGGTGATCTGGGTTGTCTTCTGGGGGAGAAAGGGAGGGAGGAAAGATGGGGGATGGGGGATGGGGGACTGTTTGGGGGACAAACTGATCCAGCACCTAAACCCTACCACAAGAATGTAAAAACAAATGCTAATGTGCCTTTAAACTGTCAAGTACCCTAGAAGTTGACAGTTTCAGTAGCAGCTAGAAAACTAAAAGTAAATCTTGTAAGAAACAGGTAATTTTAAAAACTTGGATATTCAAAGTCATCTTAATGAGTCATGTTTAAAATCATCTCCACAATTTTTCATTATTTTGTAAAATAGTGCTCACCCTCCAAAAGCAATGATATTTTTCATTCTTATTACAGTGATTTGGAACTTGGGATAATTCTGACAGAAATTTGTTACCTTACTTTCTTCCATGTGCAAATCAATAGCAAACAGGAATCTTATAGAAAAGAGGAGCAGCAAATTAAGTGCTTTAGATCACAAACTATTTTCAAGACCCTTCAGGTACTTCTGGAATGATTTCTATAAAAATAATCCATACCATCACTGTCAAAAAAAAGCATGCTGGTGGAAACAATCCAAGTGTTCATTGACAGATGAATGGATAAACAAAATGCAGTGTATACATACATTGCAATATTATTCAGTCATAAAATAAATGAAGTGCTGATACATGCTACAACGTGGAAGAACCTTGAAAACATTATGCTAAGTGAAATAAGTCAGACATCAAAGAACAAATATTGTATAATTCCACTTATATGAAATATCTAGAATAAGCAAATTCATTCAAGGCAGAAAGTAGATTAGAAGTTACCAGGAAGGGAGCATATGTGGCTCAAATGGTTGGGCGTCCGTCTTCCACATGGAGGGACCTGGGTTCGATCCCCGGAACCTCCCGGTAAAAAAAAAAAAAATAAGTTACCAGGAAGGGAGCAGATGTGGCTCAAGCAGTTGAGCACCTGCTTCCCACATGGGGGGCCTGGGTTTGGTTCCCAGTGCCTCCTAAAAAAAAAACAGGAAAAAAAAACAACAAGCAAAACAAATGAAAAAAACAAACTCAGGGGAGCCAATGTGGCCCAGTGGTTGAGCGCTGGCTTCCCACATATGAGGTCGCCCCTCTAAAAAAAAAGTTACAAGGGGATCCGGGGAGAGAGAATGGGAAGTTATTGCTTAATGGATGCAGAGTTTCTGTTTTGAGTGATGACAAATTTTTGGTAATGGATGGTGGTGATAGCACAGCATTGAAATGTAATTAATGCCACTGAATTGTACTTAAAAATGGTTTAAAAAGGCAAAATCTGTGGTATATTAATATGTTATCACAATAAAAATAAATTTTAAATATTTTTTTAAAAAGTGTGCTGGATATATGTATGAAATGCTGGATCTTGAGAATTCTATAAAGATGTGGTCAGTTTTAGCCAGGAGATACACTGTGCACATATAAATGATAAACTCTGTAAGCGTATCAATGGCAGTTTTACTATGGCTGTAACTGTCAAGAGAGAAATCCCAGAGGTTTGCCTTGAGTCAGAATTTTACAGGACTTAGATAAGCTAAAAGGAGGAAATGGTGCTAGCAGTTGTTCTCATGTATTCCATAAAGCAGATCTCTAAAGCACTACTGGGTAACATATTACTGGTCTATCACTAATTGCTGAATGTTCTTGAGAACAATTAAATATCTCTTTTGAAACTGTCTAATTCAGTTATTTCACTAATTCAGATTGTTCCTTCAACTCAATTGTTCAAATTCAAGCATGTATACATTCAAGCATGTTTGACCATGTATACAGTGATTTATTTTTATTGAAAATACAAACAATAAAATTTTAAATAAATTAAAACTCATTATCCCCAAATACTAACACAATGAATTTCAATTCTGAATATTACCTTCCACATGCAAATAATGTTACAAACTCACAACCATAGTATATATACAATTTTGTATTGTGCTTATTTTACTTACCATAGCATAGACATGTCCACGTTTCTACATCATTTCCAAATAATTACTTTAATGACAGTATAACACTTCCCTATTTTTATTAGCCCACTTCTTTGACATGTAGTCTATTTCCATTTTTTGCTATTATAAATCATACAGACATAAAAATTTTCATGTATTTACCATTTTTGCTTTTGAATTATTCATTTATGTTAAAATATCAGGAGTAGAAAGGGGCAAAGGACATGGTCATTTTTATGGTTCTTGCTATGTTGTACCATATTGCATTCCCAAAGGGTTGTACCTATTTAAAATACCATCTGAATGAATTCCTTCAACTGTTTCTTTCCAAAATTAAAAAAATATACATATCACAAGTGTTAGGTAGCTTTAAACTTCAATATTCAAAGTTAAAAATAATTATTGTCTCTTAAAAAAAATGAAAGGCTGGAATAGAGGGCCTTGCAAATTACTAAAAGTTTAGATGAGTTAACTTAAGCAATGCTATAGCACACTTGGAAAGTGGTATTGCAGGCACACTGAGTAAATGGACAGAGGTGTTTCTGGCCCAGAGGCTCCAGCCCTGCAGGGCCCCAAGGGTTGAAGTGATCCATGTCTAGGCAAATCTATGACACACAGTGCCAGTGCACATGGGTTGGGAAGCTCTAAATCAAAAAGAGGTTAAATGACTCAACCTAAGTCAGATCTAGTTAGTGGCAGAACTGGGAACTGAACTCAAATTTCTTGACTTTCTTCAACGTATTTTCTACCATATCACAACTGTTTTGCATGCTTTCTAGCTCTAAAATTCAATGTTATATGCAGACGTGTATCTATAATTAAGAATAAAGAATTTTCTAACATGCTTAAACTAAAGGCACCCAAACTAGCAGTTTATATCAAAGCTGAAAATTAAAAATAGCATTTAGCATTAGCAAATACATGACTGTTTTCTCTGCAATTTTTCAACTTGCTACTCTTTTAAATTGCATTTGTAAATCCTTTGAGCAGTAATGATCTTTGCACAGTTTTTTGTATATCTGATAGTCAGCAAATAAAGAATAATAATAAATTATGTACACTACAAAGGAAAAAAGCTAGACTTAAATTAAGTCCACATTCTAATAGTACTAAAGGTGCAAAATGTTGATATTATAGAGGTAGAAAAAGATTCCCTCTTTAAATTTCAAATTCCTGCTCATTAAATTGAACCTGAATATATACTGCTTGTGACATTACAGAGTCACAAGAGATGTTTCAGTCCATAAAATGATTTTGACCTACACCCAGTGTTGATGCTACCAGGAGGAAAAGATTCATCACAAAGGTATTTCACCTTTCACCAAGAATCCAATGTTCTGTATTAACTTTGGAAAGCAGAGATTTTAGGGGATAACCCCACTGATTCAACTGTATAATTACATAAGTTTTTCTTAACGATGAATTACTGGGTTTGGGGGTAATGTGAGGGTTAGGAATTAAAATTTACTATTGCCCAGTCATTCTAAGTAAGGGACTCCAAACCCTGACTACTTTTATGCTACACCCCAATCAGTGACTATTCAATTGTTTGTGTGGATTTGGTCAGACATTATACACACAAACACATCCGTGAGACCGCATGGCACTTGGGAGATTACCCACTATTTCCCACTTATTAAGGTCAGGATCATATTTCTCAATGCTCTGAAGATAGGTTCCCTTCGAGTAGGAATATCCTCCAGTGACATAAATACATCCATTCATGATGACAGCACCGCACTCCATCCTCCTCTCCATCATGGGAGCTATCTCTCTCCATTCATTTTGTTCAGGGTCATAGCACTCCGCGATTGTAGTTTGTCCACCGACTAGATAGAGCTTATTTTCAAATGGAACTGAACACAATCCATATTCTTTTAAAAAGAAAAAAAAGAGCAAAATCGTATTAGGATAACAAAACATAAGAGATACCAAAGCATGATGATGTAATAATCCTCTACAATTTAGCATACAAGAATAAAGTAGGGTGAATAGCCAAAATTATTTTGAAAAAGAAGAACAAAGTTGGAGGTTACATTTTCGGATATCAAAACTTACCATAAAGGTACAGTAATCAAATCAGTGTAGTACTGGCATAAAGACAGATATATAGATCAATGGAATTGAATTGAAATTTCAGAAATAAACATTCACATCTATGGCCAATTGATTTTTTTAAACAAATCAATTTTATTGATACATATTAATAAAGCATACAATTTATCCAAAGTGTACATTCAATGGTATTTGGTATAATCACATAGTTGTGCGTTTATCACTTCAATCTTAGTAAAGCATTTTCATTATTTCAATAATAATAAACAAAAAACAGACAAACAAGAAAACTCCTCACCTCTCAATCTGTTTACCCTTTGTACATAGCTGCTATTTCTAGCTATTCTTGCACAATTATTTATTTGTTTATTAAGCAGTTTTATTGAGATATATTCATATACCAAATGATCTATCCAAAGTGTATAATCAATGGCTTTTTTTTAGCTGTTAAAAAGTCTTTTATTGTAAAATTGTAAAATAAATAGAAAAACAGTTTGAAAGAAATTACAAATTTTAAAAGAGAGTGCAAGGCCAGGTTAGATTTAATATAATCAATTATAAAAAATAGATAGCATAGCAACAAACATTTCTAAATGTAAATAATAATTCAAATATAATAGAAATTAATTATAACATAATTCTAATTTTTATATTACAGCTCTAACTATTGGATATAATAATCTCTAAGAATGAAATAAATTATTGGTTTAGTTATTTAATTTCCATTTAGGCCATAATTCTTTCTAGATAATTAAATTCCTATTTGGGAATTCTTCACATCTTATTGGAATGAATTACAGCAGAAAACAATTGGTCAACTCATAGTTTTATGAGACAGAAAAACCCAAAATCTTGTTCAACAGTAGCCATGCTAAATCATTAATGATACAGATAGATTATTTTAATTAAAGAGTATGAATAAGAAAGGGTTAAAGAAAAATGAAGTACCCCAAAATCTATCTTTTCTCCAGCCCTCCTCAATTAAAAGTAGGTGTTTATTTTGCACCTCACAGGAATTTGTCAGAAGGTGAAAAGGCAGCCGGCTCAATGGGAAAAAATATTTGGAAATCACATATCTGATAAGGGTTTAATATCCAGGATATATAAAGAGATGTTACAACTCAACAATAAAAAGACAAATGACCCAATTAAAAAATGGGCCAGAGACTTGAATAGACATTTCTCCGAAGAAGAAATACAAATGGCAAAAAAACACATGAAGAAATGCTCAACATCACTCATGATTAGGGAAATGCAAATCAAAACTACAATGAGATATCATTTCACACCTATCAGAATGGCCACTATTAAAAAGACAGAGAACTACAAGTGTTGAAGAGGATGTGGAGAGATAGGAACACTTCTTCACTGTTGGTGGGAATGCAGGATGGTACAACCACTATGGAGGACTGTTTGGCAGTTCCTAAAGAAGTTGAATATAGACTTGCCACGTGACCCTGCAATACCACTACTGGGTATATACCCAGAAGAACTGAGAGTAGTGACACGAACAGACATCTGCACACCGATGTTCATAGCCACACTATTCATCATTGCCAAAAGTTGGAAACAACCCAAGTGTCCATCAACAGATGAATGGATAAACAAACTGTGGTCTATTCACATGATGGAATATTATGCAGCTGTAAGAAGAAATGAAGTCATAAAGCATATGGCAACATGGATGAATCTGGAGGACATTATGTTGAGTGAAGCAAGCCAGACACAAAAGGACAAATACTGTATGAATGCATTACTATGAACCAAATACATTGTGTAATATATTGTTTGATTCACACACACAAAAAAACAAACAAAAAACAAAACAACAAAAAAATTTACATGTATCCATTACATTTAATTGAGAAATGTATATATTTATTCATGTGTTTACTTTTTAGTTTTTAATTGCTTATGTTTTCAATTATTTAAATGTACAAAAATAAAGTTAAAAAAAAAAAGTAAGTGTTTATTTTGCATGAAAAAAATGACAGAATAATGATCACAGGAGCAATCTGCCAAATGTCCTCAGTAATTATTGTTCGTATACTATAATGTTGTTATTTTACATTTATCTGGTCTACTCCAGCTCTTTTCTGGTTACTATTTGCATGGAATACCTTTCTCCAACTTCTTACTTTTAACCTGGTTGTGCCCTTATGCCTGAGGTGGTTCTCTTATAGACAACATATAGTTGTCTCATATTTTTTTATCCATTCTATCAGTCTATGCTTTTGATTGGGGAATTCAATTCATTAACATTCAGTGTTATTACTGTAGAGGCATTACTACTACTTCATCCATTTTGTCCTTTGGCTCTCTGTTGTCATATCATTCTATTGTCTGCCTTCTTATCCTTTAGTTTACCCTTCCTAATAATCTTCATTTTTAAACTCTTCTCCAAGTTTCTCACCCTTGTTTTTTCCTTTCAGGCTGCAGCACCCCTTTAGTATCTCTTGCAAATCTGGTCTTTTGGTAACATAGTCTATCAGTTTTTATTTGTCTGTGAAGACTTTGAACTCATGCTCATATTTGAAGGACAGCTTTGCCAAATACAGAATTCTTGGCAGGTAGTTTTTCTCTTTCAGTAACCAAATACATCATACCACTTTCTTCTCTCCTCCATGGTTTCTGAGAGAAGTCAGCATTTAATCTTAGCAAGTTTCTCTTGTATGTGATGCTTTGCTTTTCTCTTGCTGCTTTCAGAATCCTCTCTTTATCTCTGATATTTGTCATTCTGAATAGTAGGTGTCTTGGGGTAGGTCTATTCGGATTTATTCTGTTTGGAGTACGTTGTCCTTCTTGGATATTGATATTTATGCCTTTCATAAGGGTTGGGAAGTTTTCGGTCATTATTTCCTCGAATATTCCTTCTGCCCCTTTTCCATTCTCTTCTCCTTCAGGGACAACAATAATGCAAATGTTTCTGCATTTCATGTTGTCATTCAACTCCCTGAGACTCTATTCCCTTTCTCCCCCATTCTCTTCTATTTCTGTTCTTCTATCTTTTCCAGTTCAGATGTTCTGTCTTTGAAATCACTAATTCTGTCTTCAAGCAATTCAAATCTGCTCTTATGTGTCTCTAATGTATTTTTAATCTCATCCATTGTGTCTTTCATTCCCATAAGGTCTTTTACTTTCCTTTGAAGGCTTTCAAATTGTTCTTTATGTTCTCCCAGAATCTTCTTACTATCCTTTATTTCTTTAGTCATATTTTCTTTAAATTCTTTGAAGAGATTTAGGAGAGTTGTGTGATTATTACTGATTAGTTGTATTAAATCCTGTATCTCTTCAGGATATTTGGTTTGTTCTTTTGGCTGGGCCATCTCTTCCTGTTTCTTAGTATGGCTTGTAATCTTTTGCTGATGTCTAGGCATCTGAATATGTTGGTGAATTTACTCTTATGGCTAATTTCTCTCTCTTGCCTATTTTTTTTTTCCACAGCTCTTCTTTGACATTTAGTTCAACTTATTTTCAGTCTTTAAAATTGCCCAGCTTGGGTCCTGAAATTCAATGGAGTTGCAATGCCTACTCTCCAGTTCATTGGACTCACCCAGGACAACTCACAAGGAGATGATGATGGACAACGGCCACCCCAAGGAACCAAGAGAGTCTACAACTGCAAGCAAGAGAGTCCCATCCATCTGCCCCATGGGATCAGAGCCTTCTCTCAATTAGAGGTGGAATTGGCAACACCATCCCAGAATCCTCAGGACTTACTGGTATTCTACTATAGACTTATTGTGATTCTAGCAATGGAAGAAATTATATCATTCACGTGGAGGCAGTGGCCACTGGAGGTTCTGAGGGCAGGGAGAGGGAAATACAGGTGAAATATGGGGGCATTTTGGGGACTTGGGAATTTTCCTGAATGACATTACAGTGACAGATATGGGCCATTACATATCTTGCCATAACCTACAAAATTGTGTGGGAGAGAGTGTAAACTACAATGCAAACTATAATCCATGCTTAACGGCAATGTTCTAAAATGTTTTCATCAACTGTAACAAATGTACCACACTAATGAAAGATGTTGTTAATGTGGGAAAATGTGGGAGGTGTAGGAAGTGGGGCATATGGGAATCCCCTATATTTTTATGTAACATTTATGTCATCTAAATACCTTTTAAAAAAAATAAAAATAAAAAATATATTAAAAATAAATTAAAAAAATAAAATTACCCAGCTTAAGTTTTCAAAATCGGGCCAGGGACTCACTAGTGGAGGATAGATTTTTCCCCAGGGGTTGTGGATACACAGAGCACAGTTTTTGTCCATGAAATTTCCAGACAGGCCAGCAGATGGCGCTAGACAGCATACCTTTCCATGGAGGTGTTTCAGTAGGTTTTCCTGTGCTCCGGTGTTGAATCTCCAGATCTGAGATTAAAAGCGGGCTCTGCTGGCCATATTCACTGAAGAAAAGCACCCCAACCTCCCCTCCCTTTTCCCTTGAAACAGTTGATAGGGAGGAATATGTCTGTTCCCCTCTCAGTCGTTAGCAGTGAGGCAGGTGTTTTACCCCAGCTTAAAATCTTGGGGGTGGGGGAGGGGAACCCTTCCTGGCCACCATGGGGGCTTGACTCACATTTGTCATTTCACCTTCTTCATTTCTCTGTCCCTCACCCTCCTGGGAGTTGGGTAGCACTGTCCTGGTCTACTGACCCCCAAAGCAGGTCACTGGGACAGCTTTTGGCTCTTTCTCTGTTGTTTTTGTGAGAGCACTCAGCTCTGCCTGTTAGTCCGTAACCATCTTCCCACAATCCTCAGTGTCACCTGGCCAAATGATTTTTGACAAGGGTGCCAAGTCCACTCAATGGAGAAAGACCAGTCTCTTCAACAAATGATACTGGGAAAACTGGACAACCACATGCACAGAAATGAAAGTGGACTTCTACCTTATACCATATATAAAAATTAATTAAAAATGGACCAAAGATCTAAATATAACTACTAAAACCATAAAACCTCTAGAAGAAAACATAGGAGAACATCTTCAAGACCTTGTATTAGGCCATGGATTCTTTGACTATACACCAAAAGCATGAGCAACAAAAGAAATAAATAAATAAATTGGACTTCATCAAAATTAAAAAGTTTTTTGCCTGAATGGGCATTATCAAGAAAGTGAAAAGACAACCTACAGAATGGGGGAAAATATTTCAAAACCATGTATCTGATACGGGTTTACTATCCAGAATATATGAAGAACTCCTACAACTCAACAACAAAAAAAGGAACAACCGAATTAAAAATTGGGCAAAGGATTTGAACAGACATTTCTCCAAATAAGATACGGAAATGGCCAATAAGCACATCAAAAGATGTTCAACGTCGTTAGCCATTACAGAAATGCAAATCAAAACCACAAGATACCATGGTATACCCACTAAAATGGCTGCTATTAAAGAAACAGAAAATCACAAGCATTGGGAGTATGTAGAGAAATAGGAACACTCGTATATTGATGGTAAGAATGTAAAATGGTGCAGCCATTGTGGAAAACAGTTTGGAGTTCCTCAGAAAGTTAAGTATAGCAATCTCACTTCTAGGTATATACCCAGAAGAACTGAAAGCATGGACTCAAATAGATATTTGCACACTGATGTTCATAGCAGCATTGTTCATAACAGCCAAAAAGTGAAAGCAACCCAAGTGTCTATCAGTAATGATTGGATAAATAAAATGTGGTATATACATGCAATGGAATATTATTCAGCAGTAAAAAGGAATGACGCTCTGATGCATGCAACAACATGGATGAAGCTTGAAGACATCATGGTGAGAGAAATAAGGCAGACACAAAAGAACAAATATTGTATGAGTTCATTTATATGAAATAATTAGAAAATGCAAATTCACAGAATAAGAAATTAGAATACAGGTCCAGGGGCAAGCATGATGGTAGGGAATAGGGAGGTAATGCTTAATTGATACAGTTTCTGTTTAGGATGATGGAAACGTTTTGGTAATGGATGTTGTTGATGGCAGCACAACACTGTGAATGTAATTAGAGACACTGAATTGTATATTTGAAAGTGGCTTAAATGGAAAATGTTATGTTGTCTGTCACCGTAAAAAAAAAAAAAAAAAGAGTAGGATGACATACTGGTTCTTGCACACACTACAGCAACACTGTGGCTAAAAATCCACCCCCATCACCTGATTCAGATTACCTGCTCCTGCCACACACCCATTAGCCCCTCAGGTTAGTCTTATGTTCACTGTGCAAAATGCCAGCGAGGAACACATCGGGAATTCTCCCATAAAAAAGACGCCTTTTGATACAATACCTATCTGTAAAAGATGGTAGCAGTACAGTACTTTTTGCAGGCAGGCACACTCAATTACTAGTGTAGGTTCCTTCAGGTTTTACTGCACTATTCTGATAGCCAGCAGGAGGCAATCTGTAGTGTACCACACAGCACACACCACCCAACCTGAAGTGGCCAGCCAGGCATTTCTATCACATCAGGCTATTTTTTTTTTTTAGGAGGTACCAGAGATTGAACCCAGGACCTCGTACATGGGAAGCAGGTGCTCAGCCACTTGAGCTACACCACTTCCCTCACATCAGCCTATTTTAATTCTCTTGATAGTGGTTCTTATTATCAGTAAGTTTCTTGTCTCTCCCTCCCTCCAAGCAATGCAGGGATTGTGTCCTGTCCACTATTCCATGCCCAACTGGAGAATGGCAAATATGCCTGGTATATTTTAATGACTAAATAAGTGTTTGCTGAATCAATGAATGAATTGTACCTTGTGCCCTTTGTAACCCAGTATATGCTTACGTTATTGTGTGAAAGAAAGACATTGAAGCCCCTCTTTAGAAAGAGAATGTAAGGTCGAAAATATGTCTCCCCTTTAAGAATGGAAGTTGTCACTTCTTATCAATAAAGTTCTTGCTATCTAGGTTTTAAAGGTTAAGTAAGTCTCAAAGGATAGGCATTTTTGCTTTGACTTCATATATTGTTAAGTTTCTGACATCCAAGAAAATAAGAATTCTCTTACTACTGAAAAACAATTTGTTGTTTTCCACTCAAACACATATAGAATTTTTACAGGATTTAGTTATTCCAAGTACTTGTGAAACATTGTTTATATAATTTATATGAATCATTTCATCATAGTTATTGTGAAAATTAATGATGGTTCAAAAATTTTATCAGTTGTGTAAATGATTCAATATTCAATGAGCTTACTAAACTTTTCTTTCTTTTTTTTTTTTTTTTTTTTAAAGATTTTTTATTTATTTATTCATTTATCCCCCCCTTGCTGCTTGTGCTTGCTGGGTCAGCTAACCACGCCGTGCGGGCCCGCCCCCACCAGGAGGCCCCGGGAACCGAACCCGGGGACTCCCATATGGTAAACGGGAGCCCCACTGATTGAGCCACAGCCGCTTCCCCTAAACTTTTCTTAATCAATTTGTGATTCTCATGTTAAGAGAACTATCATAATCTACCTATAGCAGTAAAAATATATAAAATAAAGTGATTCCTGATCGTTTTTTCCTGTCACCCATTTACAACACAATTCTCTGTTACTGGTGATGGGAATTTTTTCTTCCTCAGCTGTAACTGCCTTCTTTCTGGTTGGTCAGTTCTGCTAAGCTCTGAGGCTACGGGACTCTGTCTTGTTTATTGCGCTCCGAGCACTGTAAATAGCACAAAGGAAGTACTCAGCAAATAGCTGTTGGACAAATGAATGAATGAACAAATTTCAAATCAAGCTTGGGAATGACACCATCTGTCACTGCTCAAAGAGTTTACGCACAAATATTAAACATAAATACATGGCAGAATGTATTCAGTGTCACATGAGTGATAGGAACAACGTGATAACAGCAATTCAGAGACAATCACAATATTTTCAGGTACGCAGCATCCACTGAAACAATTAAAAAATTTTTTTTCCTAAGATTTTTCTCATTGAAAGGATCTGTAAAGCTTACCTAGTCTAACTTCCTTATTTAACTGGAAAGTAAGGCCCGAGAGCTTATGCGACTTGCCCAAGGTCAGGCATGTAAATAAATGGCAGAGCCAGGAGAGAACTTTTTCCCAGCTTGCCACCATTCTCCACAGGTTCTTCTCATCACTCACTGCTTCCTCCCTGTCCGTCACACACTTTTCTTTCTACCTCATCCCTTAACTGAGGCTTTCCAAAGATTTTGCCCACAGCCACCTTGTTAGTCTCACTCTCCCAAGGCATCTCATTCATCCCCACACTCACCATCTCCATGCAAACAACTCCCATTCTCTATATTTAGCCACATTCTTCCTCCTAAGCTGCCGGCCTGCATTTCTCATTGCTGGCTGGGCAGCTCTTCTGGGTTATCCAACGAGTCCTTCATGCAACTAGAAAACTGAGCGTCTTCTCTCTTCTTCTCCCTCCCTATCGGCTCTTCCTTCCATGCTCCTCCCTTTCCAGGCAGCCGACCAGAGGTCCTGGAATGACTGTCAACTCCATTCTCTCCCTCATCTCCTATATCTAATCAACCAATGCAGCAATCAGAGGTGTTGAATATTTTATAACATTGCTTACATTTGTCCCTCATTTCTTCTCCTATTGCTTCTGACTTCCAGCATTTCTCGCCTGTTTTTCTACAATAGTCTAAGCAGATGTCCCTGCCTTCTCTCTTTCTCCCAATCCATTCTAAACAGAGTTCTCTTCTTAAAACTAAAGCTTGGGGAGTGGATGTACTCAAGTGGTTGAGTGCCTTCTTACCATATATGAGGTCCTGGGTTCAATCCCTGGTACCTCTTAAAAACAAAAACAAACAAATGAAAAAACCAATTCTCACGGTTGAGCACCTGCTTCCCATGTACGAGGTACTGGGTTCAATCCTTGTACAGCTACTCACACATCATTCTCTTCATCTGAAACCTTTGATGGCTCTCCATTTAAAAATCTTTCCAAATTGCCATTCAAAACCCTCCATACTATGCTCCCCATTCTAGCCTTTTACATACCGTTAATATGTTTACTCCCAGGTACTGGAATACATCTGGAACTTTCCTTTCTGTCTTCCTTTATTGGGCTGGTTTTCTGCCATAAAACACTTTCCTCAAAAACTACCTTCATTAATTGTATTCTTTTAGGCCTACATCAGAGCACACCTCCTCCTGCAGGTCTTCCAAGATTACCAGAGTCCCTTTTCAGGGGTTCTTAACCAGGGGGGTACGTGGAAAGATTTCAGGGGCTCCATGAGCTTGAATTGAAAAAAAATCAACTTATTATCTTTATTTTCTACGACCTTTGATGTTAAGTGTCATAATCTACCACTACATTATGAGAGGGGTCCGTGGTTTTCAGCTGACTGTCAAAGGGGTCCATGGAATGAAAAAGGTTAAGAACCCTGCTTTAAGTAGACTGAACCTTTCTCTACCCTGAATTCCAATAGGACCTGTTTGTATAGAACTTATCAAAGATTATCCTGTATTCTCCTTACTTATGTAAATTTGCTACTAGATGGTGAGGTCCTGTCGTGGTACAGACTAGTTCTTAACCACCTTTGTGTATTACATAATAATTTGAAATGTAGGGTTTCAATAAATGTTATCTTGAGCATAATGGAATTATAGTTCCATGTTTTCAACTATACAAAGCTACCTCCCTTTAAAAAATTAAGAAATAAGATAACATTTAAATTTCCTTTTAAAAATTAAAGTCATTTCCTTGCAGCCCTAGCTATATACCCATAAGGTAAATTCAAGACTGGCATTTTACATTTCTCAGGAGGTGCTGCTAAAGTGCATAGGAAGTATACCTTACTAAAATTCAGAGGATACAAATCCCAATGTTTTCAAGGGCTAAGATAAGATAGATTAGTGGAGTGAAGTAATCTAGGGGTAAAAACAACAACAGCATAGGCCCTCAAGGTCTGGGATGTAATGAGAAATGGAGGGATTGTGGTGAAATGGAACAGGAAAGCCTCATCTAAAGGGAAGAGCCACTACTTGGCTCCAGAGGATTGTTGCTAGGAAGAAATATAGGTCCAAGGTTGCCAGATCTTCCAATTTTTCTAAAAGCCAGATATCATGATTTTTATTTGAAATCCCCTGACTTTTAAATATTGGCAACAAGCCAATTCAAAAATATTTTAAGCACTATGAGAGCCAAACAGAATATATTTCATGGGGTACTAATTTGATACCGCTGTTTTTTAATATTATAGCAAGAAAAGGTTCAATGTAAATTGAAACTTTATAAATGCAATTATGTTTCCATTGATTTATGCTGTAATTTAATATTTATTTCTGATTGATTTTTCAATTTGATATGCCTTTTATTACTTTGGCTTAAATTTCAATACCTTTCAGATTCTCTTTCAAGTAGTTGGCAAGCTATAAGCAACTTAAATATGTTAGGGAACATTTACTTTTAAAGGAACCACTTTATGAAATATATATTATAATTATAATGCAAATAACTGCTCTCTAATTTGTTAATCTGATTTGTCATATATTTTGGATTTTCTTTGGAAAGAAAAGTCTGTCCACAAAATAGAGCAATATCTAACTCATAAGGTTAACATGAGGTTCAAATGAGATACTCAGGGAAGCGGCTGTGGCTCGATCAGTGGGGCTCCCGTTTACCGTATGGGAGGACCCGGGTTCGGTTCCTGGGGCCTCCTGGTGGGGGCAGGCCCGCCCGCACGGCATGGTTGGCTGACCCAGCAAGCACAGGCAGCAAGGGGGGGGGATAGATGAATAAATAAATAAAATCTTTAAAAAAAAAAAAAAAAAAAATGAGATACTCAATTACATAGTTTTTAAGAGCATGGGCTTCAAGCCAGATGTCTGGGTTTGAACTTCACCTCTCACTAGTAAGCATGAGTTGGCTGACCTTGGGCAATTTATTTAATCTCTGTGTGCCCAAGTGACCTGTAAAACGAGATCATAATAGAACCTAGTTCATAGGATTGTTGTGTGGTTTAAATAAATTAATACATGTGAAATGACTGGACTATTGCTTGGCACATAAGCACTCAGTAAATGTTAGCAGTCTTTACTCAATATGAGCCATTATTATTACTTTCCACTGTAACATCATTGGTCACAACAGAAAATGGCGGGGAGTCTGGAATAACGCATCCAGGCTACTAGGAGGCAGAAGTCTACCTATTCCATGACTGAAGTCTCTTCTTACGCAACCACCGATGGCACAGGAAGATGTATGGCCAGGGGTAGATGTGATCCACCTGAACAATGAGGTGAGATACATGATGTATGGGGTGGAAGTAACCACACTGATCAAAAGCAGGAGAGCCTGGACAATGCTAACACTCCCTTAAGGAGAGGCAGACTGCTTAGTGGGCACAGCAAAAGTTTTAAAATCAGACTGACTGGATTTGAATCCTGGTTCTACTACTTTCAAACTGTGTGACCTTGGGCGTTTTACTTTTCCTTTCTAAGCCTCCATCTCCAAATAAGTAAAATGGGGGTAAACAAGGAAAATGATTCAAAGTCCTATGGTGATATGAATCTTTCCTAATGAAAAAAATGTAAAACATGGCATAACTGTAACAGGCTACAGCACATACTTTCCCGTGAGCTGTTCAAAAAGAGACAAGTCAAAGAACTAAAAATGTCACAGAAGGCAGGCCATTCCAAAAGCACATCACTTTTATTATTGTTAAGGTAAGGCCTAACATGGGGCTCTGCACATGGTAGGAGTGAGTGCTTAAAAATTACCAAAACCCAGAAAGAACATGCTTCTAAAAGAGGAACCAATTTCCTGCTGAACTTCAATCAACGGGTGCCCTTCCTGACTATTTTGACTAACAAGGGTCTGTAAAAAAATAGTGTTTTATATACTATATAATGCATTATATAATGCATGTACTAAGTGAAAGAAAGCACATAAAGGAATAGGAAACACAAAAGAGCACCTGAGAATTTTTTAAAACTACCTTTTCTAACCAGAAAGACTTAAAATGTGTGTCATATAAAGATATCAGGAAAAATATTAATGGATGTGATCTAATCAGATTATTGTTTGAAGTATATATGAATATTTTGAGCATTTTAATTACACCCCTGTGTGATCTACCATAAATTTAGCATTTTCTATCTCCAGCCCATTGTTAGCCATCTCTTATGCTAATAAGCTGCATCATGGCTTGAGACCGTTGTTACCTGGATGTGGACTGGAGGTGATGAGGCTCCATTCATTGATATCTGAATTGTAGCTCTGGACCTTGTCATAGGTGCAGCTTCCTCTGTAGCCACAGTGGCCACCAATGACGTAGATAATGTCGTGTAAGACACAGGCAGTAGCATTTCCCACACCTGCATGTAAATTAAAATCACATCTTTAAATTGATTTTTCATTATTTTTTGCAATAAGTACTGAGGTAAGTTTATTGCTGTTTTGGTTATTCTTAATAGTAGATAAAAGGCATTGTTGCTAGGTGCTATGAGTAATAAATACAAGGATGAAAAAGCTCCTTGCACTCAGCATCTACACTCTTTCAAGAAAGTGAGACAGACACACAAATAATTAGAACATAAGGTACAGAATGGAAGAAGTACCATAAAAGAAGGACAAATGACTGTTATGAACATTCAGAGGAAGGAGACATTGCTTCTGACCAGGGGTATCATGGCAGGTTTAATGGAAGTGGCAGAAGTTGACTTTGTTCTTGGACTCTGGCAAGCAGAGGTGAGAGGAAGCCATTCTAAGAGGGAAAGGTGAGTGCAAAGGCTTACTGGGTGACACCAAGTGGCCCAGTTTGATCAGTGCATAAGGCACATGGGGGGTTGTGGTGTGGGATCTAAGGCTGGAATGGTAAGTTGAAGCCACAAGGTAAAGGATCCTGTATGCCCAAATAAGAAATATGGACTTAATTCAACAAGATTCTTAAAGTTTTTAATAAGAAGGGAGGAACTGAAAAGGTGGAAGGACAGGAGGCAGAAAGCTCTGGGTACTGGCCCAGGTGAGAAGTATTAAGGATTCAAATTAGAAGGGAGGCCTGGGAATAGAGGGAAAGGTATGGTGGCAAGAGATACAGGTAAAGAGACAGTCTTGACGACTTAAAGAATTAGAAACAAACAAGACAGATCCTGAGGTCTTGAGCTGGGAAAGCCAGAGACATTGGTGCCAAAGAAAAGTAAGAGGAGGAAGAAATGGGCTCAACAGAGGAAGAGGAAGAAAGGAAGATGAGGAAGTTGGCTTTTGTTGAAAATGTCAAAGTTATCTTTTAACCACCTTTTACTTAGTACTGCTATGTGCCAGGTGTAGTTCAATCTCCTTATTCATTTCTACTCCCAAATAAAAGGGAGTTTATTAGCAGGGCAGTTATAACAAGGGAAAAAAAAAGATTTGTGAGTTCCTAAATAGCCAAGTATTTATTTATTCCCTATACATCCTTAAACCAAAAATGGAAACAAACTTGAAATTTGACTACTATGGAAAGCTGCTAGTTCACCTCATGACTATAAAATAAAACAAACTTGGAAAAACGTTACCCATTCTACAGAAAAATGGAAAACTAAAAAGTCAGCGTGAGTCTGGCCAGTACTGCTCAAAACAACACATGACTAACAAAGTGTTACCCTTTCCTGAGGTGCCTAGATTTAAGCAAAAATCAAGACTTTAAAAGTATAGAGGAGCAGATGTAGCTCAAGTGGTTGAGTGCCTGCTTCCCATGTATGAGGTCCTGGGTTCAATTTCTGGTACCTCCTAAAAACAAACAAACAAATGAAAAAACCAACCTCATTGGGGAGTGGATGTAGCTCAGAGGTTGAGTACCTGTTTCCTATGTACAAGGTCCTGGGTTCAATCCCTGAAACCTACTTAAAAAAAAAACAAGATAAAAGTATAAAACTCTGGAATTTCAGACCCAGCTGGAGGGATGGATAGATGAGAGGGAGGAAAGGAGGAAGGGAAGGAAGGAGGGAAGGAAGAAAAGAAGGACAAAAAGCAAGAAAGAAGGAAATGGCAAATGTGGCAAAATGTTAACAGTGGTGGATATGGGTATTTGAAGGGGTGTTGTATGGTTTTTGTATTATTTTTGCAACTGTCCTATAAGTTTGAAATTATTTCAAAATAAAAAGTAAAAGGGAAGCAGATGTGGCTCGAGCAGCTGGGCGCCTGCCTACCACACAGGAGGTCCCGGGTTCGGTGCCTCCTAAAGAAGACAAGCAAGACAGTGAGCTGACGCTACAGGCTGGCACAGCATGCTGACGCAACAAGATGATACAACGAAATGACACAACAAGGAAAACACACAATGAGAGACACAACAAGCAGGGAACAGAGGTGGCTCAAGTCACTGGGCACCTCCCTCCCACATGGGAAGTCCTGAGTTCAGTTCCCTAAAAAAAAAAGATGAGCATACAAGGAACAGACACAGAGAGCAGACAGCAGTAGCAAACAACAGTGGAGGAGGGGAGAGAAAGAAATAAAATAAATCTTTAAAAAAATAATAAATTCAAAAAAGTACTAAACTTCCTTCTTAAAAGAAATATAATCTAAACTACAAAATCACTGCAATTATCTCACCATTAAAAAACAGAAGCAGATATGTATCTAGATGTACAATAGCAGCTAAAATATCTCAACTTTCCTTGTTTCTTTTGCAGGAGAGGAACCAGACAGGACACTCAGAACCGCCCTGGGGAGGGGTCAAGAAATAAGTAAATAGGAATCAAGCTCAGTCAGAGCCAAGAATCACAGGCTTTAAGATACCTTCTCCCACCCTATAAACTATTGCTGAACCTGCAGCATGAGAGTGGTCATGATATAGTAGGGAAACTATTTCTGCCCTATCAAAGCTGACACGTTCTTCTAATAGCTAATGATATTCATGACAATAACACCTAACATTTACTGGCTTCTTACTCTGTGCCAGACACTGTTCTAAGTACTTTGCATGCATAAATTCAATTATCCTCTCGATAACCCTCACCTAGGTAATGTCATCACCATTGCACAGATGGCAAAACTGGGGCACAAAGTAGTTAAGCAATTTGCCCAAGCTCACCAGTGTGTAAGGAGAAAGTCAGGATTTGGACCCAAGGAGTTTGGTTTCAGAACCAGTGTGCTTGATCACCCGATCATTCTGCCTCTCAGACTTCCTGCTTGTCATCCAAGGATCACACCAGGTCAGATTCCTAAACCAGGTCAAATTCCCACACCCTTACAAGCATTAAAAAAGAAACAGAAAGGCCTGGGAAGAAACATTTGGAATAAAATGACACAAATTTGGTAACAACTGACCAGTTTTTGTACAACTCCCCAATATCAGAGAATAAATGTAATTAAATTAAGAATTCAGTTTAACTTTTTGCCAGTGAGGAGGGAGAGCAAGGCTAATACATTGCCAAACACAGCAGAAAATACTATGTTTATCAAACAGATATTGAGACCTAGGAGTTCACCTGGCTCTGTGGGCCACAGCAAGGAGGGTATGGATTCTGCCCCTCCACTTTACTAAGAAAGGACTTGACTCACAAAGAGCAGAATTTATCTGTCATGGGAGAATGTACTTTGTACATAGGGTCCAAAGCTTTCAAGGTTTTAAGGAAGGGCTTCTTAAATGACAGATAATCAAAGCCTTTTGAGAGGAAAATAAGCTTAATATTTAAAAGCAATAGATCTGGTACAGAATCAAATAGGGTTCAATTTCAAGAGCAATAAAAATATATAATAAATATTTAAAAATAGACTAATGGAGAGTGGATGTAGCTCAGTGGTTGCGTGCCTGCTTCCCATGTATGAGGTCCTGGCTTCAATCCCCAGTACCTCCTAAAAAAAAAAAACAAAAAAAAAACACACAAATATAAAACTAATAAAACCACCCTGCTTTCTCTCTTCATTTAAACTTTGACTTAAATTCTTAAAACTCAAAGCAAGATTTAGGCTCAAAATAGGCTAGAGAGTAAGTAGAATGAATTCTACTGTTTTCTTTTTTTTTTTTTTTTTTTAACAAATCAATTTTATTTTATTTTTTTATTTTTTAATTTTTTTTATTTTTTTTTTTATTTTTACCGGGAGGTACTGGGGATCGAACCCAGGTCCCTCCATATGGGAGACGGATGCCCAACCATTTGAGTCACATCCGTCCCCCCGTCTACTGTTTTCTTATATAAATATTTCTTTTCTAGTCTGAATACTGTACTCTAATCACATAACTCTGACAAGCTGGGGACCCTGCTATGCTATGTTTTTACTTAGAACATTTTGGGCAACATTATTTGTATAATCCATTATAGTTCTCAGATAGCATTTCAAAGTGATAAATTTTTTCTAAAGTTACTTGCAGAAGAAATGAAACCACTGGCCTAACCCCAAATATCTGAAAAATAAAGAGTAAACATAATCTGTACTTACCTTTAATCATGTTTGCAATAGGAATCCATTTCTCTTTTAATGGGTCATAGAACTCGGCCTCTTCTGCAGGAGCCCCCTTTCTATAACCGCCTAAAGCATAGACACAGCCACCCAAGGTGACTGCACAGTGATAATACCTGGCATTGAGCATTGGCAAACCTTCTGTCCATTCATCACTTTCACTGTTATAGAGCCACACTGTGTCAAGAGCTTCTATATTATCCGTCCTGTAACCCCCAGTTACATAAATGTGGGGTCCCAAACATGTAACGCCATAGCTTTCCCTAGTATAATCCGGTATTTCTGCTCCTTGAATCCAAACATTTGTCAAAGGATCCCATATGTGAACCTCTGATAAAGGATGCCAGTAATATCCTCCAATGATGTACATTGTGGCTGTGGATCTCTGGGAAATCTCTTTATGCATGGGATTCAAAGCATTGTATATTAGAGATCGTATCTTGTTTTCGGTTAATAGGCAACTTCTTTGAAGTCCTAGAGCTGTTTTTAAGTATACTGGATCTATATCTATGTTGATATAGCTTAGAAGATTATATAAGCATTCAATTCGATTTTCTACATCATGAGCGGTCCACTTAATAATTGGCTCTATGATAGCTTCTTCTTTCCAAACACTGAGATTCTTTCTGGACAAGATAAAGAGAAACTTTTCAAGGCTGATTTCCAGAAATTCTTCTTGTTGCCATACTTCCTTAAACCTTGAACATAGTATTCTTCGAGATTCCTTCTCTAGTTCTGGACATACGTGAAATTCTGCAAAGGAGTGCATTCCAATACAATTATCAATATCCAGGTGCCTTACCAAAAACTGCTCACAAGCCTTCTTTACAGAAAGGAACTGTAACAGATCTGCTGCCTCAAGTAGGCTTTGAACATTTCTTTTAGTTATTTCAATTTGGGAAGTGTATGCATAATTCACAAGGCCTTCCAGAATATCATGGTGGATGCCAAAGAGTTTGATTTTATTTTTAAATTTTTCTTTCATGTCAGCTGTGAACATTGCCTTAAAATAATTGCTGCAAGCAGCTAAAACAGCTCGGTGACAGTGGAAGATTATGCCTGAAGGGCACTGAAGGGTAATATCAGTAAATAATCCATCCAAGTAAAATGTTCTGAATGCATCCAGAATATCCACTGGATGCGATGAATCCTTGAAAAGATAAATATAATCTTCTTGTCCTTTCAGAGCCATGGCTGCAATAAATATGAAACGATAATGCTAAATATTCCAATCATTTTAATGATAGATTAGCATCGGATACTTCAAAACGAGACTAAGTTCAGCATTCTAAGTAACAAATGCAAAATGCTGATGGACTGTTTTGTAATTGACATGATGGTCAGTTTAAATTGAGGGAAGCTCAGAACTTGAAATGAGGCCCCCAGGTTTCTCAATAGTCCTTTTGAGAAGAATTATTGATTGGCTGCTCCATTCATCCTGTCTCGGCAATCCACCTCGAGCTGGCGGTGGGGAAGGAGATCCTACACCTCGCAAGCTAAGTGCCCGAGAAATCCCCACCACCACCCCCCACCTCAGAACCGGACCTTAGCCGCCTCGGCTGGCCCCAAATCAACCTTTCTCCCGGGCTTCGTTCCCCTTTTAAGTCACAATGAGATGCCAAGAAAGGGATGGTTGAAATACAATTGGACAAGAAGAAATCTCGGAAAGGAAAGGAAATCTTGTGCTTTTTTTTCTTAAGGAGAGGAAGGAAAATGGCCCTACCTCGCCGCAGCGGGTCCATTCCCGCACCACGCCACCACCCCTCCCGCGGCAGGCGCAGGGTTTCGCGAACCCACGGCCCACGTTTCCGCCCGGAGACCGCCCCGCCCGGGGCCTGGTGCGGTCACTTGGCTCCAAGGCTATGGGCACCCGCCCGCCTGGCCGTGTCCGCTCGCCTCGGTCCCGGGCTCCGTACAGGTGTGAGGAGAACGCCGCGGGCGGCTCCGCGCACCAGGCTCGGCCCAGCCTAGCGCTCGCGCGGCCATTGTCTCCACGCCTCCACCGCGGGGCGGCGGGCGGGCTCTGCTGGCGGCGCGGCCTCCCTCTCCCGCGCCCGCTCGCGCTCGTTCCCGGCCGGCTAGCCTCGGGCGGCCGGCCGCGCCGCACCTACCTCCGGCGGCTGCTCCGGGGCGCTGGGCTGGCGGGCTAGCGGCGAGCGGGGGCGGGCGCGCCTCCAGACCCTCTGACCATCTTTGGAAGAGGCCCCGCGGAGGCTGTCTGCTAGTGCAGCTCCAGCCCACAAGCGGCTCCTATTTTGGTGCCCCAGCTCTTCCCCGCCTCCAACCGAACAGCCCCCAGCGCGTCCTGAAGGCAGGGCCACTCGCGGGTACTCCCGGGTAGCCCCGCTGCGGCCCCTCCCTGGAGGTACCCCCTACCCCGCAACACTTCTGGCCGCAGGTGGGACCCTTCCCCAGGGAAAACGCCGGAGCCGCTGGCTTGCTGCTCGTTTCTCGGGATTTCTCAATCTCACACCCACACACATACTCATGCGTTTTCTCTCCTAAAGGTACTCTGTAAATCCTGAACTAAGACCCTAAAGGGAGGAGAGAGTGTTCCCCTCCCTTAATAGTTCTCACCAGCCGGGGCCCTCAGGGTGAGGGGAGAGAGTGTAGAGGAGGGGTTCTTAACCTTTTTGTTCCACGGACCGCTTGCTAACTCCACACTATACTGTGTATTATTTAATAAATATATCACACCCTCACCAACACGTGCCCACAAAAATTTTTTTTTTTTTTTTTTTTTTCTATTTCAGTTCAAGCTCACGGACCCCTAAGAACCCCTGGTGTAGTGTGAATGCAGCAAAACTAAAGGTCTGGGGGTCAGGGTTGCCTTCAAAGTAACAGAAGTTGCCAAGGACTTTCCATAAACACCATTCCACTCCCAGCAGAGCACTCAAGGGACTAATTGGCACCCCATGGGTTAACCTGGAAGCTTTGAGAAAATCTGGGGCCAGCCAGGGCCAAGGCTAAGTCCCTGTTGTGCTAGGATTCAGGTTACCGTATTTAGAGCCTAGTAACTGGAAGGGGCAATGTTCAACTTTTCTTCCTGTTGGCGGGTCCAACACATAAAGTTGTCCACGTGTTACATCAGAAAGTTCATGTTGTTCCAACAAAAGGCAACATCAAATATTTTTATTTATCATTCATTCACACACTAGCACGGTTTATTAAATGCTTTGTGAGTGTCTGACTGTACTAAGCACCGGTGATAGAGTGGTAAGAGATGGCCCATAGCTCTCATGGAGCTTACAGTCTAGCCATCTTCAGGGAGAAGAAGGGCTGTATGAAACCACACGAGGCCCAGTGCATTTCTCAGAGTACAGATTGAGAGGTGGAATGTACAAATGAACAACCGCTAGACCATATATAACAATAGAATGAATCACATAAGAAGCCAAACCATGACCTCTGCAGCATTTGGACCAGAATAGTCAGGACTTAGTCAAGACAGCCAACTTCCCTATTTTCACCCCAATGTTTAACTCAAGACCAACCAGAGAAAGCCAAATATGCTCCCCGAACCAATCAAATAAGATGTCCAGCTTTTTGTTAGCCCCCTCCAGCTTCCCCATGCCCAACAACCTCTAATCAGAGCATATCTGAAGCCTTCCCTATTTCCCCCACTATAAAGCTTTCTCACTCCCCTGCCTGCCTTTGAGCCCCTGCTAAAAGCAAGAGATGGTGGTGAGCCGTCTTGCTATAACAACCCCTGGATAAAAAGCCCATTTGTTTTCATTTGGGTGGTCATCATTTAATTCCAAAAGTTAGACCATCTCAATTGAATTATCTGGGATTCTGATTATATAGCAACCCATCCCACCACCACCACCACCCAGACTTCTAAATGATACTCTCTGGGGTGGAGGCCTAGGAATCTGCATTCTAATCAAAGGCAGAAGGTGATTTTTGTGCAGAGTTAGGAGAATGTGTGTTGGACTCCAAATGGAAGGAAAATGAAAGATTTAACTTCTCAACATCTGGTACAGTTTGGTGGAGAAGAAAAGCATATGAGATTTAGTTTCAGGCTTAAGGTTCACCCCTGCCACTTATCTAACATGTAGCCTTGAACAAATTACAAAATTTCTCTGATCCTTAGTTTTCTAATGTGTAAAACACAGAAAATATCAATACTTTCTCAGTAAAAAAGTTATTGAAAAGATAAAATGATGAATGCAAAAGCACTTATGACATGGTATGCAAATGTTAACTATTATAACAAAGGGATATTTATACTTAATTCTCCATCAAAATGTCAATTTGGAAATCAGCATCTTATTAACATCTCTTAAAATTATGAACTTTGTAGTTAATTATAATTATAGACAATTTGTTCTTAAAAACAGATAGTGATGTTATTGTCAGTGATGCCAGTCAAGGACATGATCAAGACTAATTGAAGATGGGGTTTTCGTTCTGTTTTTGCCACTGAAATATGGAGATTGCGGTTATGTTTGTGGCTGTAGTTGCTGTTTGCCATGTCTGATGTGTAGAAAATGTTATGGTTTCTACCTAACAGCATAGGGAATTCTAGAAACTTTAAAGCGTGAACTTCTGGGAAGAGGGCAGACTAAAAAGACACAGGACTTTCTTCTCTCCCAGAAAAATAACTAGAGGAAAGGCAGAAATGGCCTGGAAAAAAAATCTTCTAGGGTTTAGGATACCAGAGGAAGACTGGACACTGCTCAAAGGAAAGATGGGCAAAGGAAAAGAATCACAACGGCAAAACTGTGAGTTAGATGCAGCAGCTGCTACTGCCCGCACATTCCCCCACACTATAGACTTTTGAATTCTCAAGTATTGGGGCCAGTGGCTACAGAAAAAAAGGGCCCTAGGGATCCACCTCCCCAGGAAAGGGGAAAGAGAGGGACACAGCCTAACATTGACTCGGTGTTTTTTGTTTTTGTTTTTTTTTTAGATTTTTATTTATTTATTCATTTATCCTCCCCTTGCTGCTTGTGCTCGCTGGGTCAGCTAACCACGCCGTGCGGGCGGGCTTGCCTTCACCAGGAAGCCCCAGGAACCAAACCCGGGGCCTCCCATATGGTAAACGGGAGCCCTACTGATCGAGCCACAGCCGCTTCCCTTGACTCGGTTTTTGATACAAAAATTTGATCCGCTTTGTCCCATGAGCCCTTCCAGGCTGGGTGGGGCCGCTATTGTTTGCCTTGGGAGCCAGCTTGGGAATAAAGAAATCCCAAACTAAGATTCAGGACTAAAGAGATCCGACCCTCTCAATCTCCGTGTCTACTAACTGGGACTGACTGTTAAGGAGGTGAAAGGGATGGAATTATTTCCTTCCTGGGAAGAGGGAGGTTGCTGCCACTGTAGGATGAAGAACTGTCTCTGAGAATGTTTGAATTACAAGGATTTTAGCCTCCAGGCAGGAAGCTATATCACATTGATCCAGTCCAGTGTTGCAGCAAACAGCTCAGACCAGGCATTGAACTGAGACGGCAACAAAGCATGCCATCTGCTGGCAGAACAAGAAAGTGCATGTGATGAAATTAATTAAAAAGTATGAGAGGCTTTTTCTGGTCTTTATAGCCTCCTTCCACAACGCCCTAATCAGATGCCTAGACATCAGCAAAATATTACAAGCCATACTAAGAAAATGGAGGACATGTCCCAAGAAAAAGAATATATAAAAGCCCCAGAAGAGATGCAAGATTTGAGACAACTAATTAACAAGATGTGCACAAATTTCCAAAATCAAATTGAGTTGAAAGACAATATGGCTAAAGAGATAAACGATATCAAGAAGCTATTGAGCGGGAAGCGGCTGTGGCTCAATCAGTAGGGCTCCCGTTTACCATATGGGAGGCCCCGGGTTTGGTTCCTGGGGCTTCCTGGTGAAGGCAAGCCCGCCCGCACGGCGTGGTTAGCTGACCCAGCGAGCACAAGCAGCAAGGGGGGGAGAAATGAATGAATAAATAAAATCTTAAAAAAATAATAATAATAATAATTAAAAAAGAAGCTATTGAGCAAGCACAAAAAAGAATTTGAAAACCTGAATAGAAAAGTAATAGAGCTCATGGGTATGAAAGACACGATAGGTGAGATCAAAAACACATTAGAGGGGGACGGATGTGGCTCAAATGGTTGGGCATCCGTCTCCCATATGGAGGGACCTGGATTCGATCCCTGAGACCTCCCAGTAAAAATTTAAAAAAAAAAAAAAAAATAATAATAATAATAAACACATTAGAGGCATACAACAGCAGACTCGAAATGATAGAGAGAAAAAGTGATACTGAAAACAGAACAGCTGAAATTGAAGAAAGAAAAGAACAGAGAGAAAAAGAATGGAAAAAAATTGAGCAAAGGCTCAGGGGCTGAAAGACAACACAAAATGCAACATCATATGTGCCATGGGAGTTCCAGAAGAAGAAGAGAAGGGAAAGGGTGCTGAAAGAGTATTTGAGGAAATAATAGCTGAAAATTTCCCAACTCTCACAAAAGAAATGAACTTACACATCCAAGAAGCTCAGTGTACCCCAATCAGAATAAATCCAAATAGACCTACTCCAAGACACATACTATTCAGAATATCAAACATCAAAGACAAACAGAAAATTCTGAGAGTAGCAAGGGAGAAGAAGCAAACCATCATATACAAGGGATACCCAGTAAGACTTAGTGCAGATTTCTCATCAGAAACCATGGATGGGAGAAGACAGTGGTATGATACAATTAGGATATGGAAAGAGAAAACTGCCAACTGAGAATTCTTTATCCAGCAAAATTGTACTTCAAATATAAAGGTGACATATGGATGAACCTGGAGGACATTATGTTAAATGAATCAAGCCAGACACAAAAGGACATACTGTATGATTGCATTACTATGAACCAAATATATTGTATAACATACTGTATGATTAAAAAAAAAATTATATGTATCCAGTACATTTATTTGAGAAATGTAAAAAAAAAAAAAAAAATTAATTGAGTATAAAGTATTCACAAACAGAAACTGAGAGAGTTCATAAAAAAAAAATCCACCTTTCCAGGAAATATTAAAGGAAGCCTTAGAGCCTGAAAGAAAAAGACAGAAGATAGAGGCTTGGAGGAAAGTATAGAAGAAAGAATAAAAGAAAGGATAACCAAAAGAGTAAAAATGACAGATGAAAATAAGTTGTGACATATGAAAACCAAAGAATAAAATGGTGGAAGTAAATAATGCGTTACAGCAATATCATTGAATGTGAATGGATCAAACTCCCCAACCAAAAATTATAGGCTGACAAAATGGATTAAAAAACATGAGTCATTCATATGCTGCTTACAAAAGACTCACCTTAGACTTAGGGATACAAACAGGCTGAAAGTGAAAGGTTGAAAAAGATACTAAACGCAAATAGTAACCAAAAATGAGCAGGGGTAGCTATACTAATATCAGACAAAACAGACTTTAAATGCAAAAAAGTTAGAGAGATACATAAGGTCATTATATATTAATAAAAGGGACAATCCACCAGGAAAATATAACAGTCATAAATATCTATGCACCTAACCAGGGTGCCCCAAAATACATGAGACAAACTCTGGCAAAACTGAAGGGAGAAATAGACACCTCTACAGTAGTCATTGGAGACTCAACACCCCACTCATATCATTAGGTAGAACAACTTGACAGAAGATCAACAAGGAAACAGAGAACTTGAACAATATGATAAACTGAGAGCATTGACACGAATACACATCTGCACATCTTTGTTCATACTGATGTTATTCACAATTGCCAAAAGTTGGAAACAACTCAAGTGTCCATCAGCCAATGAACGGATAAACAAACTGTGTTGTAGTCACACAATGGAATATTATGCAGCTGTAAGAAATGATGTCGTAAAGCATATGACAATGACAAATTGGAGGACATTGTGTTGAGTGAAGCAAGCCAGACACAAAAGGACAAATACTGTATGATTGCATTATTATGAACTAAATATATTGTTAAACATAGTGTATGATTCCATTTATATAAAATGTAAATATAAATCAATTTATAAAGATGAATTTGATTAGTGGTTATATAGTGCTAGGGAAGGCCTGCTAAGGGGTGTGGAATTTTTCTTTTTTGAGTAATGAAATAATTCTAAAATTTTTTGTGATGAATGCACGACATTTTGATTTTACTAAAATCGTTGATTATACATTTTAGGTAGATCATATGGTATGTGAATATATCTCAATAATGCCCTAATAATGATTGAAGTGGTGAACACACAACTGTGTGATTATACCAAATGCCATTGATTGTATACTTTGGATGAATTATATGCTTTATTAATATGTATCAATAAAGTTGATATGTTAAAAATATTCATTAACATTCAGAGGATGATTGTTGTGCTCTGACAGAGCTGTGGACTTGGTGATAAGGAAATTTGTATAAGTGGCTCTGAGGATAACCAGTTTAGTATGTACAGTTGCTCTACCTTCACCTGATTCACAAATAAAAGGTATGGACCTTTAAGATTTAAGTAGGTGGTTCTCACATGGGGGGTTGTTTCCTTTCTACTATTAATGTGGTGAATTATATTGGTTGACTTTCTTATGTCGAACAACTCTTACATTTCTGGAATAAATCCCAATTGGTCATGATATAGAATCCTTTTATTTATATATATATATATATATATATATATATTTTTTTTTTTACAAAAATGTTATTTATATATATATATACATATATTTTAAGAGGTGCTTAGATTACCCAAAATATTACACGGAACCCACTGGGATTCCCATGTTGCCCACCTCCCACATCTCCCACCACATCCCACACAAACATCTCCCACAAGTGTGGCCCACCACCCTCAATGGACTTACACATCCTGGGGCCTTGCCACCAACCATAGACCACAGTTCACACCGTAGACCACACTCTCTCCCACTCAGTTCTGAGTGGTGTGTGCTGATTTAAAATGGCCTACATCCGTTGCCACAACGGTACTCAGGACAACCTCTAACTCCCAAAGAAGCCCCTGTATTTCAACTGCTCATCCCCTCCCTACCCCAAAAGTGTCAAGTGGCCACTGGCTCCACCTCATTGTTATAATTTCTTCCATTGCTAGAATCACCATATGTGTACAACAGAATACCATCAAGTCCACTCTAGTCCATAGTTCTTCCCCCAATCCTGAGGGGACTGGGATGGTGATGTCCATATAGAATCCTTTTAATGTGCTGTTGGATTCTGTTTGCTAGTATTTTGTTGAGGATTTTTGCATCTATATTCATAAGGGATATGGCCTATAATTTCCTTTTTTTGTGATATCTTTATCTGGTTTTGGTATCTGGGAAATAATGGCCTCATAGGGTGAGTTAGGAAATATTTCCTCCTCTTCAATATTTTGGAAAAGTCTGAGAAAGATTGGTGCTAATTTTTCTTTGAATGTTTGGTAGAATTCACCAGTGAAGCCATCTCCTTCTGAACTTTTTCTTTGTTGGAAGGTTCTTGATTTCCGATTCAAACTATTGTTTCTATTTCTTCTTGAGTAGATTTAGGTAATTTGTGTGTTCTAGGAATTTGTCTGTTTTATCTAGGTTATATAATTGGCATGTAATTGTTCAGAGTATTCTCTTATAATCCTTTTATTTCTGGAAGATCAGTCGTAATGTCACCCCTTTCATTTCTAATTTTAGTTATTTGTGCCTTCTCTCTTTTTCTCATTGTTAGTTTAGCTAAAGTTTATTGATCTGTTCAAAGAACTGACTTATGGTTTCATTGATTCTCTCTATTGTTTTTTTAACAAATCAGTTTTATTGATGCATAATAATAAAGCATAAATCCAACCAAAGTGTACAATCAATCGCATTTGGTACAGTACCATATTTGTGCATTCATCACGCCAGTCATTTCTAGGGCATCTTCATTATTCCAGCAACAATTACAACAATATAGAAGACAAAAACCAACCAAACAAACAAGCAAAACTCATCACCTCTCAATATCTCAATGCTTCCCCTGCCATACATAGCTGCTGTTCTGTTTCCTTCTCTCTAGTTTATTTGTATTTATATTTTGTAAAAACAGTCTTATATATGCAATATCACCCATATTTGTATTTTCCATGAGGTTTCACTATGTTACATTTTTCAGCTTTCCTTATAGTAACATAACTGTCTTTAGGCTCTCCCTTTCAACCACTGTCATACCCAAATAATAGCTCTGCTAGTCACAAACAGCATGATGTGCTCTCAACATTTCCACTCATTTGCAAAGATTTACAAACATCCTTTTAACTAATTCTGCACAGATTAACCATCAGCTTTCCATTCTCTACCCTCATTCTTTTTTCTAGTGATGTAAATTCTAAATATTAATTCCATGAATTTACGTAATATATTTACTTCATAATAGCGCAATCATACAGTATTTGTCCTTTTGTGCCTGGCTTGTTTCACTCAATACAATGTCCTCCAGCTACATCCATGTTTTCATATGCTTCATGACTTCATTATTCTTACCACTGCATAATATTCCATCGTGTATATGCACCACAATTAGTTTATTCATTCATCAGTTGATAGATACCTGGGTTGTTTCCAACTTTTGGCTATCATGAATAATGCCACTATGAACACCGGTGAGCAAATGTATATTCGTGTCACTGCTCTCGGTTCTTCTGGATATATACCTATTAATGGTATTTCTGGGTCATATGGCAAGTCTATATTCAATTTCCTTAGGAACTGCCAAACAGTTCTCCACAGTGGCTGTACCATTCTACATTCCCACCAACAGTGAATAAGCATTCCTATCTCTTCACATCCTCTCCAACATTTACAGTTTTCCGACTTTTTAATAGTGGCCAGTCTAATAGGTGTGAAATGATACCTCATTGTAGTTTTGATTTGCATTTCCCTAATCGCTGGTGATGTTGAACATTTTTTCATGTGTTTATTCGCCATTTGTATTTCTTCCTTGGACAACCGTCATTTCAAGTCTTTTACCCATTTTTAAATCAGGTAGTTTGTCTTTTTATTGTTGAGGTGTATGATCTCCTTTTATATCATGGATATTAAACCCTTATCAGATATGTGATTTCCAAATATTTTCTCCCATTGAGCCGGCTGCCTTTTCACCCTTTTGACAAAGTCCTTTGAGATACAAAAGTGTATAATTTTGAAGAGGTCCCATTTATCTATTTTCCTTTTGTTGCTAAAGCTTTGGGAGTAAGGCTTAAGAAACTATTGCTTCTCACTAGATATTGAAGATGTTTTCCTACATTTTCTTCAAGGAACTTTATGGTTATTGCTTTCATATGTAGGTCCTTGAACCATTTTGAGTTAATTTTTATATAAGGTGTGAGATAGGGGGTTCTCTTTCTTTCTTTCGGATATGGCTATCCAGTTCTACCATCGCCATTTGTTGAACAGATTGTTCTGGCCCAGCTGGGTGGGCTTAACAGCATTGTCAAAAATCATTTGACTGTATAATAAAGGGAAAACATTTTTTTAAAAATCACTTGTCTGTAGATGTTAGGGTCTGCTTCTGAGTTCTTGTTCCGGTTCCATTGGTCCATCCATCTGTTTTTATGCCAGTGCCATGCTGTTTTTACCACTGTAGCTAAGTAACATGCTTTAAAGTCAGGAAGTGAGAGACCTCCAACTTCGTTATTCCTTTTAAAGATATTTTTGGCTATTTGGGGCCCCTTACCCTCCCAAAGAAATTTTATTGTTGGCTCTTTCATTTCTGCAAATAAGGCTGGTGGGATTTTTATTGGGATTGTGTTGAATCTGTAAATCAGTTTGCATAGATTTGACACCTTAACAATATTTAGTCTTCCAGTCCATGAATGCAGAATGTCCTTCCATTTAAGTCTTCGGTTTCTTTTAGCAATGTTTTGTGGTTTTCTGAATACAGGTCCTTTATGTCCTTGATTAAGTTTATTCCCCAATATTTGATTGTTTTAGTCACTATTATAAATGGAATTTTTTTTCTGATTTACTCCTCAGAATGCACATCAGTAATGTATAGAAGTGTTATTGATTTTTTAATATTAACCTTGTATCCCGCCACTTTGCTGAACTTGTTTATTGATTTTAGTAGCTTTGTTGTGGATTTTTCAGGATTTTCTAGATATAGGATCATATCAGTGAATAGTGAAAGTTTTACTTCTTCCTTTCCTATTTGGGTGTCTTTTATTTCTTTTATTTATTTATTTATTTTAAAAGATTTATTTATTGCCCCCCCCCCCCCCGTTGTTTGCACTTGCTCTCTGTTCTCTGTGTCCATTCACTGTGTGCTCCTCTTCTCTTTAGGAGGCACTGGGAAACGAACCTGGGACCTCCCATGTGAGAGAGAGGCACTTGAGCCACCTCAGCTCCCTGCTTTGTTGTGTCTCTCATTGTCTTTCCTCTTTGTGTCTCCTTTTTGTGTCATCTTGTTGCATCACCTCACCGCACCTGCCCATTGCTCCAGCTCACTGTCTTGCTTGTCTTCTCCAGGAGGCACCAGAAACTGAACCCAGGACATCCCATGTGGTAGGCAGGAGCTCAATCGCTTAAGCCACATCCACTTCCCCCCTTTTATTTCTTTAGCTAGCCTAATTGCCCTAGGTAGAACCTCTAGCACAATATTGAATAATAATGGTGACAGTGGGCATCCTTGTGTTGTCCCTGATCTCGGCAAGAAAGCTTTCAGTCTTTCACCATTGATTACATTGACAGGTGTAGGTTTTTCATATATGCACTTTACCATATTGAGAAAGCTTCCTTCTATTCCTACCTTTTGGAGTGTTTTTATCAAGAAAGAGTGCCATATTTTGTCAAATGTCTTTTCTGCATCAATAGAGAGGATCATGAGATTTTTCTTCTTCAATTTATCAATGTGGTTTATTACACTAGTTGATTTTCTTGTGTTGAACCACCCTTGCATACCTGGGATAAAACCCACTTTATTGTGGTGTATAATTCTTTTAATATGCTTTTGGACTCAGTTTGCAAGTATTTTGTTGAGGATATTTGTATCTATATTTATTAGAGATATTGGTCTGTAATTTTCTTTTTTTGTAGTATCTTTATCTGGTGTTGGCATTAGGGTGATGTTGGCTTTGTAGAATGCGTTTGATAGCATTCTTTCCTGCTCAGTTTTTTGGAAGGGCTTGAGCAAGATTGGTATTAGATCATCTTTTAATGATTGGCAGAATTCACCTGTGAAGCCATCTGGTCCCAGGCTTTTCATCTTTGGAGGTTTTCATTTGTTTTTGTTTTTGTTTTTAAGATTTATTTTATTTCTCCCCCCTCATAGTTTGTGCTTGCTGTCTGCTCATTGTGTGCTCTCTGTGTCTGCTTGTCTTTTTTTTTTTTTTAACTTTATTTTGAACATTTAATAATTGAAAATATAAACAATTAAAAACTAAAAAGAAAACACAGTTGAATAAAAACATATATTTCTCAATTAAATGTACTGAATACATATATATTTTTTTGAACCATACAATATGTTACACAATATATTTGTTTCATACAGTATTTGACCTTTTGTGTCTGGCTTGCTTCACTCAACATAATGTCCTCCAGGTTCATCCATGTTGCCATATGCTTTATTATGACTTCATATCTTCTTATAGCTGCATAATATTCCATCATGTGAATACATCACAGCTTGCTTATCCATTAATCGGTTGATGGACACCTGGGTTGTTTCCAACTTTTGGTAATTGTGAATAATGCTGTTATGAACATCAGTGTGAAGATGTCTGTTTGTGTCACTCCTCTCTGTTCTTCTGGGTCTATACCCAGTAGTGGTATTGCCAGGTCATGTGGCAAGTCTATAGTCAACTTCTTTAGGAACTGCCAAACAGTCCTCCACAGTGGCTGTACCATTCTGCATTCCCACCAACAGTGAAGAAGTGTTCCTATCTCTCCATATCCTCTCCAACACTTGTACCTCACTGTTTTTTTAATAGTGTCCATTCTCATAGGTGTGAAATGATATTTCATTGTAGTTTTGATTTGCATTTCTCTAATCATTAGTGATGTTGAACTTTTCTATATGTGTTTTTTTTCCATTTGTATTTCTTCTTTGGACAAATATCTATTCAAGTATTTTCCCCATTTTTTTAATTGGGTCTTTTGTCTTTTTATTGTTGAGTTGTAACATGTTTTTATATATCCTGGATATTAAACCCTTATCGGATATGTGATTTCCAAATATTTTTTTCCCATTGAGTTGGCTGCCTTTTCACCCTTTTGACAAAGTTCTGTGAGGTGCAAAATTGTTTAATTTTGAGGAGGTCCCATTTACCTATTTTTTCTTTTGTTGCATGTGCTTTGGGTGTAAGGTCCAAGAAACCACCACCTACTACAAGGTCTTTTTTTTTTTTTTTTTAAGATTTTATTTATTTATTCATTTATCCCCCCCTTGCTGCTTGTGCTCGCTGGGTCAGCTAACCACGCCGTGCGGGCGGGCTTGCCTTCACCAGGAGGCCCCGGGAACCGAACCTGGGGCCTCCCATATGGTAAACGGGAGCCCTACTGATTGAGCCACAGCCGCTTCCCTACTACAAGGTCTTGAAGAGGTTTCTCTACGTCCCTTGTACGTGACCGTTTGCTTCTCCCTTTCTCTTCTGAGAATATTCTCTTTCTCTTTGACATTTGACATTCTTAGTAGTATGTGTTTTGGAGTAGGTCTATTTGGATTTATTCTGATTGGGGTCTGGTGTGCTTCTTGGACATGTAAGTTCATTTCTTTCATGAGAGTTGGGAAATTTTCAGCTATTATTTTCTGAAATGCTCTTTCTGCCCCTTTCCCCTTCTCTTCTCCTTCTGGAACTCCCATGACACATATGTTGTTGCATTTTGTGTTGTCAAAGTCTCTGAGCCCTTGCTCAATTTTTTCCATTCTTTTCTATCTCTGTTCTTTTCTCTCTTCTATTTGAGCTGTTCTGTCTTCGAGATCACTTTTTCTTTCTTCTATCATTTTGAGTCTGCTCTTGTATACCTCAAATATGTTTTTTGTTTGTTTGTTTGTTTGTTTGTTTGTTTATCTCTGGATTTTTAATATAATAGAGACCAGTGGAAACAATGTAAATTTCCAGTTATATGGAAGTGTACAAATTATACTTTGGCTACACAGTGCGTTACAATGCAGCTATTTTAATTCATGTTACAAGAGAATATTTAACACCATGAAACGATCATGATACATTATACAGTGTGATTCCATTCTTACTGTGTTTAATACACACATCTATATCAGGCATGAATTTGTTCCTTACATGAGGTGCAAGAACTATCACATTTTTTTATTTTTCTAAGCCAGATGAAATTTGGCTTGGAGCCCCATCTTGCCTCACTAACAGGAAGAGCCATGTCAGGAACTGTTGGGGCTCCCTGCCACTGACAAACACATGCATTTTCCTTTGGATCTTGTTACTATCCCAAGGCTGATGTGGTGCCAATAAATGGGGAAGGCTCCTGGTTCTTAGACCATGGTATTTACCTCTGTGGCCATTGCTTCTTGAAGTATATCTTTTTTTTTTTTTTTTTTCCATTTGTTTTTCAAAGTATATCATAATATCACCAAGGACTGCAGTTCTCTCATAGCACTGGCTTGTTACAAGCTTGGCCACAAGAGGTTCCTGCCACTGTTCTCAAAGCAGTGTGGTAGTTTGAGGTTTTTGTGGGCCCCAGAAAGTTATGTTCTTAAATTAATCCATTCCTGTGGGTGTGAACGTATTGTAGGTGGGACCCTTTGATTAGATTAGTTAAGGACCATCAAATATGTTTTTGATCTTACCTATTGGGTCTTTCATTCCCATGAGCTCTGTTGCATTTCTGTTCAGGATTTTAAATTCTTCTTTGTGTTCGCTCAATGTCTTCTTTTTTTTTTTTTTTGTGAGTCACCAGGTTTATTTTTCATGAGTTTATATAGGGACTTTATGCGGGTAAATTCCTAAGCAAGTGGGCAGGTGGGGTTTACAAAAGTGAAGTGTGAGTTTAGCTTATTTTTTAAAGCAGAGGGCCTTAGGGAGGAGAGGAGAAGAGTCATTATTTTTGTAGATTCTAGACAAAAGGGGGAGGAGGGTGCTTATCTCCCTTAGTTGTGGATTCCAAGGGAGAAAGGGTAGGAGGGGCGGTTATTTTTCTAAAGCTGCGGGTTTCTGCTGAGGGGGCGAAGCAGGTTGCAGCACTTTCTTCATCACTCTGATCCAGGATAAAATTCAAGAACCATATTTGGGATGGTCTATCTGACTTGATGGTCCATATAGAGGCAGGTTCCCCAAAGGGGCACTTTGGGGCTGCCAGCCAAGGAGTGCCTTAATAGGGTTCTATCCAAATAAGGGATCCTCAGGTCTGGTGAGGGGGTCCCCAGTCAGCTGGAGTGTGGGCAGCTTTCTGCCCAAAGCTTGCCCTGAGAAGGCTGGGAGTCATTTCTCTTCTAATAGGTCTTCCTCCTGTCTCAATGATGGCTTTGCTGAGCCTGTGGATTTGACACAAACAAGTGCCAGAAAATCTTGAACAAGGAGACCTGCAGGTATACTGTGGTAGAGAAGAACCCAAGAAAGACCCGTGCTTTCAAAACAAGGATAAGGTCATGTGCCCCTAGTAGGCCAGGGCCCCAGCATGACAGTGCCCAGGCCTTCCCAGTCCTCATCTCTTATGGCCTTCAAAGTCTATGATTGTGCAGCCCTATCTATCAGTAAAAAAGAACATTTGAGCAAACACTTGAATCTGTCTGTTTTAGTTTCCCAAAGAACTGCCGCTGTAAAGTACCAGACATGGGTTGGCTTTTATAAAGGGGATTTATTCAGGGTAAAAGCTTCAATTTCCAAGGCCATAAAATATCCCAAACCGGGCATCAACAGAGATGCTTTCTTATGAAAGTCAGCTGCCACGTGGTAAAGCAAGACGGTGGGCGATCTCTGTTGAGGTCTCTGCCTTCCTCTCCAGAATCTACTGTCTCCTGGATCGTAGCTGTGGATGAACCTGGAGTAGGGCTAGTCTTTTTCCGGGCCTCCTCTATCAGTCTCAGCTGCTCTGCTTTCTTTCTGAGTTCAGCTGCAAGCTATCTGGCAGATGGCTCATCTCTCCCTGGCCCTCAGCTCTTTGAGGCTCTCAGGGGCTTCTGTCCTTGTAGCTCAGCTGTGGGCAAAAACTGCAGTCCTCTCTCTCATATTGTAGGATCAAATATGGCTGCTCCCATTTCCTGTGTCAATGTCTTCTTGATGTCATTTATCTCTTTAACTATATCGTCTTTCAACTCATTAATTTGATTTTTGAAATTTGTGTGCATCTCACTGATTAGTTCTCTTAAATTCTGCAACTCTTCTGGGGCTTTGTTGTATTCCTTTTCTTGGGCCATGTCTTCTATTTTCTTAGTATGGCTCATAATTTTTTGCTGATATCTGGACATCTGATTAGGATGTAGTTTACTCAGATGCTCAATCTCTTTCTCTTTTGTAGGGATTTAGTGGCAGGAGACTGTGGGTTAACACTGCTCTTTGATTTTTTTTAAAACAATTTATTGAAGTATATCATTCATACATGAACATACATAAACTATAAGTGTTCAGTAAACATCGTGATCTTACAAAACAAATATGCATAACATCATACAGGGCTCCCACACATCACCCCCCCACCCATTGTTGTGAATCATTTGTTAACAAATCATGAAATACATCATCAAAGTATTACTACTAACTATAGTCTGTATCTTCCTCCCCTACACATTTTTTAAGGATTTATTATTTTATTTATCTACTTTTATTCACTTTTACCCCCCCCACCCCACTTTTGCTGTTTCTGTATCCATTTGCTGGGCATCTCTCTGTGTCCATTTCCTGCCCTCTATTCTCATACTTCTCCTCCTTTCTTCACTGGAATTCAATCCTCAGAATCTCCGATGTGGGAGAGAGGTGTCTACCGCCTGTGCCACCTTAGTTCCTTGTTTTTCGGTGTGTCTTGTCTTGGCTCTCCCCTGTGCCACTCTCCTGTTACATCATCATCTTCCTGCATGGCTCGCGGGGCCAGATGGCTCACCCATGGACGGTGTCTGATGGCTCACCTGCTCGCGGGGCTTGGCGCCTCACCCACTCACGGGGCCTGGTGGCACACCTGTGCAGAGGGCCTAGTGGCCCATGAGCCTTCTATATGTTTCTTTTTAAAATTTTTACTGGGAGGTCCTGGGGGTCGAACCCAGGTCCCTCCATATAGGATATGGACACCCAACCACCCAAGCCACATCCATCCCCCTGCTATGTCTCTTAAGGTTGACCAAAGATACCCAAAGTTACAGTCTTTTCCCATACAGAATGGTCATATAATAAATCAGGCTTAGTTTATCACCAGCATTGTAAAAACCAGACCTAGGGAGAAAAACTAGGTCTGGGGACACATGCATGGTTTCTAATATAATGAATGTTTAGCCTACCCTGATTATCACAAAATCAGGACAGCGAGAATATTCATACTGCTCTTTGATTTTTGGCTCAACCTGGATTGTTAGTATTGTCCTGCTGTTTGCTTAAAACTGGGCACTGGACCCAGTAATTGGTTGTAGAGTTGCTTCCTAGGGCTTTGGGCAGGGAGGCTATAGAGGCCTGAAATAGCCTCTCCTAATTATTTTTAATTTTCTTGCATGCATTTACTTGGTCTGCCAGGAGATGTTGCTCTTTGGCAGCTCTCAGTTCAATACATGGTCAGAGTGTATTTGTTGCAACACAGACCAGATCAATGTGATAGAGCTTCCTGTCTGGAAGCTAGGAGCCTTGTAATTCAAACTTTCTCTGAGACAGTTCTCCAGCCTTCTCTGTCAGCCCCCTCCCTTTTCCTGGCTAGAAAATATTTCCACTCCCCTCTGAGTCCTCAACAATCAGTCCCTGTTAGTAGAAGAGGAGATTGGGAGGGTTGTATATCTTTAGCCCCTTGCAGGCCCCAAGGCAAACAATGGTGCAGCCCCACCCAGCCTGGAAGGGCTCATGGGACACACCAGACCAAATTTATGAGTCAAAACATAAGTCAAACTTAGGTTGTGGGGAAGCGGCTGTGGCTCAATCAGTAGGGCTCCCGTTTACCATATGGGAGGCCCGGGTTCGGTTCCCGGGACCTCCTGGTGGGGCCGGGCCCGCCCGCACGGCGTGGTTGGCTGACCCAGCGAGCGCAGGCAGCAAGGGGGGCATAAATGAATAAATAAATAAAATCTTTAAAAAAAAAAAAAAAAAAAAACTTAGGTTGTGTCCCTCTCTCTCCCCTTTCCTGGGGTGTCCTCAACAATTAGTCCCAGCTAGAAGAGAGGGAGATTGCAAGGGTCCAATTTCTCCAGCCTTTCACTGGCTCCCAGGGCAAACCACTGTGTGGTCTCACCCAGCCTGGAAGGGCTCATGGGACACAGTAGACCAAATTGTGGGTCAGAAGCTGAGTCCACCTTAGGCTGTGTCCCTTTCTCTCCCCTTCCTTGGGGTGGTAGATCCCTGGAGCCCCCTTTGTCTGTAGTTGCAGGCCCAGAGGCCCGAGAATTCTAAAGTGTCTTTAGTGTGGGGGATGGTGCCAGCAGGAGCAGCCACTGGTTTCAACTCATGGTTCTGCCATCCAAATTTTCCTCCCTTGTCCCTCTCTCCTCTGGGTGGTGTCCAGCCTTCGCCTGCTGTCCCAAACCCTAGAAGATTTTATTCGGGGCTGTTTCAGCCTGTCCTCTGGCTATTTTTCTGGAGGAGAAGAGATTCCTGTGTCTTACTAGCCCACCATCTTCCTGGAAGTTTGCTTTTCTCTTAATGCTTTCAGAATCCTCTTTTTATCTCTGATATTTGTCATTCTGAATAGTAGGTGTCTTGGGGTATGTCTATTTGGATTTATTCTGTTTGGGGTGCATTGTCCTTCTTGGATATTGATATTAATGTCTTTCAAAAGGGTTGGGAAGTTTTCAGTCATTTTCCCCCAAATATTCTTTCTGCCCCTTTTCCATTTTCTTCTCCTTCTGGGGCACCAACAATGCATATGTTTGTGGGTTTCATGTTGTCATTCAACTCTCTAAGTCCCTGTTCCATTTCTTCCATTCTCTTCTCTTCCTGTTCTCTTGTCTTTTCCAGTTCAGATGTTCTGTCTTAGAAATCACTATTTCTGTCTTTGAGCATTTCAAATCTGCTCTCATGTGACTCTAATGTTTTTTGTGTTTTTTAAAAGATTTTATTTATTTATCCCCCCTTACTGCTTGTGCTTGCTGTATCCATTTGCTGTGTGTTTTTCTGTGTCTGCTTGTCTCCCTTTGTTGGGTCGTCCTGCTGCATCAGTTCACTGAGCCGCAGGCTGGCTTGCTTTCACCAAGAGGCCCTGGGAATCGAACCCGGGGCCTCCCGTATGGTAAACAGGAGCCCCATCGATTGAGCCACATCCGCTTCCCTCTAATATATTTTTTATCTCACCCATTGTGTCTTTCATTCCCATAAGGTCTGTTACTTTTCTTTTCAGGCTTTCAAATTGTTCTTTATGCTCACCCAGTGTCTTCTTTTTTTTTTAAAGATTTTATTTATTTATTCATCCATCCCCCCCTTGCTGCCTGTGCTCGCCGGGTCAGCCAACCACGCCGTGCGGGCGGGCCCGCCTTCACCAGGAGGCCCCGGGAACCAAACCCGGGGCCTCCCATATGGTAAACGGGAGCCCCACTGATTGAGCCACAGCCGCCTCCCCCAGTGTCTTCTTAATATCCTTTTTCTTTAGTCATATTTTCTTTCAATTCTTTAAATTGATTTAGTAGAGTTGTGTGAATATCATTGATTCATTTTCTTAAATCCTCTATATTTTCAGAAGCTTTGGTTTGTTTCTTTGGCTGGGCTATCTCTTCCTGTTTCCTAGTATGGCTTGTAATTTTTTGCTGATGTCTAGGCATCTAAATACATTGGTGAATTTACTTTGATGGCCACTTTCTCTGTCTTGCTTATTGTTTTTTTTCCCACAGCTCTTCTTTGATATTTGGTTCTACTTATTCTAAGTCTTTAAAATTGCTCAGCTTAAGTTAGCAAAATTGTAGCAGGGGCTCACTAATGGGGTGCAGATTTTCTCCCAGGAGTTAGTGTACAGAGAGTACCAACAACAGTTTTTGTCCAAGCAATTTCCAGACCAACCAGCAGATTGCGCTCATTGGTACACCTTTCCAAGGAGGTATATCTCTCTGTTTTTCCTGTGTTTTGGTCTGGCAAGTGCCAAGATTCAAAGCAGACTCTGCTGGCTGAATTCACAGAAGAAAAGCCTCCCCCACCCCCATCCCTGCTCCTGTTTTCCTTGTAACAGCTGACAGGGAGGAAGATATCTGTTCCATTCTCAGTCTGCTGCAGTGAGCCAGGGGTTTTACCCCAGCTTAATATCTTGGTGGTGGTGGGGAAGCCCCTCCCAGCTGCAGGGGTTTGGTAACTCATGTTTGTTGTTTCTGTCCCTCACCCTCCTAGGAGTTGTGAAGCACTGTCCTGGTCTGCTGACCCCCAATGCAGATCCCTTAGCCAGCTTTTGGCTCTTTCTCCATTGTTTTTATGAGACAGTTGAGCCTTGCTTGTCTAATTTGCCACCATCTTCCCATAAGTCCTCCTCTCTATTGTTTTTTTTTCCTTCTATTCTTTATTTCATTTATCGTCACTCTAATCTTTTTTTTTTTTTTTTTTTTTTTAGGTACCAGGGATTGAACCCAGGACCTCATACATGGGAAGCAAACCACTGAGCTACATCCACTCCCCAATGAGAGCTGGGTTTTTTGTTTGTTTTGAGTTGGTACCGAGGATTGAACCTGGGACCTTGTACATGGGAAACAGACTCAACCACTTGAGCTACATCTTGCTCCCCTCTACTCTAATCTTTATTACTTCCTTCCTTCTGCTAACTTTGGTTTAGTTTGCTCTCCTTTTTCAAAGTACCTTAAGGTCTGAAGTTAGGTTATTAATTTAAGATCTTTTTTTTTTTTTTTAATGTAGGTATTTATAGCTATAAATTTCCCTCTGAGTACTGCATTTGCTGCATCCCATAACTTTTGGTAGGTTGTGTTGTAGTTTTCATTTCATTCATCTCTCTATGGTTTCTAATTTCCCTTGTGATTTCTTCTTTGTCCCCATTGGTTGTTTTAGAGTGTGTCATTTAATTTCCACATATTTGTGGATATTCCTTTGTGGTCAGAGAAGATACTTTGTATAATTTCAATCTTTTAAAATTTACTGAGATTTGTTTTGTGACCTAATATATGATCTATCCTGGAAAACAACCCATGTGCACTTGAAAATAATACGTATTCTATCATTGTTGTTCTATAAAGTCCTGTTAGGTCTATTTGGTTTATAGTGTTGTTCAAGTCCTTTATTTCCTTATAAATCTTCTGTTTAGATGCTCTATCCATTACTGAAAATGGTGTATAAAAGTCTCCTACTATTATTGTAGAACCACATAGTGGTCCCTTCAATTCTTCAACATTTGCTTCATGAGTTCTCTGTTGATGGCTTATCAGCCAGGGGACCCTTTCAGCAGCTACAGGATGCCCATATTTCTTACCATGTGGCTGCCCATTTTAAAACAAGCAATAGCATATTTAATCCTTCTCATGCTTTGAATTACAGACTTTCTCATCAGTAACCAGCTGGGGAAAACACTGCTTTTAAAGGGCCCATGTGACTGAGTCAGGCCCACCCACACTATCTCCCCATTTAAAGGTCAGTGGTGCCATATAACATAACCTAATCATGACAGTAAAATCCATAAAAATCACAGTCCCAGGGATTATGCAAAGATTGTACATCAGGGAGCAGGAAATCTTGGGGACCATTTTAGAAATCTGCCTACCACAGCTATCTTAGAGTCTCATGTGCAGGACAGGAGATTCCTCTACTCTCTATAGGGTATAGATAGATAGGATTCTGTCCAATCCTATCATGACTTTAATAGGTCACAAGTAACTTTAACATATGTATTTTATAAGCTCACATTTCAGTATAATAAAGACTGATCAGAAAGAATTTGCTTTTCTATGGGGGAAACATAGGGATTCTTCTGTTTGCAAAGGGAAAAACTTAAAGAAAAAGAATCTTACATTTTAAAAGCCTAATTAATGTATATTGCATTAGTCTGTGAAATCTGTCAGCCTTTTATAAAGGGTATTTATTTGGGGTAAAAGCTTACAGTTACAAGGTTGTAAAAAGTCCAACTCAAGGTTCTTTCTCACCAAAATCAGTTTCCATGTGTTGAAGCAAGATGGTGGCTGATTTCTGGCTGATCTCTGCCTTTCCCTCTGGGCTTCCTGTTCCTCTTGAGGCTTTGCTTCTTCCCAATTTCAGCTGTAGGCATAGGGCTTTTCTCTCAGGACTTCTTGTATCAGTCTCAGCTCACTTCCCAAGGTCAGCTGTGAGCTATCAGGCAAAATGGTTCATCTCTCCCTGGGGTTTTAGCTGTTTGAGTGTTCTACTTTCTGTCACATAGCAGGATCAAAAAAGAAAGACTTCTCTCCTTTTTGTCTGTGTTTTGTGTCCATTTATATCAGACCCTGTGAGGGGGTGGGGATTTAACCTGAGTCACACTCACTGATGAATTCAAATAAAAAAGCCTTAATCTTAATAGGTAATCTAATCAAAGTCACCTCAGCTGAATTTAATGAACTCAAAGGATATCACACCCAGAGGAACAGATTAGTTTATAAAAATAATCTTTCTCTTTTTGGGATTCATAAAATAATCTCAAACTGCCACATATATCAATGTATTTATTTCATTAAATCTAATATAATCTATTTTTTAACAGTAGCTATTCTAGTGGATGTGAAATGGTATTTCATTGTATATATATATGTTTTTTTTGATTCATGAAAAAACATTCTTATATTTGTACTATTAATCACAGTCATCATACACCACAGGGTTCACTGCTTTATATGGTCTCATGTTTTATCCTCTAGCTTTCCTCCTAGTAACCTACACAACCCAAAGCTTCCCCTTTCAACCACATTCACAGACATAATTTAGCACTGTTAATTATATTCACAATAACCTGCTATATCACCTCTGTCCATTTCCAAACATTTACAATAAACCTAAATATAAATTCAGCACAAATTAAGCATCAGCTCCTTATTCTCTATCCTGGTAAACTATATTCTAGATTCTAATGTTGTGAGTTTGATTATTATAATTAGTTCATATCAGTGAGATCATACAATTTTGTCCTTTTGTATCTGGCTTATTTCACACAACATAATGTCCACAAGGTTCATCCATGTTGTCGCATGCATAAGAACTTCATTCCTTCTTACACTGAATACTATTCCATTGTATGTATATACCACATTTCGTTTATCATTCATTGGTTGATGGATACATGGGTTGCTTCCATCCTTTGGCAACTGTGAATAAGGCTGCTATGAATATTGTTGTGCAAATGTATGTTCACTTTCCTGCTTTCAGTTCTTCTGGGTGTATACTTAGTAGTGGGACTGCCGGATCATATGGTAATTCTATACTTGGCTTTCTGAGAAACCACCAGACTGTCTTCCACAGTGACTGAACCATTTTACATTTCCACCAGCAGTGAATGAATTTTCCTATTTCTCTTTGTATTAGTCAGCTAAAGGGGTGCTAATGTGAAATACCAAAAATGGGTTGCTCTTTATAAAGGGTATTTATTTGGAGTAGAAGTCCACAGTACCAGGCCATAAAGTGTTAAGTTTCTTCTCTCACCACAGTCCATTGCCACGTGTTAGAGCAAGACAGCTGCCGGTGTTTGCCAGGGTTCAGGCTTCTTGGGTTCCTCTCTTCTGGGGGCTGAGTTTCTCTCCGGGCTTAGCTCCTATTTCCTCTACAAGGTCAGCTGTAGACCATCAGGCGAATGGCTCGCTTCTCTTCTCCTGGAGCCTTCTTTCCACCATCAAAGCTGCTTCTCAAAAGACTGCTTCAACTCTGTTCTTGCCATGCCTTTTATATTTGATCCCCCACCCACCAAGGGGTGGGGCTCAACACCCTACTGCCGTGGCCCAGTCAACACCCTAATCATAACTTAATCATGCCTAGATTAACAGATCAGTTTACAAGCATGATCCAATTATATTTTTGGAATTCATAATTACATCAAACTGCCCAACTGCAACACTCTTCAACACTTGTAGTTTTCTGTTTTCTTTTTTTTTTTCTTTTTTAATAGTGGTCATTCTAATAGGTGTGAAATGATATTTCATTGTGGTTTTGATTTGTATTTCCCTGATAGTTATTGATGTTGAACACCTGTTCATTTATTAGCCATTTGTATATCTTCTTTGGAAAAATGTCTATTCAAGTCTTTGCCCAATTTTCAAATGGGTAGTCTTTTTGTTGTTGAGTTGTAGTGCGGGAGAAGTCACAGACACATTCAGTGGCCAACTCCTAGCCCTTGCCTACCCATCTCCTTCCTCCTCTTGCCTGTTTGTATGCATGTTTCAGTATGTTTACAATTTTCAGCCTGGGGGAGACATAGAATCTCAACCATGAAAAACAAGCTACCAAGAAATGGAAAGGACTGACAGTACCCTGAACCCAAAACTGAGAACAAGCAGCCCTAGCTGCTTGCCAGGATCTGAACTCTACACAAAGTTTGTTTGATACATGCTTTTTGCTCAGTGGCAGGACCCCCTCCCAATGGGGTATATAAAAACCCAGCCCTTAGGCAGCACAGGGTCCCTCATCTTTGTGCGAAGCAGGGTGTATGGAGCTGCCATCCACCCACTCTGACCCAAGCAGTTGGCCTCCTTGGGAAATTGGCCATGATGGGAACTCTCCCCCTACTCCTTTAGACCCTTTGTGCTGTGCAAATAATAAAGCAGACATTTGCTAAAAATCTCTGTTGTGTCTGAGCCTATGTTCCCACTATGCACTATGTAGCAACTTGCTCCACATGTAGGAGTTATTTATATATTCTGGATATAAAACCCTTACCAGATATATGGTTTCCAAATATTTTATCCCACTGTATAGGTTGTCTTTTTATATAAAAGAAAGTCCTTTGATGCAAAATTTTTAAATTTTGAAGACCCATTCATCTATTTTTTCTTGTGTGCTCTTGCTTTTGGTAAGAAGTGTAAGAAACCACCACCTAACATAAGGTCCTGAAGATGTTTTCCTATGTTTTCTTCCAGGGAGTTTTATAGCTTTAGATATTATATTTAGGTCTTTGATCCATTTTGAGTTAATTTTTGTATGTGGTGTGAGGTAGAGGTCTACCTTCTTTCTTTTGTATATGGATATTCAGTTCTCCCAACACCATTTATTGAAAAGACTATTCTTTTCCCACTGAGTAGACTTGGCATCTTTATCAAAGATTAGTTGGACAAAGTTGTGATGGTTTATTTTTGAACTCCCAATTCAATTCCACTGGTCTATATGTCTGACATGTCAGTACGATGCTCTTTTGATTACTGTAATATATTTTAAAATTGGGATATGTGTGTCTTCTTTTTCAAGATGGTTTTGGCAATTGTGGTGGTTTGAAGCTGTTATGTACCCCTAGAAAACAGGTTCCTAAATCTAATCCATTCCTGTGGGTGTAAAATCACTGTAAGTAGGATCTTTTGATGAGGCTATTTCAGTTAAGTTGTGACCCATCTCATTCAGGATGGGTCTTAATCCTCTTACTGGAATCTCTTATAAATGGAATAGATACAGGGACAGAAAGAGAAAGCCATGGAAGGAAGCAGCTGAAAGCGGCTAAATCTAGAAGGGAGAGATCAACAGATGCCACCATGTGCCTTGCCAAGTGGCAGAGGAACCAAGGATTGCTGACAACTCATATTTGAGAAGAAAGTATTGCCTTGATGATGCCTTGATTTGGACATTTTCTCAGCCTCAAAACTGCAAGCTAATAAATTCCCATTGTTCAAACTGAACCTATTTCATTATATTTCTTTACTCAGCCCAGGAAATTAAAACAGCAATTCAGGGTTGGCTACCCTTCCATATGAATTTGATGGATGGTGAGATGGTTAGGCCAACGTGTTAACTCAGCCAGTTAATGGTGCCCAGTTGTTTGGTCAAGCAAGCACTGGGCTAACTGTAATATAAAGGCATTTCATGGACTTTAATCATCAGTGAGTTGATTGTATTGATGGCTGATTACATCTACAATCAACCAATGAGATTGCCATCAGCAATGAGTGAGGTCTTATTCAATCAGTTGAAGGCCTTAAAAGGGGAAGTGATCTCAGCATTCAGGCAAAGAATTCCCAGCTCTACTTCGGACAGCCAATGTCTCCTAGGAACTCATCAAGGACCTTCATCGGAGCACCTGGTTTGCAGCCTGCCCTGTGGAATTTGGACTTATGCATTCCCATGGTTGTGTGAGAGAATTTTATAAACTCTCATGCTTTTTACAGATATCTCCCGTCGGTTCTGTTTTCCTAGAGAACCCTGCCTAGTACAACTTGGTACCAGGAGTGGTTCTTGAGAAACAGAATCCTAAAAATGGGATTTCTGAAGTGGTTCTGGCATTTTTACAATTGGCTCTCTAATTGGATTTAAGGGCACTAATGACTCCCTTTCCAATAATCAAGAAGCCACTGACAGTCCATGGCATGAGTTGGCAATGGAGATACACAAAATATCACCACTGGATTTGACTACTTCCATGCTTATAAGAGGCAAGGATCTGAGTGAGAGTGTTTTCAACAGAGTTTTGTGGAGTCAAAAGATACAATGATATTGGCTGGCTGTTCCTAAATACCCTGGATATAGTTACAAAAGAAAGGGATGAGCTAAAATCTTCAAATTTGCAACTTAAACACTGCATGAATGATATGAAAGTTGCTACATGTGTTATGAAAGAAAATCTTGTTTTATGCAGCTAAAGACTTGAGATCTCTGAAAACCAGACTTAGAGTCTTATTGTACAAGTAGCAAAGTTACAATGGAAACTAACATCTTAACTTTGCAGGGTGTCTGCTGTTAAAGTGAGGGCAATGATTGGAAAGGAGTGGAACCCTGAGGATTGGAATGGAGACATATGGGTTGATGATGATATTGGTGGGGAGAGTGAAACCCTAAATTATGCTGAGACTTTGCCAGATAAACCTGTTAATGGTCTGCCCTGTGGAGACGACATAATGTCAAGCTTGTATCAGCCAGTCTCCAGCCTGCTCCAGGGAGTCCAGACCTCCTCCAAGCCCTGAGATGGGTACAAGCCAAAATCCAGCCTGCACTGCCCAACCTCTACCCTTCCCTGAGGAGTATGCCATCCAACCCCTGCCTGAAGAGATTAATCCTGTCTCACCAGACAAAAATACAAAGGAATGCCTGGAGTCAGTAGCTTGCAAGACATTTCTAATCCTTCTCCTCATCCACCCCCACAAAAAGAAGGCCTAGAATGTCTGAGGTGGAGATGCCCTATTTATTCTGGTATACTGTAGTTGAGGGAATTCAAAAGCATAGAGATTAGAACGCTAGAATGGATTTACCCTTAAAGACCTGGCCACCCATCCCAGGAATGTCCAGAGGACACACCTTTAACCAGGACTGTGAGGAATAAATTTGTAAGGCTAACTCCAACTTCCCTGAAGAGCTCAGTGGTTACTCTTCTCTTTAGTCCAGATATTACTGTGGGAACTGCTGTCATGGAACTAGAATCCTTAAACATTATGGGGATGGATGGATCTTGGGCTGGTAGAAGCCAAGTATCAGCAATTTATCACCAAAGACAAGGTGGTTGTAGCTAGCATAATGAAAGGCAGACTCAAAGCAGCAACCGAAAGAGTCTGAGTAGCATAGCGCTATGGTGTTGGCTAATACATCATGGGGTACCTAGAAGTGAAATACATGGGCAGTCTACTAAATTCCTACTTGATCTGTATAAGCCAAAGAGTTCTAGGTTGAGTGAACAAAACCCTAACTTGAACTACAGACACAGAGAATCACGGTCCCTTAAGCAATTCCCAGACTTGAGTCAGTTTACAGACCCAGATCCCCTTGAATGAGGAGAAGGCCAGGTTCCTTTGGGGAAGGAACCTGTTATACTGCCAAAAAATTAAATTGTTAATATTCCTCCCATATTTTTGTTTTGTTTTGTTTTGTTTTTTGTTTTTTGACATTTCAATCCACGTTTCAGGTTTGTTTATTATTATTATTATTATTATTATTATTATATATATATTTTTTAAGATTTTATTTACTCATTCATTTATCCCCCCCTTGCTGCTTGTGCTCGCTGGGTCAGCTAACCACGCCGTGCGGGCGGGCTTGCCTTCACCAGGAGGCCCCGGGAACCGAACCTGGGGCCTCCCATATGGTAAACGGGAGCCCTACTGATTGAGCCACAGTCGCTTCCCTCCTCCCATATTTTTTGATTAAAAAAAAAAATTTATATGTATCCAGTACATTTAATTGAGAAATTTATGTATTTATTCATCTGTGTTTACTTTAGTTTTTAATTGTTTATATTTTCAATTATTAAATGTACAAAATAAAGTTAAAAAAAAATAAAGTAACAGAAAAAAAAATTCCTCCCAGCTTTCCCCTAAAGAGACCTACAGCCTTTTACTAGAGTAACTGTGCATTGGGGAAAAGGAAATGATCAGATATTTCTGGGATTATTAAACACTGGCTCAGAAGTGATATTAATTCCAGGAGACCCAAAACATCACTGTGGTCCAACAGTCAAGAGTAGGGGCTTATGGAGGTCAGGTGATTGATGGTGTTTTAGCTCAGGTCCATCTCACAGTGGGTCGAGTGGGTCCCCAGACCCATTTGGTGGTTATTTCCCTAGTTCTACAATGCATAATTGGAATAGACATACTCAATAACTGGCAGAATCCCCACATTGGATCACTGACTTGTGGAGTGAGGGCTATTATGGTAGGAGAGGCCAAGTGGAAGCCACTAGAACTGTCCCTACATAGCAAAATAGTAAATCAAAAGCAATACCGGGGAAGTGGATGTGGCTCAAGCAACTGGGCTCCCACCTCCACCTACCACACAGGAGGTCACTGGTTCAGATCCTGGTGCCTCCTAAAGAAGACAGTGAGCTGATGTGACAGGCAGGCTCAGTGAGCTGATGCAACAAGAGACATGGGGAGGAAAAACAGAATGACTGTGAATATTCTTGCTGCCCTGATTTTGTGATAATTAGGGTAGGCTAAACATTCGCTATATTAGAAACCATGCATGTGTCCCCAGACCTAGTTTTTCTCCCTAGGTCTGGTTTTTGGTATGCTGGTGATAAACTAAGCCTGATTTATTATATGACCATCTTGTACAGGAAAAGACTAACTTTGGGTATCTTTGGTCAACCTTGGGAGATACAGCAGGGGGAAGGATGTGGCTAGGGTGGTTGGGCGTCCATCTCCCATATGGAGGGACCTGGGTTCGATCCCCAGGATTTCCCGGTAAAAATTGAAGGAAAGAGAAATATGGAAGGTGCATGGGCCACCAGGCCCTGGGTGCGGGTGCAGCGCCAGGCCCTGGGTCAGGGTGAGATGCCAGGCCCTGCAAGCCACACAGCGAGATGATGACGTAGCAGGAGAGTGACACAGAGAAGAGCCAGGATGAGATGCACAGAAAAACCAAGAACTAGAGTGGCGCAGGTGGTAGGACACCTCTTTCCCACATCAGAGGTTCTGAGGATCGAAACCCAGTGAAGACAGGAGGAGAAGGATGAGAGGGGAGGGCAGGAAACGGACACAGAGTTGCTCAGCGAATGGACACAAACAGCAAAAATGGGGAAGGGGTAAAAATGGATAAAAGTAAATAAGTAAGAGTTACCTCTGGGATGACCTCCCGACTCTCTTTGAAGTCTCTTAGCCACTTGAACTCAAATTTCTTTACCTTTTCCCCCTTTAATTCAAGGTCTTTTTCCAGTTGTGTTGCCAGTTGGCACTTGGTATTAATCCCTCGTTGCCAGGGAGGCTCATCCCCGGGAGTCATGTCCCACATTGGGGGGAAGGTAATGCAATCATATGCTGAGTTTGGCTTAGAGAGAGGCCACTCATAGAACATCTAAGTGCCTATCACCCCACACAGAGGGGCTCCTGAGAGCTCTGGAGAAACCCAGGTCCTATATAAGTGGGGATAGACCCAGAGACTGATGCCTTATCAGTGGGCTCTATTTTGGAATCTGTGCTCCTGAGAGTGACAGAATTAGACTCAAATAAGTCCTCCCTGCACATGGTTCATCAGTCCCTTCTATTCAAACCTATATGTGATGCTGAAGTTTTTAGGTATAGTTCCAGAGACTGGAGCCTCTGGCCTACCTATGTGCCAGGTGTGCATGGAATCTCGGTGGAGCTGCAACTCCTACCCTACAGCTCAATGGACTCATCCAAGTCACCTGGCGAGGAGACAACGATGGGCAATGGCCATCCCAGGGAATGGAGAGGGCCTGCATCTGCAGGCAGGATCATCCCACCCACCATATCCATGGTATATAAGCCCTCTCTCACTTGGAGGTGGAGTGGACATCACCATCCCAGTCCCCTCAGGATTAGGGGAAGAAATATGGACTAGAGTGGACTTGATGGTATTCTGTTGTTCACATATGGTGATTCTAGCAATGGAAGAAATTATAACAATGAGGTGGAGCCAGTGGCCACTTGACACTTTTGGGGTAGGGAGGGGATGAGCAGTTGAAATACAGGGGCTTCTTTGGGATTTGGAGGTTGTCCTGAGTACCGTTGTGGCAACGGATGTAGGCCATTTTAAATCAGCACACACCACTCAGAACTGAGTGGGAGAGAGTGTGGTCTACGGTGTGAACTGTGGTCTATGGTTGGTGGCAAGGCCCCAGGATGTGTAAGTCCATTGAGGGTGGTGGGCCACACTTGTGGAAGATGTTTGTGTGGGATGTGGTGGGAGATGTGGGAGGTGGGCAACATGGGAATCCTAGTGGGTTCCGTGTAATATTTTGGGCAATCTAAGCACCTCTTAAAATATATTTATATATATACATAAATAACATTTTTGTAAGCAAATGCACATATATGCATATATATTTATATATCATTTTGCAAATGTTAGTATGTATTGTGAAAATTTTGATTTTTACCCACAATTAAAAAAAAAAAAAAAGTAAATAAGTAAATCAATCCTTTAAAAAGTGTGTGGGGAGGAAGATACGGACTATAGTTGGTAGTAATACTTTGACGATGCTCTTTCATGATTTGTTAACAAATGTTTCACAACAATGCAGGATGTTTGTGTATGTGGGGTGATGTGTGGGAGCCCTGTATGATGTTATGCATGTTTGCTTTGTGAGTTCATGATGTTTACTGAACACTTATAGTTTATGTATGTTCATGTAGGAATCATATACTTCAATAAATTGTTTAAAAAAAAACAAACAGAGTGAGAGACACAACAAAGCAGGGAGTGGAGGTGGCTCAAACGATTAGACCCCTGCCTCCCACATCAGAGGTTGTGGGTTTGGTTCCTGGTGCCTCCTATAGAAACAAGGAAGACAAACAGACTCAGCAAGTGAAAAACAAGGGGGTGGGGAGAAATAAATGAATAAAATAAATCTTAAAAAAAAAAAAAAAAGCAATACCAGGAAAGCAGATGTGGTTCAAGTGGTTGAGCACCTGTTTTCCACATGGGAGTTCCCGGGCTTGGTTCCTGGTGCCTCCTTAGAAAAAACAAAAACAACAAGCAAAAGCAAACATAAAAATCAACTCAGGGGAGCCAATGTGGCTCAGTGGTTGAGAGCAGGCTTCCCACATATGAGGTCCCGGGTTCAGTCCCAAGCCCCCAGTACCTCAAAAAAAAAAAAAAAAAAAATCAATTTTGGATTCCTGGAGGGATTGCAGAAATTAGTGCCACCATCAAGGATTTGAAGGATTCAGGGGTGGTAATTCCATCACATTCCCATTCAACTCTCCTACTTGGCTTGTGCAGAAAACAGATGGATCTTGGAGGATGACATTATCATAATCCAATCGCAGCCACTGTCTCAGATGAACAATCTGAAAGGAAATAATAAATAAAAATTCCATTTCTGCAAAGAAATCTGTTGGAATTTTTATTGAATTGTGTTGAATTTGTAAATCGCTTTGTGTAGAACTGACATCTTAACAATGTTCAGTCTTTCATGAACATGGAATGCACTTCAATATACCTAGGTAGGTCTTTTTTTATTTCTTTCATCAATGTTTTCTAGTTTTCTGGGTACAAGTCCTTTAGATTTTTGGTTAAATTTATTCCTAAGTATTTGACTCTTTTTTTTTTTCTTTTATTTATTTATCCACCCCCCTTGCCTCTTGTGCTCGCTGTCTGCTGTGTCCATTTGCTGCACATTTTTCTGCTTGTCTCCCTTTGTTGCATCGCCTTGCTGTGCTAGCTCTCCATGGGCATGTGCCCTCAGCTATCCTGCCTTCACCAGGAAGCCCCGGGAATCAAACCTGGAGCCTCCTGTATGGTATATGGGAACCCAATCTCTTGAGACACAGCCGCTTCCCTTGACTCTTTTTATTGCTATTGTAAGTGGAATTTTTAAATTTCCTCTTCAGATTGTTCATCACTAATTTTTGCATGCTGATCTTGTAGCCCACCACTTTGCTGAATTTATTAGCTCTAGTAGCTTTGTTGTGGATTTTTCAGGATTCTCTATAGATAGGATCATGTCATCTTCAAGTAGGGTGTTTTAATTGTTCCTTTCCTATTTGGATTCCTTTTTTCCCTTTTTCTTTCTTGCATAATTCCTCTGGCTACAACTGCCAGCACAATGTGGAATAATAGTGGTGACAGTGGATATCCTTGCCTTGTTTCTGATCTTAGGAGGAAATTTTGCAGTCTTTCACCATTGAATATGATGTTAGCTGTGAGTTTTTCATATATGCCCTTTATCAGGTTGAGGATGTTGCCTTCTGTTTTAGTTTCCTAGCTGCCAAAATAACTACCATATGATGGCTTAACAATAGGAATTTATCTGCTATCAGTTTTGAGGCTGGGAGAAGTACAAAATCAAGGCATCAGCAATGCAGTGCTTTCTCACAGAAGACTCTGGCATTCTGGAGCTGGCTGCCAGTGATCCTTGGTCCTTGGCTTTTCCGACACATAACAGTGCACATGGCAGCATCTTCCCCTATCTCTTTCAGCTTCCATTGACTTCTAGTTTCTGGCTGCTCCTGTGGCTTCTCTCTCTCCGTCTGACTTTTACTTTGCTTATAAAAGATGGCAAGCAATCCAGATTAAAGTCCAAACTGATTCAGTCGGACCACACCCTAACTGCAGTAACATTTTGAAAAGATCTTATCTACAATGGGTCCACGCCCAACAAAACGTGGACCAAGACCATGTCCAATTAGGATATTAAGAAGACACTGGGGGAGGCGGCTGTGGCTCAATCAGTGGGGCTCCCGTTTACCATATGGGAGGCCCCCGGTTCGGTTCCCGGGGCCTCCTGGTGAAGGCCGGCCCGCCCGCATGGCGTGGTTGGCTGACCCAGCGAGCACAAGCAGCAAGGGGGGGATAAATGAATAAATAAATAAAATCTTTAAAAAAAAAAAAAAACGTGGCAACAAACTTTGGTGAGGGAAGTAACTTATGCTTTGTGGCGTGGTAGCTGTACGCTTCTACCCCAAATAAATACCCTTTATAAAAGCCAACCAATTTCTGTTACTTTGCATCAGCACCCCTTTGGCTGACTAATATAGTGACCATGTGGTGTTTTTCCTACTTTCTATTAATGTGGCATATTAACTGATTTTCTTATGTTGATCTACCCTTGCAATGTCTGGGTAAATTTCACTTACACATGGTGTATAATTCTTTTAATGTACTGTTGGAATCCGTTTGCTAGCATTTTGTTGAGGATTTTCATATCTATATCATAAAGGTTATTGGTCTGTAATTTCCTTTGTGATATCTTTATCTGGCTTTGGTATTAGGGTGATACTGGCTTCAGAATAAGTTGGGAAGTGTTCCCCATTATTCAACTTTTTGGAAGAGTTTATGTAGTACTGGTGTCAATTTTTTTGAATGTTTGGCAAAATTCACCAGTGAAGCCATCTGGTCCTGGGCTTTTCTTTGTTGGGAGGGTTTTTATTACTGATTCAATCTCCTAACTTGTGATTGTTCTGAGATTAATTGCTGCTGAGATCTCTTTCTTCTTGAGTCTTCATTGTTTTTGGCTATGCCTTTAAGGAAATTTTTAAAAATTTTGTTCAGCTGTCAGTTTTTCTAGATGTTCAACAGATCTGGTCCAAATGACTTGGTCTACCATTACTGTAAATAAAAAGTTTTTTTTTTTTTTACTTCCGTAATTTATAATTTGTTACTGGCCTCAACATGTAGACCAATGACAACCTACCAGTGTAAATGTGTTTCAACATAATCTAACCTATTTAGATTAGGTTAAAATTAGCTTTGCCTAATTTTAAGGCAAAACAAAGACTTTCTTCTTAAACTTAACAAAATAGATTAAAGAGAACCATTTTTTCCCCAATACATTATACTGAATCTTTTTTTTCCTGGTGTTTTCCACAATTTTGAAAAGAAGGCCATATTATTATTACTATAAACTGGATATTTATGCCTATGACACAATAAAGTCTAGAAATTAGCATGACTTTATAAAATTCTCTAGATCAGTTAATATTTTGCTAATATCCCTTTATGAAGTTGTCTCTTAAATGTTGAACATTACTGCAGATTACATATTTTATCATCCAAGACTGCATTGCATGGGAAGCGGATGTGGCTCAAGTGATTGAGCTCCTGCCTACCACAAGAGGTCTCAGGTTTGGTTCCCGCTGCCTCCATAAGAAGAGCAAGACAGCGAGCTGGTACAACAGGCAGGCACAGTGAGCTGATGCAACAAGATGATACAACAAGGAGACACAAAGAGGAAAGACAATGAGTGACACAACAAAGCAGGAGGCTGAGGTGGCTCAAGTGACTGAGTGCCTCTCTCCCACATGGGAGGTCCCAGGTCAGTTCCTGGTGCCTCCTAAAGAAAAGGTGAGCAGACACAGAGAGCACACAGTGAATGGACACAGAGAGCAGATAGCGAGGGCAAAACAATGGGGGTGGGGAGGATGTTAATTAAAAAAACTTAAAAAAAAAAAAAAAAAAGGACTGCATTGCTGGGGAGCAGATATAGCTCAAGTGATTGGGCACCTGCTACCCACATGGGACATCCTGGGTTCGGTTCCTGGTGCCTCCTAGAAACAAACAAACAAAAAACAATAACACGCAAACAAATGAAATAACCAACTCAGGGAAGCCAATGTAGCTCAGTGGTTGAGTGCGGCTTCCCACATACAAGGTCCAGGGTTTAATTCCCAGTCCTGGTACCTCACAAAAAATAAAAAAATAAAAATAAACTGCATTGCTAAATAGAAAATAGCATACTGGAGTTATATTCTGTAATCCTTATATACATTTAAAATATCTGAATAACAATTTGTATTTCATTTCCTAAAGGAAGGCCTCAAAAATTGATGAAGACCTGGGAAACAAATACTGCATCCCTATCATTAAGATACACTGATTCAGGAATGGGACAATATATACATTTGGGAGCCTTTTATTCTCATGTGAATAAAGCATCAGGGTCATTTTAAGACATATAACTACTAGACATACTTTTGAAATAAATATCTAATAAAGTAAAATATCTGACTTGCTCTGGGAATAAAAATAAAAACATATTTATCAACCACTTTTAGTAGAGGCTGCTAGTTTTGCCTTCCTCTATCCTGTATTCCTGTTTTTTCGGATTTTTTCCTTGACATATGACCACTTGTATTAGTCAGTCAAAGGGGTGCTGATGCAAAGTACCAGAAATCTGTTGGCTTTTATAAAGGGTATTTTTTTTTTTTTTTTTAAGATTTTATTTTTATTTATTCATTTATCCCCCCCCTGCTGCCCGTGCTCGCCGGGTCAGCCAACCACGCCGCGCGGGCGGGCCCGCCCCCACCAGGAGGCCCCGGGAACCGAACCCAGGGCCTCCCACATGGCAAACAGGAGCCCCACTGATTGAGCCACAGCCGCTTCCCATATAAAGGGTATTTATTTGGGGTAAAATCTTACAGTTACAAGGCCCTAAAGAGTCCAACTCGAAGTCACTTCTTTACCAAACTCTGTTGCCAAATGTTGAAGCAAGATGACAGGTGACATCAGCGGGTGTTCAGCCTACCTCTTCCCTCTTAAGGTTCCATGGGTCCAGCTTCTTCCAATCTTAGCTGTAGGCTGGCATAAGGCTCGTCTCTCTTCCCAGGGTTCATTTCTTTCTGGGCTCAGCTGCTCTGTTCTTTCATAAGGTAAGCTGTAAACTATCAGGTCAATGGCTCATCTCTCTTCCCAGGGCCTCAGGATCCTCTTCCATGTCTGTGGAGCTCCCTTCCTGTTTATCTACTTCTGTGCGACTTCTTGATTGAGTGTCCATTTATATAGCCCACGAAGGGGGCAGGGACTCAAACTGAGTTACACTCTACTGCATGGTAAAATCAAAGCTCTAATCTTAACATAATTTAATCAAAGACATCTCAGTTGCGCAAGGCCCCCGCCTGGCCACATGCCGCTTCCGCCAATGGACCCGTGGGCCCGTTGGCTGCCTTGCAGACATTCCTGTCCCTTTATAGGTTGTGTCCCACCGAGCCTCGTGGTCACTCCGCAGATAGCCCCCGTTGTCCCTAGAGGTGCTCTGTCTGTTGAGGCACTGGGCCAGCCTTTGCAGCGCTGCCGGCTCGCTGACAGGTCAAGCGGATACGCTGCTTTGCTCGGGACAACTTCTGTTAGACATGCTCGTGAACGTCTGGCTGTTCTTGAAACAGGGGTGCCTATATTTTCCTTGGGTTTTTGTGACTGACTGGCTCTCCACCGCTGGGATTTTGTTTGTTTTTATTATGCATATGGAGGGTACTTGGGGTGGGGTTGTTTTTTTTTGTTTGTTTGTTTGTTTGTATTGTTTTGTCTTGTCTTTTTTTTTTTTTTTTGAGATGTGTAATTCTTTTATGGAGTTTTTAAAAAGAATTTTCATGTTGTTTTTCTAACATGGCTTCATTAAACGTTTAAGTATTGTAAAGATATGTAATATTTGGACCAGATGTTGTGAATAATAGTAGAGATAAAGCTATTTTATTCTATATTTTTAAAACTGTTCCGTACAAATAAAAACTCTTCTGGATGCAAA
>JAKSZT010053928.1:8880427-8957049 GCA_026826555.1 Tolypeutes matacus
AAAAAAAAAAAATTTTTTTTAATAAAAAAAAAAAAAAAAAAAAAAAAAACAACAAAGACATCTCAGTTGAATCTAATACAAAAGGTATCACACCCAGAGGAAAAGACCAGTTTATAAACATAATCTCTCTTTTTGGAATTCATAAATAATCTTAACCTGCCACACCACCCACAGTAAAAGTGCATTTTCCTAACTTGCAGTTAAGTGTGGCACTGTGACTAAGTTTTGGCCAATGAAATTTAAATAGAAGTTTGAGGTCCAACTACTGGGAAATTTCCTTAAAGAAGGGCGTATAACCTTGCAATCCTCCTTCTTGATGGTTGAATGTTTATGTGAGCGCTGCAGTTGGAACAGCAATTTTGGATCATGAGAGTGTTGGTAGAGCAACACACCAGTCTTGAGATATTTACCTCTGGAATTCCTTTAAGTGAGAGAAAAAGAAATCTTTCTTTTTTTAAAGCCACTAGTATTTGGGATTTTAGTTATATACAGCTAAGCCTAATCTTAACTGATACACATTTCAATTGTTGGCATATTACTTCTTTATTAGAAATTGTAAATAAGAAATTATTTCAATACCTGAAGACCAAACTACAACAGAGGACTCTATAGGATCAAGACTTTGAGACATTTTGGAAAGAGTTTTCTGCAAAGTATATCCTTTCCGTGGCATGGCAACATCATCGTTCTTTAAAAAGGTTACTGGACAGAAATCATTTCCACCATCACCTATATAAACAATTCGTGTATAATTCACTCCCTGTTGTAACTGTTTGTCTACAAATTCTACCAAAACTGCTTTTTTGCAAAGATTTTTTGGGCACCTAGTGCAAGAATGAGCATGATAATTTTCCACAGTGAGATGACCACTGTTATCAAAAGAGGCTGGATTTGTAAACACTTTATCAAACACATCGGGAAAATTGGCAGCTTTTAAAGCCCAATCTATGAAGACTGAATTTGAATCTGAAATAATGATACAGTCAAATTTATCCTTATTCTTTCTTATAAAATGGAAAAGTTCCAACATTCCTGGAGAGAAAGGCATTGATGCCATCACTTTTTTCATTTCATCTTCTCTTACACCTTCTTCTCCCAAATACTTAAAGACTCTGCCCATAAATTCTGTCCAAAATCCTTTTTGATAAGAATCTCGTAGTTCAGCAGGTAGCTTTTTCTCTGGAGCACACTGTACAATCCAGGTGTCACTATTTTCATTTATGATGGTACTATCAAAGTCAAAAACCAGCAAAATTTTCATGGTTCCAGACATAGATTTGGGTTGCCCTGAAAAAAAAAAAAAAAAAAAAAAAATATATATATATATTTCCTAAACATTCTCGGTTTCACATATCTAGCTTCTATACTTATTTAACAAACAAGTATAACAAGTTTCATGTTAACCATGAAACAGGCAATCTGCTAAAAGAAAGGAAAAATAAAAGCAAGTTAAAATGATTAAACACCCTTTTCCAGTTATGGCACTGCGTGGTGAGGAACTCATGTCTATGCTGCAACCTTGCCATCCAAGGGCCCTTACAGCCCATGCAGGTCTTCAGATGCAAGAAGGCCACAGTGGTGGCGCACTGCAAATGGGGCACCAGCCTGATCAAGGTGAACCGGCGGCCCCTGGAGATGATCAAGCAGTGCATGCTGCAGTACAAGCTGCTAGAACTCGTTCTGTTTCAGGGCAAAGAGCGGTTTGCTGGTGTGGATATCCTTGTCTGTGTGGAGGGTGGTGGTCATGTGGCCCAGATTTATGCAATCCGCCAGCCCATCTCCAAAGCCCTGGTGGCCTCTCACCTGAAATACGTAGATGAGGCTTCCAAGAAGGAGATCAAGCACATCATCTTCTAGTATGATCGGACCCTGCTGGTTGCTGATCCCCGTGGCTGTGAATCCAAGAAGTTCGGAGGCCCTGGTGTCTGTGCTCGCTACCAGAAATCCTATTGGAAAGCCCACTGCAAGGAGCCGGGTTCACCTTTATAATACACAAGGGTTATTGAATTTTAAGGTTAAAAAAATAATAATAAAATAAAATGATTAAACATTTTAAGGCCACTTTTTCCCTATGACGCGAAGCTTATATTTGAGTATATCAAGTGAATGGAAAACAATATTTAAAAAGCATAGACACAGTATTAGTGTTCCTGTTGGATACCTTCAGCTCTCAATGAAAACACAGAGCCATCCAGAGAAAAATGATGAACCATACTATTCTCTTACAGTCTAATTTATATCAGTTATAAGAGCAGAAGAAAATGTAGGTTAATACTTATTATTTATCATTAAATTTTCAACCATAGTTCTAGTTATTTTATTATTTTAAAAATATTTACAATAATCCTCATATTAAATAACAGATCATGTGAAATACAGATTCACTGTGTACTATCCAAATTTCTGACCAATATTTTTACATGAAGCCATACAAAATGTAAAATAAATATTTTTAAAAAATGTTTAGCTTAAAATCCGTTTATAATTGCCAATGTCATATGAAACGTTATAATTAAATGACTGTCTGATATTCTACATGAAATTCTAAATGAGTTACTTTAATTGAAGGTCAACTCAATTCTTTCTGACTAGAAGTAACTTTTGTTAACAATTTGACACATGTTCATTTGTGTATGCTGTAGATAGTTTAGCTCTGCAGTGCCAAATAATCTGGTTATGTATAAGTAATCACATTGCTCGTGATCTAACAGTTACTTAAATCTATGTTTTCATTAGAAGATAAGGAAAGTCATTAATTATAAATCTGATGAGAAAAGGAAAAATAGCATGGTCAACAGATGGTATGGATGAAAATTATCATGTAAAAAAAAGAGAAGGAATTATACAGTTTACCCAGGAAATGCTTCAACTAGTATGCGTAAATGAAAAGTGAAAAAAAAAAAAACTAATATTTTGAAGAGATCACTATGTACCAGGCACTGGGCTAAGAACTTTACAATCGTTATCACATTTAACTACCATACTTTTGTGCCTAGAAAATAGAATAAAGACTATCCATCACTTGAAAAATAAAATACTAAGTAGGTCATTTTGGCAAAGATGTTTGATTACATAAAAATATTCATCAGTCTCAAAGTACAAACTAACCATAAAACCATATCTGTAATAGTAGATGCAGACTGAGAACAGAGCTTCTGATTCATGAGTCTCTCCATTTAGAATATCTGCAGAATGACGAACCTAGAAAGTGACGTGAATTTAGATGGTAGATAATATTCCGGTACTCTGAATCCTTGTATATCTAAATGTCAAATCCAGGTTTCCCTGACTGGCTCCCAGAGATTTAAGTGCAAATTTCACTTTCTCATATAAACAAGGTAATACATAGCAATAAGGCATAGTTAATGATCATAGTTTGAATAAACATGCTTTTTGAGTATTCTGAATTCAAACTATCAAGAAAGAAAATTTTCAAATTTAACTAACTCATTGCTGGTTGAATATTACCTCAAGTCTGTATTTATTTAATTAGCCGTGAGTTACTGTAATTCTTGAACTATTTAACTCAAAATAGTAAGATGTATTGTGAGACTGGAAGTTAACATGGTTTGACTACTGACCTACTAATTTCTATTAACAATGTATGTTTCTTAGTTTTGAATCTGTCTTTTATCACCACTCAACATTTCTGTTATTTCTCAACTCTGAAAAACTTAATTGTTGCATGAACCAATCTTGACTAAAAATACTTACCCAAAGTAGTATTTCCAAGGCGATTCATCTTACTTCAGCATAGGATTTAAGGTTAAACAGTCAAGATGATCTTCAGTTTTAACACCAGCCATTTGTTCCTAACCAACATTATCTCCTACTTCGTACCTAAGATGTCAAGTCTTCTGGTTTGGAGCAAAGGAATAATTTCTTAACTCCTAAAATCAATAAAAGTATTAAAAAAATGTTTTGTGTGTTCTAATTACTATTTCCTCTTACACCAGAAAAGCACTTATTGGCAATGGGAAAAACAAAATTTTGATTAAACAAGAAAACTTAAATAAATACAAAACAGTGAATGTTATGTGAAAATAAGCTCTTATCCAGTGGATAAAATCAACTATTATACAGTGTTAGGTTGATTGTATTGAGATCTCCATGTTCCTTTTTTTCAGGTACTAGGCCGGGGATTGAACTTGGAACCTCATATGTGAGAAGCCAGTGCTCAACCACTAAGCCACATCGGCTCCCCGGTTTTGGTTTTTTTTTTTGTTTGTTTTGCTTGTGATTTGCTTTTTTGTTTTCAGGAGGTACTGGCAACCGAACCTGGAACCTCCCATGCGTGAATCAGGCACTCAACCACTTGAGCCACATCTGCTCCCACACTTACTCTTTTTGCTTGTTAAATAATAGAAGAATACCACATTCTGTTGTTAATAAATATTCAGGGGATTTAGTGCTGTGTTTTAAATAAAAATGGCTCCAAAAATTAAGGATGTGCACAAAGATTTAGTTATAAAGGACATAAATCTATTTAGTAACCAATTTGGTAAAATTGCAAAAAGCTATTTAACTATTCTCTCCAAACTATGAGCAGTGCATATTTGGTATGTCTGCAATGTTTCTATTGTCTAACACTAGTTTATGGGCTTTACAATAACTAAACAAGATGCTACATAGATACTCAAGAACTACTAATTAGCTAAATATGTATGTCATAATCATATAATGGAATATTATTCACCAGTAAAATAAGATACTCAGTTTTAAATTAAACAAGCAAGTCACAAAACAGTGTGTATAAGATAATTCCATTTGTCAAAGAAATCTGTGTATAGTGATAGGGTTATGGGCAGTTCAATTATTTATATTTTATCTACACTGACTTGGTAATAAAATTTTTTCCAGAATAATTTAACTTTCTATCTTATCAGAGTATATATGCTACCTTCTTAAGTTCACAAAAAAGAAGAGAAAAAGGAGGATGTAGAGCAGGGATTCTTAACCTTTTTTGTTCCACGGACCCCTCTGCTAGTCAGGTGAAAACCACGGAGCCCTTACTAAGTCCTCACTATACTATGTATTATTTAATGAATATATCACACCTGCACCAATATGTCCCCACAAGAATAATGTTTTTTTGAATCTCAATTCAAACTCACAGACTGCTTAAGAATTCCTGAAGAGGGACAAATGACTCTAAATTGACTTGGTTGCAAGGATTCCTGGGTTAAGGTTGGAAGCAGGTCTTGGAAGTAAAATGATATTTGACCACCATGTCAAACTGGGAAATTACTGACATCAAATCTTATGGAATTCTATACACTTTGCACCCAATTTAGTTTACAATTAGTTTTTGTTGGGAGACAATTCTCCATGGGTCTCTTGTGGTTCTGCATGTCTTATGACCAAGGCACTGCCTGTCCTTTTTTTGGGCAAATTTTTCAAAGATGTTTGTATAGTGAACAGCCTTGAAAGGCATGCCTACTGTCCATTATAATAAACATTCAGATTCCTTAAGCTCAGGGCTCCTCTCTTGCATGCAACACACTGCATGTGCCAGTGATGTCTGCTCTTTTTACACGGATCTGTGGAAATTGGGGCTTGGGGAACCAGTGCAAAATTGCTGATGCTCTGGTTACTATTTCTATAAGTCTGACTCAGAATCCTTGCCTCTCTACCAGCATCTTCTGAACTGTGGCAGGCTAACTTGTTAGCTGCAAATAGGGTAAAATCTCCAACTCTTCCCTGCTTCCTAGCATTTCTTTAAAAATGCTTCCAAAAAATCACCAGTGTTGTATAAGCATAAAATAATTTCTCTCTACAAATATTTTATTACTCCTTCCATACTTACCAGCATCATTATCGTGGGACGTCATAGAAAAATTTTAACAAATACAGCACAACTGTGTTTCAGAATTTGAGTTATTAAAAGTCCCCTGCCAAATAGCTTGTAATGAAACCATGTGCACATCAATTTGTTAGAAAATGATCTTTTGACACCAAGCTCGCTGGCACTCTTAACAGACTTTTATAATGTGCCCCAAAACACATTCTCTCAATTGAGTATCATCTATTTTCCAAGCAATTTAAAATGTCTTAAAGATCCTAACAAATGTTCTGGAAACATCACGTTTTAATATTCCTATTTTTAAAAGTTTAGCCCCAAATATCCCTGATCATGTCTCAGAATCCAAAGGATTTAAAAACAGATTTTATGTCAATTTATCTGTGGGTTTCTACAGTTAAGGGAGGCGCTGCCCTTCACATTCTACCTGCGAGGTGGTCTATGGGACGCGCACACCGAAACTAGGCCTCCCTTTCTCACACAGCTGACGAGTCCGCCCCGAAGGTAGCGCCCGTGAAGTAAGCGCTATGTGGGGATGGAGGAAACAGGATGGGCCAGTCCCGGCGTGGCGCTGGAAGCGGTCCTGGTGTCTGCACTGCACCCGCAGGCTCAGTCCTCGGGCCTGGACCCCGAAGGCCCGAGCAATGCAGGCCAGCCACCCCTCAACCTCCGGACTGGACCGCCCCGGATCCTCGCGCAGGCGCAGCCTCAGTTTTCCGGCCCCGCGGTCTCCGCCGCAGCGCGTTTTTTTGTTACTCGGCGACAACTGGCGTCACTTCCGTCAGCGTTGCTAAGGGACCGCGCGGTTTGAAGAATACTTGGCAAGCGTGAGTTCGCTGCTCCGCGCCCTGGACGCCTTTCCAGATCTGGGAGTGCCATGGGCACTTCGTCAGAGATGCTAGTGCGGTTTGGGCGGCGCTGTGGGCAGGCGAGGGAAAGCAAGGGTGAGCTAATCTGGGCTATCCCGGCACAGGGGTTGTTTCTGGCCCCCAGGCACGGTGTGAGAGTCAAGGGTGCCAAATGAGTTTCTGAGTTGCCCTGTGAAATTGGTTTCATAAGGTCGAAAGCAGCCCCGACGGGCATCATTGGGTTCTGTGTAAATTATACGGATTTGCCCTTGATGAATGAGTGGAAAGGGGAAGTGGGAGTGGGTGGGAAAAAGTTTACAGAAATTGGGGTGGAGAAGAGATAGGAAGACAGAGACTGTTAACTGATTGGCTGATGCGATCCGCAAGCTGCGCAGTTGCAGCTCTGAGAGTCTGGGGTTTGCTGAAGTTTTGCACGCTTAAGCTTTATTGTTCATTGAATAAATGAACAATATCAATGACAATATTGGAAATATCAATGACAACTTTAAAGTTTTGACTGTACCGCGAACCTACAGAGTGGTTGTAGGAAAGTCTCTGAAGGAAATGTCTGTCTCCTCATCTCTAAAATGGAGATAATATATCTCTTTAAGTCAAATGCTTCGATAGTGGTTTTGTTTGTTTGTTTGTTTGTTTTATCTGTTGAAGGATTTATATTTAGACTATATAAATAATGCTTGCAACTCAATAAAAAGAAGACAAACCAAGAAAAATGGGCAAAAGAGCTGAACACTTTACAAGAGATACAAGGATAGCTAGTAAGCACATAAGAATACACTAAGAATTATTAGTTATCAGGGAAATGCAAATCAAGCAACACCGAGATGTTGCTTCACACCCACAAGAATGTGTAAAGTTAAAAAGACTGACAACATCATGTGTTGGTAAGGATTTAGAGAAACTGGAACTTTCATACATTCCTGGTGGGTATGTGCAATTACAGCAACATTTATTTTGCTGTGGAAATGTTTGGCAGTATCTCCTATAGATAAACATATATTTATATTTTAAATGCCTCAGCAATTCCAATCTTACTTACCAAAAGAAATGAAAAAATATATCCCCAAAAAGACTTGTACATAATATTCATAGCAGCTTTCTTCATAGTGTTTTTTAAAAATGCTACTTAAGGTATTATAATTCAAATAACCTGTTATTAAAATTTAGTTTTGTATTTAAAATAGCTTAGTAGAATTTGTAAAAGAGCTTTATCAGTTTCAAATATGACAGTTTCTTAAGTTGTAAATTCCCAGTTAACATTGTTGTCATAGTATTAACTAGAACCTTGGAAATTGGACTATTTTATTGCCCACACTTCTGTACCAGTAGAGCTTCTTACCCCAAATGCAGTTTGAGAGCCATCCATTCTTCCACCAGTAGTAATAGCAGGTATGTGTGCAGTGGAAGCCTTATGAAGTAGCAACAGAGGGTCCTGTCATGTAGAATGAGAAAGACAATCCCATATTGCATGTATTATAAAAACACAGTTACTCTCACATATTCATTTTTCTGTATAATGTGGCAGTTTGATGTAATTATGAATTCCAAAAATATAATTGAATCATGCTTGTAAACTGATCTGTAAATCTGAGCATGATTAGATTAGGATTAGGGCGTTGAGCCCCACCCCTTGGTGGGTGGGGAATTAAATATAAAAGGCAAGGCAAAGGAAAGTTGAAGCAGTCTTTTGAGAAGCAGTTTTGATGTTGGAAAGAAGGCCCCAGGAGAAGAGAAGCAAGCCGTTTGCCTGATCGTCTACAGCTGACCTTGTGGAGGAAACGGGAGCTAAGCCCGGAGAGAAACGCAGCACCGGGAAGAGAGGAACCCCAGAAGCCTGAACCCTGGCAAACGCCAGCAGCTGTCTTGCTCTAACATGTGGCAATAGACTGTGGTGAGAGAAGAAACTTAATGCTTTATGGCCTGGTATTTGTGGACTTCTACCCCAAATAAATACCCTTTGTAAAGACCAACCCATTTTTGATATTTCACATTAGTGCCCCTTTGGCTGACTAATACAACAGTACTCCGCTAAAATACTTTAGTTTGCTTAATGGGTGTTAAATACCATTATGTGACACCTGGTCCAAAAGTTGCTGTCTGAAATAAGTCCTTTCCCTCACTGCTAGTTTATAATATCCATTTGGAGGACAGTGAAGTAGGAGGGAGTTCAGATATGTAGACAGCTACCTGCAATCTAAATAATTGTATAAAGAATGGTGGAGTAAGGACATCTGAAAATCTTCCATGCAGTCATTCAGGACACTGGCAAAAAAATTGTCAAAATCAACTTTTTCAGAACTCTTAAAAATAACCAAAAATTTGCAACAAGTGTTTATTCAAGAAAAATGGCTGAATATCTATTCAAAGAACAGCGAGTTTTTGGTGTTTTAATTTGTCCTATAACCCATACTTCTCTTCCAGACCTGTGGTAGACTGGCAGCCTCCAGAGGGAGCCCTTCCAATGCCCATTTCCAATATAACTGTCATTATTGGACCTGTATGATAGTTCCCTAGAGAATTCCACTTGCAAGTTTTGTCTTTATTAGACTTGACTCAGAACTCATCCAGTATGAACAGCTGTAAAAATCAGCAGCAATTGTTAAGTATTACAGCTGCTTGAGGCAGTGATAACAGTTGTGGGAAACAACAAACTGACTGAAAAACTTAAAAGAAAAATCTGGGAAATGAGATTTTGAAAAGCTCTGGCATATTCCTGAGAATCTAGAAAGCTGAATAAATACCTAGAGCTATGCACATGCCTAGGAAAGCTCTCACCTTTGTCTGACTTTGAGGCTCTGTGAAAATAAGAAGCAAAAGCTATGACAGAGTTGTGTGGGAGGTGTGGGGAGCGGGGCATATGGGGATCCCTATATATTTTGTGTAACATTTATGTAATCTAAGTACCTTTTAAAAAATTAAAAAAAATTAAAAAATAAATAAATAAAGGATATCAATAAAGAGATAGTTATAAGAAGGAACCAAATAGAAAAACTGGAATTGAGAAGTACAATAACTGAAATGAAATATTTACTAGAGGGGCTCAAGTGCAGATAGGAGCTTGCAGAAGAAGATAAGCCAATTAAGATGATCTGGTTTGAGGAACAGAAAGAAAATTAACAGAACCTCAGAGAAATGTAACACACCATCAAATATACCAACATATGTCTAATGAAGTCTGAAAAGAAAAGAGGAAAGAGAGAAAGGAACAGAAAGAGTAGTTGAAGAAGTAATTGCTGAAAATTTCCCAAACTTGATGGTAAAAAATCTGGGCCAGTTTTAGCCCTGCCCCATTCAAAATGGTGGAGTGAAAAGCTTCAGAGGCCCATTCCTCTACAGAAGCTTTAAACAACCAGCAAGCACTGGCAGAAACATCTTTTTCAAAGCTCCAGAAAAAGTTAAAGGACTGTAGCAGTAGAACAAGCACTGAATCAAGATAAAGTCCACTTAACAGTGATAGGATCTCCTGACACCCTGGCTGGTCCCTCCCTACCCCACACTGACTATGTAGTCAGCCTACACTGCCAGTGTGGATCCCTGGTCCTGGTTCCAAAGGGAGCAGAGTAACATTCATGCACATACTGGGAGCATGTATGTCTGGCCCAGTCTGTTTGGAGATTGCCTGAGGGACTCACTGTCCCAGAGCTTGCTCTACATGTAGAAGGTGGCTCACTGAGCTCTCCTACAGAATGTCGTGGTGGAGCAAGGGATTGCTAGCTGTAAGTCCTATAGTGCAGTGCCGAGGACCATGAGGAAACTGTTCCCTAGGGAAGAGGGGACGTTCATATCCATGTAAACAGGGAGATTCCTAGGTCCAAACATGCATGTCTAAGACAAATCAGGAATTAAAGAAGGGACACTACTACTGATCTTACAGAAATAAAAAGGGTTATGGGAGAACACTATGAACAAAAACTAGGTAACCTAGATGAGATCTGCAAACTCCTAAAATATCTCTGGAAACTCACTCAAAAAGAAATACAAAGTCTGAATAGACCTTGGCAAAAGATTGAATGTAGTAGTTGAAAAACTTCCCATATAAAAAAGCCCAATACCATATGGCTTCACTGGTCCTTTCTACCTAATTAATGGAATATTAACACCAGTCCTTCACAAATTCTTCTAAAAGATAGAAGAGGAAGAACACCCCCCAACTAATTCTTTGAGACCATCATCACCCTGATACCAAAGCCAGACAAAGACATCACAAGAAAAGAAAACTGCAGGCCAATATCCCTTAGGAATATAGATGCAAAATCCTCAACAAACTACTAGCAAACCAAGTCCAGCAGCTTATAAAAAGGATTATACACTAATTTAAAATACACTGGATTTTCCCCAGGAGTGCAAGGTTGATTTAACATCCAAAAATCAATTAATATAACACATTATATTAATAGAGTAAAAGACAGAAACCTCATGTTTATCTCAATAGATACAAAAAAAAAATTTTTTTTTTTTACAAAATCCAATGGCTTCTCATGAAAAACACTCAACAGACTGGAAATAGAAGGGGCTTTCCTCAATTCTGATAAAAGGCATCTACAAAAACCCAAAACTAATATCATTCTTGTTGGTGGGAAAGAATGAAAGCCTCCTTCCTAAGATCATAAACAAGGCAACATTGCCTGCTTTTACCACTTCTATTTAACATTGTATTGAAAGTTCAAGTTAGAACAAATTAGGTAGGAAAAATAAAAGGTATCCAAATTGGAAAGGAAGCAGTAAAATTGTCTGTATTCACAGATGGCATGATCTAATATACAGAAGATCTTATAGAATATTCTAAAAGATTATTGGAACACAAAGTGTTCAGTAAGGTCGCAAGATAAAAAATTAGTATACAAAATTTAATTGTTTTTCTATACTTGTAATAAACAATCCAGGAAAAAAAAACCTCCACTTATAATAGCATCAAAAAGAAAATAATGCTTAGGAGTAAATGTAACAAGAAAAGTGCAAAACTTGTATTTTGAAAACTACAAAACATTGTCAAAAGAAATTAAAGCTTTATATATACATGGAAAGATATATATTCATGGATTAAAAGACTTAATATAGTTAAGATGGCAAAGTGACCTACAGATTCAACACAGACCCTAACAATATCTGCAAAGCTGGCTTTGCAGAAATTGACAAGATCATCCTAAAATGCATATGGAAATGCAAGGGACCCAAATAATACAAACCATCTTGAATAAGAACAAAGTGAAGGACTCATACTTTCTGATTTCAAAATCAGAGAAACATAACTGACAGGATATATATGTGTTTAAATAGTATGAGATTTATTATAGGAGTTGGTTTACACTACCATGGGAATTGGCAAGTTTGTATTCCATAGGGCAGGCTGCAACTTGGGAACTCAGATGAAGGTTTCAATGAATTCCCCAGGAGAAGCTGACTGAAGCAGAGATAGAAATTCTTCTTTTTGACGGCTAAAATCATCATTTCTCACTTTAAAGCCTTAAACTGCTTGGATGAGACTTTTCTCATTGCTGAAGGCATGCCCCTTTGTTGATTGTAGATGTAATGAGCCATAGATGAAGCAATCAGCTGACTAATGATTTAAGTCCATGAATACCCTCACAGTAATAATCTGGACAGTGCTTGCTTGACCAAACAACTGGACACCATAATCTTGCCAAGTTGACATGTGAACTTAACCATCACAGCTACAGAGTCAAGATATTGTGTTATTGGCATAAGGATAGACATAGAGGTCAATGGAACAAAATTGAGAGCCCAGAAATAAACCTATACATCTATGTTCATTTGATTTTAAAAGGCTGCCAAGACAATTCAATGGGGAAAGAATAGTCTTCAACATGTAGTGTTGGGATAACTGGATATCTACATGCAAAAGAATGAATTTGGACCTCTACCTCATACTACATACAAGTACTAACTCAAAATGGATATAGACCTAAATATAAATATAAGTCTAAAACTATAAAACTCTTAGAAGACAACTTAGATGTAAACTTTGAATTAGACAACAATTTCTTAAGCACAAGTAACCAAAGAAAAAAATAGGTTTAGACTTAGTCAAAATTAAAAACTCTTGGGTGTCCAAATATAAGATAAGGGCTATAGTAAATAGTAATATTTTGATGATGCAATTTCATAGTTTGTAACAAAAGTTTCACAAGAACACAAGGTCTTGGTGGTGGGGTGATGTATGATGATACATGTTTGTTTGGTAAGTTCACAACTTTTACTGTACACTTATTGTTTGTGTATGTTCATGTATGAATGATATACTTCCGTAACATTTTTATTTAAAAAACTTTTGGGTATCAAAGGACACTATCAAAAAAGAGAAAAGATAACCCACAGAATGGGAAAAATATTTGCTAATAATATGTCTGATAAGGGTCGTGTTCTGAATATAAGGGACTCAAAACTCAACAATAAAAAGACAACCCATTTTTTAAATGGGCAAAGTATTTGAATGGACATTTCTCCAAAGAAGTTATTGTACAAAGGCCAATAAGTAAAAACTACCACCACCAACAACAGCAGAGAAATAAAAAAAGACAAATGAAAAAAGGACAATAAGTACATGAAAAAGATGCTCAATATCATTAACCATTAGGGAAATGCAAATAAAAACCACAATGAGATATAACTTCGCATCCACGAGCTTGGCTAGAAAAAATGTTTAAAAAGGACAATGACAAGTTTTAGCAAGGATGTGGAGAAATTGGAATCCTCAAACATTTCTGTTGGGAATGTAAAATGGAGTAGCTGCTATGAAAAACAATTTGGTAATTCCTCATAAAGATAAATACAGAGTCAGAATATCTTCTTGACTTCCGGGAAGATGGCGGACTAGTAAGACACGGGAATCTCTTCTCCAGAAAAATAGATAGAGGACAGGCTGAAACAGCCCTGAAAAGGATCTTCTAGGGTTTAGGACAGCAGGTGAATGCTGCACACCACTCAGAGGAGAGAGGGACAAAAGAGGGAAATCGCGACGACAGAACTGTGAGTTGGAACCAGCAGCGGCTGCTGCTGCCGGCACCCTCACCCACACTTTTTAGAATTCTCGGGCCATTGGGCCTGTGACTACAGACAAAGGGGTCTCCAGGGATCTAACACTCCAGTTAAGGGGAGAGAGAGGGACACAGCCTAAGGGTAGGTTCTGACCCGAAAATTTGGGCTGCGGAGCCCCACAGACCCTTCCACACGGTGGTTTGCCCTGGGAGCCGGCGAAGGATGGAGAAATCCGAACCTCACAATCTCCCTCTCCTAGCCTGGACTAATTGTTGAGGACTCCACAAGAGAGGGGAGAGAGAGCCTGGGTCTGACTTTGCTTTTGACTCTGCAGGTTTGGTCTGCCCTTTCCCGAGAGCCCTTCCAGGCCGGGTGGGGCTGTGCTATTGTTTGCCTTGGAGCCTGCAAGGGGCTAAAGAGATACAAACCTCCCAATCTCCTCCTCTACTAACAGGGACTTATTGTCCGGGACTCAGAGGGGAGTGGAAATATTTCCTAGCTGGGAAAAGGAGGGGGCTGCCAGAGAAGACTGGAGAACTGTCTCAGAAAGTTTGAATTACAAGGCTCTTAGCCCCCAGACAGGAAGCTCTATCATATTGATCTGGTCTGTGTCACAACAAATACACTCTGACCAGGCATTGAATTGACAGCTGCCAAAGAACACCATCTCCTGGCAGACCAAGGAAGTGCAATAAGAAAATTAAAAATAAATAGGGGAAGCTTTTCCTGGCCTCTGTAGCCTCCCTGCCCAAGGCCCTAGGAAACGACTCTACAACCAATTACTGGGTCCAGTGCCCAGTTGTGAGCAACCAGCAGGACAATCCTAACAATGCAGGTTGAGCCAAAAATTAAAGAGCTGTGGTAACTCACATTCTCCTGCCACTAAATCCCTATAAAAGAGAAAGAGATTGAGCATCTGAGTAAACCACATCCTAACCAGATGCCTAAACACCAGCAAAAATTACGAGCCATACTAAGAAAATAGAAGACATGGCCCAAGAAAAGGAATACATCAAAGTCCCAGAAGAGATGCAGAATTTGAGAGAACTAATCAGCGAGATGAGCACAAATTTCCAAAATCAAATTAATGAGATGAAAGACAATATAGTTAAAGAGATAAATGACATCAAGAAGATATTGAGCAAACGCAAAAAAGAATTTGAAATCCTGAACAGAAAAGTAACAAAGTTCATGGGAATGAAAGACACAATAGGTGAAGTCAAAGACACATTTGAAAAATACAACAGCAGACTTGAAATGATAGAAGAAAGAATAAGTGATACCGAAGATAGAGCAGCTAAAATTGAAGAGAGAAAAGAACAGAGAGAGAGAAAAGAATGGAAAAAATTGAGCAGGGGCTCAGAGAGTTGAATGACAGCACAAAACGCAGTACCATACATGTCATGGGATTTCCAGAAGGGGAAGAGAAGGGCAAAGGGGCAGAAAGATTATTTCAGGAAACAATAGCTGAAAATTTCCCAAACCTCACAAAAGAAATGAACTTACATGTCCAAGAAGCACAACAATCAGAATAAATCCAAATAGACCTACTCCAAGACACATACTACTCAGAATGTCAGATGTCAAAGACAAAGAGAAAATTCCCAGAGCAGCAAGAGAGAAGCAAACGATTACGTACAAGGGACATCCAGTAAGACTTAGTGCAGATTTCTCTTCAGAAACCATGGAGGCGAGAAGACAGTGGTATGATACAATTAGGAAACTGAAAGAGAAAAACTGCCAGCCAAGAATTCTTTATCCAAACTGTCCTTCAAATATAAAGGTGAGTATAAAGTATTCACAAACAAACAGACACTAAGAGAGTTTGCAGGGGGGCAGATGTGGCTCAAATGGTTGGGCATCCGTCTGCTATATGGAGGGAACTGGGTTTGATCCCCAGGACCTCTTGGTAAAATAAAAAAATATGTATATATAGAAGGCACATGGGCTGCCAGGCTCTGTGTGCCGGTGAGCCATCAGGCCCCGGGAGCCATGCAGCAAGATGATGATGTAGCGGGAGAGACAAGAGGAGATGCTCTGAAAGCTCCGAAAGGCAGGAACCGAGTCTCCAGGATCAAATCCTGGTGAAACTGGAGGAGGAGGAGGAGAAGAGATGGCAGGAAACACACACAGAGAATTGCCCAGCGAATGGACACAAAACAGCAAATGGTGAAGGGGGGGGGTTTAAAATGGATAAAGTAAATAAATAAATTGTTAAAAAAAAAAAAGTTTGTAAAAAAAAATCCACCTTTGCAGGAAATATTAAAGGAAGCCTTAGAACCTGAAAGAAAAAGACAGGAGAGAGAGGCTTGGAGGAGAGTATAGAAGAAAGAATAGCAGAAAGGATAACCAAAAGAGTAAAAAGAGAGAAAAAAACAAGAGGACATATGAAAATCAAAGAATAAAATGGTGGAAGTAAATAGTGCATTTACAGTAATATCATTGAATGTGAATGGATTAAACTCCCCAATCAAAAGATATAGGCTGATAGAATGAATTAAAAAACATGAGCCATCCATAAACTGCTTACAAGAAATGCACATTAGAACCAGGGATACAAATCAGCTAAAAGTGAAAGGTTGGAAAAAGATACTCCATGTGAATAGTAACTAGGAAAGAGCAGGGGTAGCTATACTAATATCAGACAAAACAGACTTTAAATGCAAAAAATTTATAAGAGATACAGAAGGCCGTTATATATTAATAAAAGGGACAATCGACCAGGAAGATATGAGTCATAAATATCTGTGCACCTAACCAGGGTGCCCCAAAATATATGAGACAAACTCTGGCAAAACTGAAGGGAGAAATAGACATTTCTGCAATACTCATTGGAGACTTCAACACCCCACTCACATCATTAGATAGAACAACTAGACAGAAGATCAACAAGGAAACAGAGAACTTGAACAATATGATAAACAAGTTAGACCTAACAGACATGACATATACAGAACACTGCATCCAAACTCAGTGGGTTATACATTCTTCTCAAGTGCCCGTGAATCTTTCTCCAGGATAGACCACATGTTGGGTCACAGTGAAGCTCTCAATAAATATAAAAAGATTGAAATTATAGAAAGCACCTTCTCAGAATGGAATGAAACTAGAAATCAATAATAGGGAAAAAGTAAATTTGCAAATATGTGGAGATTGAACAGCACACTCCTAAATAATCAGGTCAAAGAAGAAATTGCAAGTGAAATCAATAAATATATTGAGACAAATGAAAATGAAAACACAACATATCAAAACTTATGGGAGGGGGATGGATGTGGCTCAAACAGTTGGGCACCCGTCTCCCATATGGAGGGACCTGGGTTCGATCCCCGGGACCTCCCGGTAAAAAAAACAAACAAAAAAACGTCTGGGATACAGCAAAGGCAGTTTTGACAGGGAAATTTATAGCCCTAAATGCCTATATTAAAAGAGAAGAAAGGGAGGCGGCTGTGGCTCAATCAGTGGGGCTCCCGTTTACCATATGGGAGGCCCTGGGTTCGGTTCCCGGGGCCTCCTGGTGGGGGCGGGCCCGCCCACACGGCATGGTTGGCTGACCCAGCGAGCGCAGGCAGCAAGGGGGGGATAGATGAATAAATAAATAAAATCTTTAAAAAAAAAAAAAGAAAGTGCTAAAATCAAAGATTTAACTGAACACGTAGAGAAACTAGAAAAAGAACAGCAAACCAATCCCAAAGCAAGCAGAGGAAAGAAATAATAAAGAAAGAAAGAAATGAAAATGAGAACAGAAAAACAATAGAGAAAATCAACAAAACCAAAAGCTGGTTCTTTGAGATCAATAAAATTGACAAACCCCTCTCTAGACTAACAAAGAAAAAAAGAGAGAAGATGCAAATAAATACAATCAGAAATGAAAGGGGGAAAGTTACAAATGACCTCACAGAAATAAAAAGAATCATAAGAGGATATTATGAGAAACTATATGCCAACAAACTAGACAACCTAGACGAAATGGACTAATTTCTAGAAACACACAACCAACCTACACTGACGCTACAAGAAATACAAGAACTTAACAAACCAATCACAATTAAGGAGATTGAATCCGTCATCAAAAATCTCCCAGCAAAGAAAAGTCCAGGACCAGATGGCTTCGCAGGTGAGTTCTACCAAGCATTTCTAAAAGAACTAACACCAATCCTGTTTAAACTCTTCCAAAAAATCAAAGAGGAGGGAAAATTACCCAACACATTTTATGAAGCCAACATCACCCCAATACCAAAGCCAGATAAAGATTCTACAAGAAAAGAAAATTACAGACCAATCTCTCTCATGAACATAGATGCAAAAATTCTCAACAAAATACTTGCAAATAGAATCCAACAGCATATCAAAAGACTTATACATCACGACTAAGTGGGATTTATTCCTGGTATGCAAGGCTGGTTCAACTTAAGAAAGTCAATCAATGTAATACACCACATTAACAAATTGAAGGAGAAAAACCACATGATCATCTCAATAGATGCAGAAAAGACATTCGACAAAATCCAACATCCTTTTTTGATAAAAACACTTCAAAAGATAGGAATAAAAGGAAAATTCCTCAATATGATAAAAGGCATATATGAAAAATCCACAGCCAACATCAAACTCAATGGTGAAAGGCTGGTAGCTTTCCCTCTAAGATCAGGAATAAGACAAGGATGCCCACTGTCACCATTGTTATTCAACATTGTACTAGAAGTTCTAGCTAGGGCAATTAGACAAGAAAAAAAATTAAAGGCATCCAGATAGGAAAAGAGGAAGTAAAACTCTCACTGTTTGTGGATGACATGACCCTGTACTTAGAAAATCCTGAAGTATCCACAACAAAACTACTTGAACTAAGGTGACGCAGGCAGTAGTAGAAAACCTCTCTCCCACATCGGAGGTTCTGAGGATCGAATCCCAGTTAAAACAGGAGGAGAAGGATGAGAAGAGAGGGCAGGCAACGGACATAGAGATTTGCCCAGTGAATGGACACAGAAACAGTAAAAACGGGGTAAAAATGGATAAAAGTAAATAAATCCTTAAATAGTGTATAGGGGAGGAAGATTCGGAGTATAGTTAGTAGTAATACTTTGACGATGCTCTATCATGATTTGTTAACAAATGTTTCACAACAATGCAGGATGTTTGTGGGGGGGTGATGTGTGGGAGCTCTGTATGATGTTATACATGTTTGTTTTGTAAGATCATGATGTTTACTGAGCACTTAGTTTATGTATGTTCATGTATATGACTGATATACTTCAATAAATTGTTTAAAAATAAAATTTATTAAAAAATGTGGTATATTCATACAATGGTATATTGTTTAGCCATAAAAAGGAATGAAGTGCTGATATATGTTATACTATGGATGAATCTTGAAAAAATTATGTAAATGAAAGAAACCAGACATAAAAGGTCACATATTGTATGATCCCATTTATATGAAATATCCAGAATAGGAAAATCCATAGAGACATAAAGTAGAGTAGTGGTTTACAAGGGCTGTGCAAAGGGAGGAATGGGGAGTGATTGCTACTGGGTACGGGATTTCTTTTTCAGGTAATGAAAATGTTCTGGAATTAGAGAGTGATGATGATTGCACAACTTCATGAATAGACTAAAAATTACTGAATGTTACATTTTATTTTATTTTATTTTTATTTTTTATTTTTTTAAAGATTTTATCCATCCATTCATTTATCCCCCCCCCCCCCCCCCCCGCTGCTCGCGCTCGCCGGGCCAGCCAACCACGCTGTGCGGGCAGGCCTGCCCCCACCAGGAGGTCCCGGGAACCGAACCTGGGGCCTCCCATATGGTAAACGGAAGCCCCACTGATTGAGCCACAGCCGCCTCCCTGAATGTTACATTTTAAATTGGCAAATTTAATCGTATGTGAATTATATCTCAAAAAAAGATTTAATAATCCATGGCAAATGTGTGAAAAATGGCAGGCACATGGAATGATTTTAAATATCTTCAGGACATTTTCCACAGCTTTTCTACCTTCTCTACTGTTTGAGAGTCTGGTAGTTCAGATTCTCCTTCGTTCTTCTGTGAGTCAAGTTGAAGTGTCTACCTAATGCCAGTTGCTACGGACCTTCCTTAGAACCTCGTAGTGTGATATTTCTGGATGTAGAACTTTCAAGGATGACTACTGTATGGCTTTCTAGGAGATTCAATAATCTACCTAAAATCTCTTAATGGATTCCTTTTCTGCTTATCCTAGCTATGGTAAGTTAGATTGTTTACAACTATGATCCTCCAATGATTAAAAGGGTGAGACTGTTTTTCAGAGGAGAGCTATTGTGAGCTTCCCTATATCATTTAGGATGCTTTCAAGTTCACATAACTGAATATCCAACTAAATCATGTTTAAAAATAAGGAAATTTGCTCTCATAACAGGAATTCCAGGCTTTATATTAGGTTGGTCTCTAGCAGTTAAATGGAGTCATCATTGCCACAGGTTCTTTGAGTTTCTTCTTAGCAATTCATGATAATGGCTTCTAAAACTGGCTCCTCTTGTGGTCATAGGATGGCTGCCTATCTGACCTTCATGCTTCTTTGTTCATGTCTAGCTTGAGTCACCCTTGGATGTCTCTCCAGGAGAACAAGAATAACTTTCCTAACATTTTAAATAAACCTCTTCTCCTGTCTTTGACTGTTACCGAAATGAATTAATCGTTTGCAGGGGAGATGCAAGTATTCCCTACAGCCTCTAGGACTGTCGTTAGTTCTCCAAATTGCATTGCTGCTGCTCAGTGGGGGAGGGGTAGAATAGATCAATTGCAATTTCTGCAACCCCAAAAGATGAACATTCCCAAAGTTGCCATTTATAAATTGCCACTAGATGAATTTTGAAAAATGTTTTTATAACAACCTATTAGAGGTAGTAGGTATTAACTGATTTCAGCTTTACAGATGAGGATACTGAAGTTACAAGAGGTTAAATGACTTACTCACATTTACTCAGTAAGGAGATGACCAAGCCAAGGCTCAATTCTGTCTTAGGATTTCAAGACCTTATGTTCTTTGTACTTAATCCCAACTGTTCTAAAGAGAACAAAATAAGATTAAATAGTCAAAGTAATTTCCATATAACATGCCAATATAGGAATGTCTGCAAAATTATTAATAATGAGTTAAACTCTTCTTGAAAACCTTTAATATTAAGTTTTTTGTATTTATTAGAAATAAAGAACTGTATGGAAGATCAACTTCTTTATCCACCTCTTCTACCTAACAAAGTAGATCTCCATCAAGTCACCATAATTCCACATAATGAGTGGAAAAGGATTCAAGATAGCCTTGACAGTTTGACAAGAGAAGCAGCATGCCTTCGTGCAGAAAGAAAGGCAAAGAGAGATATGCATTTCAAATCCCAAGAAGTGGTAAAACATTGGACTAATACATACATAGTAAGTATTAATCACCCAGGAATATACATGCACCAAAGACTTTCTCTTGTCTTTTTAGTACTCTTTTATACTTCTTTTGTAAATATTTTGTACATGTAAAATATAAAAATTTCATGATTTTTTGAAACACATTTAACAGCTTTATTGAGGTATAATTGACATTGAACAAGTTGTATGTATGTAAAGTATACAGTTTGATAAGTTTTACATGTGAATACACCTGTGAAACTGTTGTGGCCAGCAGAAAGGAACCCATACAGCACTCTTGGGAGTATTGATGAACAAAGTTTTATTACGTGTGGGCCCAGAGGAGAGTCAAGTCTCCAAAAAATCTGAGCCCCGTTTTCTGATTTTCATAAGTTTATAAAGGTACATTTAGCGAGCAAATTCCTGAGCAAGCGGGCAGGCAGGGTTACAAAGGCAGAGAAGCTAGGTTAGCTTATTTTTAAGCTAGGTTAGCTTATCTTTATAAAAGCAGAAGGCCATTAGGGAGGAAAAGAGACATTATCTGTTTAGAGTTGTACATTTCAATTCGAAGGGGCAGCTGGGAGCTTCCTGACGTGGATTCCATGGAGAAAAAGTGGGGGAAGGAGGGGAGTTTATTTTCCTAGAGCTGTGGGTTTCTGCTGAGGAGGGGTTAGGGGTCCCCCCAGCACTTCCTTATCAAAACCATTATCACAGTTCAAGATAATGAACATACTTATCACTCAGAATTTCTTCATGCTCCGTTTTACTCCCTCTCATTCTTCCCCATTCCTCCTCCCCTGTCCCTAGGCAACCACTGGTCTGCTTTCTACTATTATAGATTAGTTTATATTTTCTATAATTTTCTATAAATGGAATCATATGCTACATACTTTTTTGGAGGGATCTGTTTCACTCAGCATAATTATTTTGAGATTCATCCATATTGTGTGTATCTATAGTTCCTTCATTTTTATTGCTGGGCAGTATTACTTTGCATGGATATAGCACAATTTATCTGTTAATTTGATAGACATTTAGGTTGTTTCCAGTTTTGGGGTATTACAAATAAAATTGCTGTGAATATTCATGTGCAGGTCTTTATATGAACCTATGCTTTCATTTCTCTTGGCTAAGTATCTAGGTATACAATAGCTGGATCATATGGTAAATGTATATTGAACTTTTTAAGAAACTTCCAAATTGTTTTCCAAAGAAGTTATAATTTTATATTCATACCAGCAGTGTATGAGAGTTCTGTTTCCTCCACATTCTCATCAGCACTTGGTATAGTCAGTCTTTTTTTTTAACTTTTTATTTTGAAATAATTTCTAACTTACAGGACAGTTGCAAAAATAATACAAACCCATCCAGAGAATTCCAGCCTATCCCCACCCCACCCCCAGATACCTAGATCAACCAGTTTTAACATTTTGTCACCTTTGCCTTATCATTCTATCCATCATAACTAGCTAGCTATGAATCTATCTGCCTATTTTCTGAACATTTGAGAGCAGGTTTCACACATCATCCTCCTGAACATACAATACTTCCGTGTATATTTCCTACAAAAAAGGGTATTTACTTATGTAGTCACCTTATGTGCAAGAAATTTTACGTGATATACGATCTACATTCCATTTTTTTTTCTTATGTTCCAACAAGGTCCATTTGAGCTTTTTCTCCCTCATTCTTTTTTTTTTTTTTTTTTTTATAGTTAAAAAGATGAATATGTTATGTATTATATATAAGACAATTTAAAAAATCCTTTAACACAATGCCACAGTATTTAACACCTTAAAATGCTGGTTTCGCCTGTACACCATATTTTCATGAAATTTACCATAACACATATCCACCTTTTGAAAATCAAAATACGGTAAAAGTACATTGAAAACTTTGTTTATTAATTTAAAGGTTATTATTTTGCCTTTGTATATAATTTGGAAAATACAGAAATATGAAAAGAAAAGACAATAATCAGTCATATTCTGAACATCCCAAACTAACTCCTAATATTTAGTCGAATTTACTTCTAATCATACTTATACATATATAATTTCACATTATAGCTTGTATTGACTATATCATGTTGTCTCCTACTTAATCAATAATGTTATATAGTGAACATATTCCATGTCATTCAAAATTTTATAAATTTCAAAAATTGTACATTATAATCTCTCAAACAAATGTGCAAAATATATTTACCCATTTCCTATCATAAATAATGCTATTCTGAATACATTTTTATAAATTTTAATGTCTCCTGATTAAATTTAAATAAGTAGACAGTGTTTTACTATTCTAATTTTTTTATATATTTTGCCAAATTGCTTTTAAAAAATATTTATCAATTTTCATTCCCATAAGCATTGTATGAGTGTTTTTCTCCCTCACTCCCTCCAACATTATCTGTCTTTTTTAGCCCTGACTAATTTGATAAGAGAAAATGACATCTTTTTGTTTTTGAAGCTTTTATACTATATTTGGAGAATAGATGCCTTTAATATTTTACACAGTCTCTCAAAAGGAAGTTATAAATGTAGACATTGTTTTGAGGGTGAAAGTGTAAAAACCTAGCTAAATTGCTTCCCAGCACTGACCTTCCCTGTCTAGAAGCCAACCTTAGCAAGCTGTTGCTTTCTTCATTTCCTCACCCTCCATTAGTCATTCCTAATATGAAGCAAAACTCGTTTCTGGGATTTAAACTAGAGGAGTTTGTAACTAGAGATGCTATAGCAGTGGCAGTTGTATCAGTACTGTTAAAACTAATAGAGTGCTAGTTAATGTTAAGCAGTTGACTCTTGCAGGAGGTGGGCGGGGGAAAGGCCTGGTTTATAGCATTTGCCAATTTCTGTGGTATAAATATTCCCACGATGGCCAATTTCAAGCTACTTATATATGGAACTGGAAAGTGATGTTCAAAACACTATTATATAGTATTGCCACGATACAGATACCATAGGCATAACTTCAAGGACATTGGTAATATTAAAATGTAATAAAAATAATTAGGAATCGATGAGCTTAGAGTATTTACTGACTTTTTAAGTTTTTTTACTTTAACACTCCCTCATTCTTAAATCCTGTTCAGTATCATGTATTGTGTTTAATTGTCATCTCACTTGAGCCACCTCCACTCCCTGCTCTCTGTGTCTCTCATTGTGCTTTCTTGCTGTATTCTTCGTTGCGTCATCTCCTCGCTGCCCATCACGTCAGCTCGCTGTCCTGCTCATGTTCCCTGGGATGAACCAGAACTGAACCCAGGACCTCCTGGGTGCCTAACTGCTTGAGCCACTCCTGCTTCCCTGATTCCATCTTAACAACTTCAGTTGCATACCTGAACTATGTTCCTATATCCCTCTGTAGTTCTTGTTGCAATTTATTTATTTATTTTACTTTTATCCATTTTTAACCCCCTCCCCCCTTTTTTTCTGCTTTTGTGTCCATTTGCTGGGCAAGTCTCTGTATCTGTTTCCTGCCCTCTCTTCTCATCCTTCTCCTCCTGTTTTCACCGGGATTTGATCCTGGGAACCTCCAATGTGGGAAAGAGGCATTCTGCCCTCTGAGCCACCTTAGTTCCTGGTTTTTCGGTGCGTCTCATCTCGGCACCGAAGATGTCACTCTACTGTTACATCATCACCTTGCTGTGTGGCTCGGCAGACCTGCGGCATGCGCCTGCTCATGAGGCCTGGTGGCCTGCGTGCCTTCTATATTTTTCTTTATTTTACTGGGAGGTCCCAGGGATCGAACCCAGGTCCCTCCATATGGGAGATGGACACCCAACCATTTGAGCCACATCCGCCCCCATATTTTACTTTCAAATTGCTAAATTCCCACACTGCCTTGTCATTATTATTTTTTATAAACAATTAACTTTTTTTTTAAAGATTCATTATTTTATTTTATTTTATTTATCCCCCCCTTGCTGTTTGTGCTTACTGTGTCCATTTGCTTTGTGGTTTTCTGTGTCTTCTTGTCTCCCTTTGTTGTGTGATCTTGCTGCACCAGCTCAGTGCGCCGTGTGGGCCGTCAGCTCAGCGCACCACGTGGGCCAGCTTGCCTTCACCAGGAAGCCCTGGGAATCGAACCCGGGGCCTCCCATATGGTAAACGGGAGCCCAACCAATTAAGCCACAGCCGCTTCCCTCAATTATCTTTTATATTTATTTAAAGAATAAGAAAACCATCTTGGGAGCATATATAGCTAAAGTAGTTGAGCGCCTGTTTCCCATGTACGAGGTCCCAGGCTCAATCCCCACTAAAAACAAACAAAACAAACAAACCAACCAAACAAACAAAGAACAGCTCTCATTGTGGAGTGGATGTAGCTCAGTGGTTGAGTGCCTGCTTCCCATGTATGTGGTCCTGGGTTTGTGCCCTGGTGCCTCTTTTTTTTTTTTTTTTAACATTTTTTTAACTTTATTTTGTACATTTAATAATTGAAAATATAAACAATTAAAAAACTAAAAAGTAAACACAGATGAATAAATATATACATTTCTCAATTAAATGTAATGGATACATATAAAATTTTTTTTTGAATCAAACAATATATTACACAATATATTTGGTTCATAGTAATGCATTCATACAGTATTTGTCCTTTTGTGTCTGGCTTGCTTCACTCAACATAATGTCCTCCAGGTTCATCCATGTTGCCATATGCTTTATGACTTCATTTCTTCTTACAGCTGCATAATATTCCATCGTGTGAATAGACCACAGTTTGTTTATCCATTCGTATGTTGATGGACACCTGGGTTGTTTCCAGCTTTTGGCAATGGTTAATAATGTCGCTATGAACCATCGGTGTGCAGATGTCTGTTCGTGTCACTGCTCTCAGTTCTTCTGGGTATATACCCAGTAGTGGTATTGCAGGATCACGTGGCAAGTCTATATTCAACTTCGTTAGGAACTGCCAAACAGTCCTCCATAGTGGTTGTACCATCCTGCATTCCCATCAACAGTGAAGAAGTATTCCTATCTCTCCACATCCTCTCTAACACTTGTAGTTCTCTGTCTTTTTAATAGTGGCCATTCTGATAGGTGTGAAATGATATCTCATTGTAGTTTTGATTAGCATTTCCCTAATCATGAGTGATGTTGAGCATTTCTTCATGTGTTTTTTTTTGCCATTTGTATTTCTTCTTTGGAGAAATGTCTATTCAAGTGTTTGGCCCATTTTATAATTGGGTCATTTGTCTTTTTATTGTTGAGTTGTAACATCTCTTTATATATCCTGGATATTAAACCCTTATCAGATATGTGATTTCCAAATATTTTTTCCCATTGAATTGGCTGCGTTTTCACCCTTCTGACAAAGTCCTGTGAAGTTTAAAAAAAAAATAAAATAAAATCATCCATTCACCCATTTAATTCTTCATTGCTATTTGTAGAATCTGTTTTCTGTCTGTGATAATTTTCTTTCTGCCTGAAGGACTTCTTTTGAAAATTCTTATTTGTGAATCTGCTAATGATGACATTTTTCAGTTTTTGAATTTTTAAAAGATTTTATTTTTGGTCAGGGTAATCTAGGTTGACAGTTTTTTTTTTTTTTCTTTCAGTACTTTAAATGATGTTGCTTCACTGTTTCTCGCTTTCACTATTGCCAGGCAAAATCTCCTGTCGTTCTTATCTTTGTGCCTCTGTACATTAGATGTCTTTATTCTCTTGATGCTTTTTAAGACTTTCTATGCTTCTCTGCTTTTGAGCAATTTGAGTATCTTATGCCTTGCTTTCATTTTTTCATGTTTCTTGTGCTTGAGTTTTTTTTTTATTATTATTTTTTATTATTGGATCTGAGGTGTAGTTTTTTCATACTTAGAAAAATTTTGGCCACATTTCTTTAAATATTTATTCTATCTCTTCTTGTCTCTTCTTTCCTTCAGGGAGGGACTCCAAATTACACATATATTAGTCCACTTGAACTTTCTTGTCTCAGAACTCACTGATGCTCTTTTCTGTTTTTTTCTCCCTTTATTAGCTATACATTGAAAAATATATATATTTAGGTTTTTTTTCCTCTGTTGTTTTCATTTTGGATTGTCCATATTGCTATATCTCCATGTTTACTAATCTTTTCTTCTGCAGTGTCTAATATGACCATTAATTCCACCCAGTGTATTTTTCATCCCAGACATTTTACTTTCTGTATCTAGAAGTTTGATTTGGGTCATTTTTTATTTCTTCCCGGTCTCTATTTAGATGTTCAATCTTTCTGTTCAGAGAGTTTTTACAGGATTTTTTTTTCAAAACATTGCATGTTTCCTTATTTCATTGCAATGCACACTGTCTTTTGGTAAGGGAATGGAAAGTTTGTGGTATCTTACTTTAGGAACAGTGTTCACACTTATTCTCTTTTTTTTTTCTATAATTGTGAAGAATTACATAATGACTGATAATCATATATGTTATATAAGACATTCTGAAATAGGCAAAACTATAGGGAAACAAAATAGATCAGTGATTGCCAATGGCTGCCAGTATGGAAAAGGTTGACTAAAAAGGGATGAGAAAATCTGGGGCTGGGGAGGTTAAACTGTTCTATACACAGCTGTATGCAGTTGTAAAAGTGTGCACTAAATATTACAATAAACCTGATTTTATAAATAACCCCTGAGCCATAAAGGGATGGGGGAGGCAATATTCCTTCCATTTTGTTTTACATAGAAGTAGCACACTATACTTAATGCTCTACTCCTTTTTGGGTGTTAAAGAAGTAGAAGAAGAAAGGAAAGTTCATCTTACCAGCAGGACTTACTGTAAACCTATAGTAGTTAAAACTGTGATCATAGATCAGGAGAGAGAGCCTAGAATCAAATCCATGTTATATATGGGAACTAGACATATAACAGAAATGTCATTACAAATCAAAAAGGGAAAGATGGGGGGAAGTGGATGTGGCTCAAGTGATTGGGCTTCCACCTACCACAGGGGAGGTCCCGTGTTCCGTTCCCGGTGCCTCCCAGAGAAGGCAAGCTGGCATGGCGGGCATGCGCAGTGAGCTAACACAACAAGATGATGCAACAAAAGAGACACAAAGAGGAAAGACAGTGAGAGACACAACAAACCAGGGAGCTGAGGTGGTTCAAGTGATTGAGCACCTCTGTCCCACATGGGTTCAGTTCCCAGTACTTCCTAAAGAGAAGACGAGCAGATGCAGAGAGCACACAGCAAATGGACACAGAGAGCAGACAGCTACCAAAAACAATAGGGGGCGGGGAGGGGATAAATAAATAAATAAATCTTAAAAAGGAAAAGATGAGATATTCAATAACATGAAAAAATGAAATTATATCCTTCAATACAGAATATATAGAAATTAATTTCAGCTGGATTAAAGACTAAAATGTAAAAAGCCAAACAGTAAAACTTTTAAATAAATCATAGGAGAATATCTTCAGGATATCAGGGTAAGTAAGTATTTCTTAAAGAGATTGCATAAAGGGAAGTGGATGTGGCTCAAGCGAATGGGTTCCCGTCTACCATATAAGAGGTCCAGGGTTTGATTCCTGGGGCCTCCTGGTGAAGGCAAGCTGGTCCACGTGGAGAGCTGACCTGTGCAGTGAGCTTGCCCACACAGGAGTGCTGGCCCGTGCGGAGAACTGGTGCAGTAAGATGATGCAACAAAAAGACACAGAAGAGAGACAATAAGAGATGCAGCAGACCAGGGGGAGCTGAGGTGGTACAAGAGATTGAGCACCTCTCTCCCATTCTGGAAGGCCCCAGGATCAGTTCCCAGTGCTGCCTAAAGAGAAGACAAACAGACACAGAAGAACACACAGCAAGTGGACACAGAGGGCTAACAGCAAGCACAAAAATAACAGGGGTCAGGGGGGAGGGAGAAATAAATAAATCTTTAAAAAAAAAAAGATTGTGTATGAAAGTTAGGGTTGGAGAGAGAATTTTCACTGTATACCCCTATTAATATTTTGGAATTTTTAAATAATGTAAATGTATTACCTATCTAAAAATTAAGTTAAATATAAGCTCATAATTATAACCTCATATTTTATTTATTAATGATATATGTAAATACAATAAAAAATCATAAAAGCACGCATTATCACATTATAATGTTTCATTTTGGTAAAACTGAATTGGGAAATGAAACAGAAGATTGCTTTTGTCTTTTTTACAGGGGATGAAAGAACAGAAACTTGAAGCCAAAAAGAAGCGTGATGAAGAATTAGAGGCAGAAAGACAAATTCTTGATATAGAAGAAGCAATCCACAAACAAGGAGAAAGAAAAAAGGCCATGGAAAATGCAAAGCAATATCAATTTTACCAGACAGAAAGAGTGAAAAAGTTTCATGTACTACTTAGGTTTTCTCTTATTTATAAATATATTATATATATATTTAATACATCTATACTTAAACTTTATTTTCTTTTAAATGCTGCTTTTTTTTTTTTTTTTTTGTAGTCAGGACTTCTTCTTAGTCGAGTTACGAAAGAACGTGATGCCCAGCTTGAGTTCCAGAAAAATAAAATAAAATCAGATAAGAAATGGGAGGAACAATTGAAACTCAACATTGAGAAAGCTTTTAAAGAAGAACAAGAAAAAGCAGAAAAACGCCGCAGAGAGAGAGTGGCTTTAGCCAATGATCATCTAAAACAGTATGTGTATATAAATTACTTTTTTTGTGTGTGCCCTCTGTATTAATCAGCCAAAGGGGTACTGATGCAAAATACCAGAACTCTGTTGGCTTTTATAAAGGTATTTATTTGGGGTAGACACTTACAGTTAACAGGCCATAAAGCAAAAGTTACTTCCCTCACCAAAGTCTGTTGTCATGTGTTGGAGCAAGATGACTGCCGACCTCTGCAAGGGTTCAGGCCTCCTGGGCTCCTCTCTTCCCCAGGCTTGTTTCTCTCCAGGTTCAGCTACTCTGGTCTCTCCACAAGGCCAGCTGTAGACTGTCAGGTGAACTGCTTGTCTCTCTTCCCAGGGCCTCTGCCGTGTCTAATGGAGCCTTCTCTCCTTCCTCATGTATCTGCTTCTCTGTTTACTTCCCTGGCTCCAGGATTAAAACTCTAATCTCCCTTCTCTGCGGTGCAATTTTTCTGTGAGTTCCTGCCTCCCCCCCCCCCGTCCTACTGACGTGGCCCAATCAAAGCCTTAATCATTATTTAATCAAAAGTGAAACCTCTGAATCCAATATAATCTAATATGCCCAGAGGAGCAAATCAGTTCACAAACATAATTCAAATATCTATTTTTGGAATTCATAAACAATATCAAACTGCTATACCCTCTTAATGGATAAAGCTTTTTTTTTTTTTTTTTTGTCTTTTTATAAAGTAATCTTTTTATCTTAATTTGCCAAGATTGCTATAACAAATACCATACCTTGGATTGGCTTAAACAACTAGAATTTATTGTCTCACAGTTTGGGAGGCTAGATGTCCTAATTCAAGGTCTTGATATACTTTCTCTTGGAGTCTGTTCTGGTGCTGGCTTGCTGTAAACCTTGGGGTTCCTTGGTTTGTACCTTTACCTTTCTCACATGGTATCATCCTGTGGTTTTCTCTGACTTCGGGTTTCTGCTACTGACTGTGACCTAATTTCCTCTATGAGGCCTCCAGTAGTACAGATTAAGGCCCACCCTGATTCAGTTTGGCCACACCTAAATAAAATCTTTGGAGATCCTATTCACAAATGGCTGTACACCTGAGTCACCTTAACGTATTTGTGGCAGTTTGATATTATTGATGAATTCCAAAAAGAAATACTGATTATGTTTGTAAAATGGTCTGTTCTCTGGGCTAGTGATACCCTTAGATTGTATTGAATTCAGATGTTTCACTTTTACTTGATTAAATTATGACTAGGGCTTTGACTGGGCCACATCAGTAGGACGTCGACTCCCTGCCCCCTTGGTAGGCAGGGACTCAACAGAGAAAATGACGTGGCAGAGGAAAGGGTGGGAGTTTTGAGCTGGAGCCCCAGGAAGTAAACATGCAGGAGAAGAACACAAGAATAGTGATGGCTCCATAGGCCCTGAGAAGAGAGATGAGCCTGATAGTCAACAGCTGACCTATGGAGAGACCAGAATAGCTAAGCCTGAAGAGAAATGAGCCCTGGGAGAGAGAGCTCCTCAGGGAGACGAGACTTAGCCTAGCCTACAGCTGATATTGGAAGAAGCTGGGACCAGGGAGCCTTAAGAAAAAGAGGAAGGCTGAACTCTTGCAGGTGTTGGTAGCCATCTTGCTCCAACATGTGGCAACAGACTTTGTTGAGGGAAGTAACTTATACTTTATGGCCTTGTGACTGTAAGCTTCTACCCCAAATAAATACTCTTTATAAAAGCCAACAGATTTCTGGTACTTTGCATCAGCACCCCTTTGGCTGCGTAATACAATATTCAAAGGTACTGTTTACAAATGGGTTCACACCCACAGGAATTCAGATTAAGACTTGAACATTTCTCTTTTTTGGTGTTAACTGATTCAATCCCTAATAATGCTAAAATACCTAATCCAGTAGAAAAAGTAAAAAAAAAAAAGTTGATAAAAATCACTATCATCAATAGTATTACTTTACTATTGTTACTATTATCACAATAATGCTGCATAATAATCATATAATCTAGTACCATACAACAATAAGTTTATTTCTCATGCAGCTGGAGTTGGCTGATTTAGACTGGACCTGGGCAGACCTTCAAGATGCAGGGCTGGCTAGGTTTGCAGTTTGCTGTGGGTAGGGGTCTGATCTGCTCAATGCATTTTTATTCAGGGGTCCAGGGTGAAGGGGCAGCAGCTTTTCTCATGGTATTGACAGGGGTACAAGAGAGCAAGCTCAAGCTTGCAAACACATGGCTAAACCCAAAGTAAAGGGGCAAAGAAGTACACTTGGCTCACCATGAGGCTATAGCAAGTCCAAGCCAACAGCATTGGAACAGAGAAGTGGACTCCCATAGAATTGGGGTCTGAGGGAGTGAATCTTTTTGAACAGTTAACTACCACAGGAAATTACTGTTGTTACTATTATTGTGTATATCCTTACAGACTTTTTTGGGGGTAGAATTTCTGTGGTGTAATTTACATCAGTAAAATACACCTTTTAAAAGGCATGTAGCTATATAATCACCACCAAAATCAAGGCATAGAACACTTCCATCACCCAAAAAAGTTTCCTCTTGCCCCTTTGCACTATATTCTATCCTTTACCCTTGGCAATCATTGATCCACTAATACAGACTTTGTTTCCCTGAGCACATATACTCAAATTTTTAAAAATGAAATTGGATCAACAGTGTCATTTTATTAAATGCTTTTTTCACTTACCAGTATGTCATGAACTCTTGCTATGACAAAGGCCAACCTGATCTTTTTTTTCACACAAATCAGTTTTATTGGTACATATTTATAAAGCATACAATTCATCCAAAGTATACAATCAATGGTATTTGGTATAATCACAATCACATAGTTGTGTATTCATCACTTCAGTCATTATTAGAGCATTTTCATTATTTCAATAAAAATAATAAAAAACAAAGTTTTTTTTTTCAGTTGTACACCAATGTTTATAGTAGCATTCTTCACAAAAGCCAAAAGGTAAGAACATCTTAAGTGCCCATTAAGGATGAATGGATAAACACAATCTGGTACATATATACAATGTAATAATTTTCAGCCATAAAAGGAATAATGTTCTGACACATGGTTCAACATCGAGGGACCCTGAAAACATTATGCTCTGTGAAATTCCCCAACACATATGGACAAATATGGTATGATTTTGCTTTTATGAAATACCTAATATAAGCAAGTTCATAGACATTGAAAGAAGACTACAGGGTAACAGATGATGTGGGAAGTGGGGAGAATAGGACATTATTGATTAATTGATACAGAGCTTCTGTAGGGAGAGAGGAAAAGTTCTGGGAATGGATGATGGTGGTAGTAACACAACACTGTTGTGTAAATGTAATTAATCCCACTGAATTGTACACTTAAAAATTGTTGAAAGGGCAACAGTTATGCTTTATAAACACATTTATTACAAAAAGAACCTTGACTAGCTGACTGATTATGGAGAAACAGTCTGTCATTTTATCAAACTTCTAAAGGTGAATCTTGGCAATTGGGAAGAAAAAGCCCTTTTGAGGAAGTGAAAAAAGGTCTTGTGAATGTGACTTTAAGAAAGACTGCAGGGGGTCGGATGTGGCTCAACTGGTTGGGTGTCCGTCTCCCATATGGAAGGACCCGGGTTCGATCCCCGGGACCTCCCGGTAAAAAAAAAAAAAAAAAAAAAAAAAAAGAAAGACTTCAGGGTAGGTTTACTTAATTTCCTTGATTTAAAGACAAGGAAGTTTTATTTGTGAACAAACAGTATTTGATACTAGTGCCATTCATTTTATAAGAATTAATAAGCATGTTAAATATTTTGTTTAAAATTTTCAGTCCTAATCCCAAATGTTACCATCCACAGAAATAACAATATCATCTGCAGTTAATAGCTGGAAATGTACTTATTAAAATTTCACTTAAGCAGCTCTGAAAATTCTAAAACTGATTGAGCTAGTTTTCTATTAATCTAATTTTAGAAGTTTACTCTTTTCACTTAGTTCCTAAAGGATAGCTATTTCTTTATTGATCCCCTGTTGAGATGTTCTGTCTAATGGTGATACTGGTGTATGAAAGTCCCCCACTATAACTGGAGAGGCATCTATTTCTCCACTTAGTTTTTCCATGTTTGCCTCATGTATTCTGAGGTGCCCTGATTAGGTGAATAAATGATTGTAATTGTTCTTTCTTCTAGATAGATTAGCCCTTTTATTAAGCATTCACTTGCAACCTCCTTGCTTCCCTGGGTCTAAGGTGAGTTTCCTGTAGACGGCATATAGATGGGTCATATTTTCTTATCCATTCTCTTGATTGGAGATTTTAATCCATTAGTATTCAGTGTTATTTCTGTCAAGGCATTACTTATATTAGCCATATTTTCTAGATTTATATATGTCATATGTTGTTTTTATTTCTCTTTTTCTCTTTTTAGTTTTTCTTAACAATAATCTTCATTCCTACACTCTCCTCCAACCCTCTATCTCCTGGTTTTTCCTTTCAACCTTCAAAACTCCCTTTAGTATTTCTTCCAGGGCAGGTTTCTTGTTGACAAAGTCTCTTAATTTCTTTTTATATGTGAATATTTTGAACTCTCCCTCATTTTTTGAATGCCAGCTTTGCTGGATACAGAATTCTTTTTTTTTTTTTTTTTTTAAAGATTTATTTATTTTACTTATATCCATTTTAACCCCTCCCCTCCCCCCATGTTTTTGTTGTTTTGTGTCCATTCACTGGGCAATTCTCTGTGTCTGTTTCCTGCCCTTTCTTCTCATCCTTCTCATCTGTCTTCATAGAGATTCAATCCTGGGAACCTCCGATGTGGGAGAGAGGCATTCTCCACCTGCGCAACCTCATTTCCTGGTTTTTCGGTGCATCTTGTCTTGGCTCTCCCTTGTGTCACTCTCCTGTTACGTCATCATCTTGCTGTGTGGCTCGGCGGGACTTGGCATGCTCGCGCACAGGGCATGGGGGCTCGCCCGCTTGCAGGGCCTGATGGTGCACCTGAGCATGGGGCCTGGCAGCTCATGCGTCTTCTATATTTTTTCTTTTTTTTTTGTTATTTTACAGGGAGGTCCCAGGATCAAACCCAGGTCCCTCTGTATGGGAGACGGACATCCAACCATTTGAGCCACATCCGCCCCCCAGGATATAGAAATTTTGGTTGGAAGTTTTTTTCTTTCAGCACCTTTACTATGTCATACCACTACCTTCTTGCCTCCATGCTTTCAGATGAGAAATCTGCACTTAATCTTATTGAGCTTCCCATGTATGTGATGGATCTTTTTTCTCTTGCTGCTGTCACTATTCTCTCTTTGTCTTGAGCATTGGACAATTTGATAAGTATATGTCTTTGGGTTGGCCTGTTAAGATTTATAGTGTTTGGGTTGCACTTGCTTCCTGGACATATACATCCATGCCCTTCAAAAGAGTTGGGAAATTTTCAGCTATTATTTCCTCCAACACTCCTTCTGCCCCCTTTCCCATCTCTTCTCCCTCTGGGATGCCCATAATGTGTATGTTTGGCCAATTTATGTTGTCATGCAAATCCCTGAGTCCTTGCTGGATTTTTTCTGTCTTTTTATCTATTTGTTCCACTATCTGATTTCAGATGTATTGTCATTGACATCACTGATTCTTTCCTCTGCATATTCAAATCTGCTGTTATGTGCTTCCAGTGTATTTTTTTTTTTTTTTAAAGATTCATTTTTATTTATTTTATTTAAACTCCCTTGCTGCTTGTGCTCGCTGTATCCATTTGCTTTGTGTTTTTCTGTGTCTGCTTGTCTCCCTTTGTTGTGTCATCTTGCTGCACCAGCTCACCGCACCACGCGGGCCGGTTTGCCTTCACCAGGAGGCCCCAGGAATCGAACCCGGGGCTACCCATATGGTAAACGGGAGCCCAACCAATTGAGCCACAGCCGCTTCCCTCCAGTGTATTTCTGATTTCTTGCATTGTGCCATTCATCAACATCAGGTCCATTATCTTTTTATGTATGTCTACAGTTTCTTCAGTATTTTCCCCCAGTGTCTTCTTAATATCCTTAATTTCTTCCTTCTCTTCATTAAATTGATTCATGATATTTGTTTGGGCATCCCTGATTAGCTGTTCCATGTTCTGCTTCTCTTCCTGTTTTTTAGTTTGTTCAGTAGAATGAGCATGTCTTTCCTGTTTCTTAGTATGGCCATTAATTTTGTTTTGGTGTATAGGCATCTGTAGCAGTTTGATATTATATATGAACTCCAAAAAGAGACACGGATTGTTTCTAAACTGGTCTGTTCCCCTGGGCGTGATACCCTCGGATTGTACTAAATTCAAAGGCAACATCCACTTGATTAAATTAGGATTAGGGACCTGATTCATCCACGTAGTAGCAGATAAGTGAGAAAAGAGAGAAGGTTCTATTAGACACAGCAGAGGCTGCAGGAAAAGAGATGAGCCTGACAGTCTACCGCTGACCTTGTGAAGAGAACAGACCAGCTAAACCCAGAAAGAAATGAGCCCCGGGGAGAGAAATGAGCCTTATGCTAGCCTATAGCCGAGATCAGAAGAAGCTGGGACCAGTGAACCTTAAGAGGAAGAAGGAAGGCTGAACCCTCACAGACATATCCAGCCATCTTGTTTCAACACGTGGCCAATTACCTTGGGTGAGAAAGAACCTCTTATGGTACCCTGAGTTGGACTCTTTAGGGTCTTGTGACTGTAAGCTTCCACCCCAAACAAACACCCTTTACAAAGCCCAACAGATCTCTGGCACCCCGCACCCCTTTGGCTGACCAATACCAGCATCTGTTTATCTTGATGGACTTATTAAGTTGGTTGTTTGTGTGTGTGTGTGTGTGAGATAAGGTTCTTTTTTGATACTTTGTTCCTCTTATTCTATATCCTTGCAGTTGTTTGTATTCCCTTGAAAAAAATATTAGGACCAGAGAAAAGGAAAGAGATAAGAAAAGAAAAATAATAATAGTAATAATAATAAAATGGTAGAAGAGGAACTATACAAGAGCTAGGAAAATAACTAATATAAGTAAAAAATCATAAAAAATACAAAGGAATAAGAATAAAAAAGGTGGAATAGATAAAATGAAACAAGAAACAAAATAGAGAAAAAAAAATAGAATGAATTAAAAGGCCAGAAAGATGAGAAGAGAGGAAAAGAAAAGAAAAAAAAGAAAAATTTAAAATGAAGGCCAAACAATAAGAGGTGGAATGAAAGAAAAGCAACAGAAAACAGAAAATAGAAAAATGAAGGAAAGAAAAGAAATAAAGTAGGTAGAAGAAATAAGTAAAAGATAAAAAAGAAGCAAAGAAAGTGGAAAGACAACAAAAAAGAAGCAAAACAACAAAATAACACAGGAAAACAGTCTTCCCTCTTGGCCCCTAAGGCACTTCTCAGGCTGCCATTACTTATTAATCAATCACCCTGTGTCCTGCCTCTCCACAGGTTATGTACCATGTTTTAGCAAATAAAATAAAGAAAAAAGGAAAAAAAAGGAAACAATTTTAAAAAATTCCAAGAAAACCTAAAACAAAAAAAATCTTTCTATACATTCCCTGAACAAGAAAGTTCTTCACCTCTCAGACTCTCTCTATATTCTCTGCTGTGCATAGCTGCTCTTTCTGGCTTTTCTTGCACAATTATTTATTTATTAAGCAATTTTATTGAGATATATTCATATACCATATGATCTATCCAAAGTGTATAATCAACGTCTTTTAATATAATCACAATGTTGTGCATTCATCACCACAAAAAGTTTTACAACTATTAAATTACTCCAAAAAGAAAAACTCCACAACCCTTAGCATGGCTTCCCCAGCCCTATATAACCTTTATAAATTGATTTCACCTTTATAAATTGATTTATATTTACATTTTATATAAATGGAATCAGATAATACACTACACAATATATTTAGTTTGTAGTAGCACAGTCACACAGTATTTGTCCTTTTGTGTCTGGCTTGCTTCACTCAACATAATGTCCTCCACGTTCATCCGTGTTGTTGTATGCTTTATGACTTTTTTTCTTCTTACAGCTGCCTAATATTCCACTGTGTGAATACACCAGTTTGTTTATCCATTCATCGGTATGATGAAGTTTCCAACTTTTGCCAGTCGTGAATAATGCCACTATGAACATCGGTATGCAGATGTCTGTTCATATCACTGCTCTCAGTTCTTCTGGGTATATACCCAGTAGTGGTATTGCACGGTCACATGGCAAATCTATATGCGGTTTCTTTAGGAATTGCTGAACAGTCCTCCACAGTGGCTGTACCATTCTACATTCCCAACAACAGTGAATAATTGCTCCTATTTCTCCACATCCTCTCCAAAAGTTGTAGTTATCTGTCTTTTTAATAGTGGCTATTCTGATAGGTGTGAAATGATATCTCATTGTAGTTTTGATTTACATTTCCCTAATCATGAGTGATGTTGAGCATTTCTTCATGTTTTTTTTTGCCATTTGTAGTTCTTCTTTGGAGAAATGTCTATTCAAGTCTTTGGCCCATTTTTTAATTGGGTCATTTGTCTTTTTATTGTTGAGTTGTAACATCTCTTTATATATCCTGGATATTAAACCCATATCAGATATGTGATTTCCAAATATTTTTTCCCATTGAATTGGCTGCGTTTGCACCCTTCTGACAAAGTCCTGTGAGGTGCAAAAGTGTTTAATTTTGAGGAGGTCCCATTTATCTATTTTTTCTTTTGTTGCCCGTGCTTTGGGTGTAAAATCCAAGAAACCACCACCTACTACAAGGTCTTGAAGATGCTTTCCTACATTTTCTTCTAGTAGTTTTATGGTCCTGGCTTTTATATTTAGATCTTTGATCCATTTTGAGTTGATTCTTGTATAGGGGGGTGAGATAGGGGTCCTCTTTCATTCTTTTGGTTATAAATATCCAGTTCTCCCAACACCATTTGTTGAAGAGACTGTTTTCTCCCATTAGTGTGGGCTTGGTAGGTTTGTCAAAAACCAGTTGACTATATAGATGAGGGTATATTTCTGGATTCTCAATTCTATTCCACTGATCGATGTGTCTATCTTTATGCCAGTACCATGCTGTTTTGACCACTGTAGCTTTGTAATATGTTTCAAGGTCAGGCAGTGAAATTCCTCCCACATTGCTCTTCTTTTTAGGAATGCTTTTGGCTATTTGGGTGCACTTACCCTTCCAGATGAATTTGGTAATGGCCTTCTCTAATTCTGTACAGTAAGCTGTTGGGATTTTGATTGGTATTGCATTGAATCTATAAATCAGTTTGGGCAAGATTGACATCTTCACGATATTTAGTCTTCCAATCCATGAACATGGAATGTCTTTCCATTTGTTTAGGACTTTTAAAATTTCTTTTAGCATTGTTTTGTAGTTTTCTGAATAGAGGTCCTGTACTTCTTTGGTTAAATTAACTCCTAGGTATTTGAGTCTTTTTGTTGCTATTGAAAATGGAATTATCCCCCTGATTTCCTCCTCAGGTTGTTCAGTATTAGTGTACAAAAACATTACTGATTTTTGCATGTTGATCTTGTATCCTGCCACTTTGCTGAACTCATTTATTAGTTCAAGTAGTTTTGTTGTGGATACTTCACGATTTTCTAAGTACAGGATCAAGTCATCTGCAAACAGTGAGAGTTTTACTTCCTCTTTTCCTATTTGGACGCCTTTAATTTTTTTTTCTTATCTAATTGCCCTAGCTAGAACTTCCAGTACAATATTGAATAACAATGGTGACAATGGGCATCCTTGTTCCTGATCTTAGGGGAAAGCTTTCAACCTTTCCCCATTGAGTATAATGTTGGCTGTGGGTTTTTCATATATGCCTTTTATCATTGAGGAATTTTCCTTTTATTCCTATCTTTTGAAGTGTTTTTATCAAAAAAGGATGCTGGATTTTGTTAAATGACTTTTCTGCATCTATTGAGATGATCATGTGTTTTTTTTCCCTTCAATTTGTTAATGTGGCATATTACATTGATTGATTTTCTTATGTTGAACCAGTCTTGCATACCAGGAATAAATCCCACTTGGTCGTGATGTATAAGTCTTTTGATATGCTGTTGGGTTCAATTTGCAAGTATTTTGTTGAGAATTTTTGCATCTATGTTCATGAGAGAGATTGGTCTGTAATTTTCTTTTCTTGTGGAATCTTTATCTGGCTTTGGTATTGGGGTGATGTTGGCTTCATAAAATGTGTTGGGTAATTTTCCCTCCTCTTCAATTTTTTGGAAGGGTTAAACAGGATTGGTGTTAATTCTTTTAGAAATGCTTGGTAGAGTTCACCTGTGAAACCATCTGGTCCTGGACTTTTCTTTGCTGGGAGATTTTTGATGACGGATTCAATCTCCTTAATTGTGATTGGTTTGTTAAGTTCTTGTATTTCTTGTAGCATCAGTGTAGGTTGGTTGTGCGTTTCTAGAAATTTGTCCATTTCGTCTAGGTTGTCTAGTTTGTTGGCATATAGTTTCTCATAATATCCTCTTATGATTCTTTTTATTTCTGTGAGGAAATTTGTAACTTTCCCCTTTGATTTCTGATTGTATTTATTTGCATCTTCTCTCTTTTTTTCTTTGTTAGTCTAGCGAGGGGTTTGTCAATTTTATTGATCTTCTCAAAGAACCAGCTTTTGGTTTTGTTGATTTTCTCTATTGTTTTTCATATAAGCATTTAGGGCTATAAATTTCCCTGTCAAGGCTGCGTTCGCTGTGTCCTATAAGTTTTTTTTTTTGTTTTTTTGTTTTTTTTGTTTTTTATTTTTTTATTTTCCCCATAAGTTTTGATACGTTGTGTTCTCATTTTCATTTGTCTCAACATATTTAGTGATTTCACTTGCAATTTCTTCATTGACCCACTGAATATTTAGGAGTGTGTTGTTCAGTCTCCACACATTTGCAAATTTACTTTTTTCCTGTCTGTTATTGATTTCTAGTTTCATTCCATTATGATCTGAAAAGGTGCTTTGTATAATTTCAATCTTTTTATGTTTATTGAGAGCTGTATTGTGACCTAACATGTGGTCTATCCTGGAGAAAGATCCATGGGCACTTGAGAAGAATGTATAACCCGCTGAGTTTGGATGCAGTGTTCTGTATATGTCTGTTAGGTCTAACTTGTTTATCATATTGTTGAAGTTCTCTGTTTCCTTGTTGATCTTCTGTCTATTTGTTCTATCTAATGATGTGAGAGGGTTGTTGAAGTCTCCGACGATTATTGTAGAAATGTCTATTTCTCCCTTCAGTTTTGCCAGAGTTTGTCTCATATATTTTGGGGCACCCCGATTAGGTGTGTAGATATTTATGACTGTTATATCTTCCTGGAGGATCGTCCCTTTTATTATATAATGGCCTTCTCTATCTCTTATAACTTTTTTGCATTTAAAGTCTGTTTTGTCTGATATTAGTATAGCTACCCCTGCTCTTTTCTGTTTACTATTTGCATGGAGTATCTTTTTCCAACCTTTCACTTTCAGCCGGTTTGTATCCCTGGGTCTGAGGTGAGTTTCTTGTAAGCAGCCTATGGATGGCTCACCTGGATTATTAGGATTGTACTGCTGGTTTCTCAGAACTGGGCACTGGACCCGGTAATTGGTTGTAGAGTCACTTCCTAGGGCCTTAGGCAAGGAGGCTATAGAGGCCAGGAAAAGCCTGTCCTACTTATTTATTATTATTATTTTTTAAGATTTTATTTATTTATTCATTTATCCCCCCCTTGCTGCTTGTGCTCACTGGGTCAGCTAACCACGCCATGCGGGCGGGCTTGCCTTCACCAGGAGGCCCTGGGAACCGAACCCGGCGCCTCCCATAGGGTAAACGGGAGCCCTACTGATTGAGCCACAGCCGCTTCCCTGTCCTACTTATTTTTAATTTTCTTATGTGCAGTTCCTTGGTCTGCCAGGAGATGGCGCTCTTTGGCAGCTCTCAAATCAGTGCTTGGTCAGAGTGTATTTGTTGTGACACAGACTAGATCAATGTGATAGAGCTTCCTGTCTGGGGCTAAGAGCCTTGTAATTCAAACTTTCTGAGACAGTTCTCCAGTCTTCTCTGGGATCCCCCTCCCTTTTCCCAGCTAGGAAATATTTCCACTCCCCTCTGAGTCCTCAACAATCAGTCCCTGTTAGTAGAGGAGGAGATTGGGAAGTTTGTATATCTTTAGCCCCTTGCAGGCTCCAAGGCAAACAATGGCGCAGCCTCACCTGGCCTGGAAGGGCTCTCTGGGAGAGGACAGACCAATTCTGCAGAGTCAAAAGCAAAGTCAGCCCCAGGCTCTCTCTCTCTCCTCTCCTGTGGAGTCCTCAACAATTAGTCCAGGCTAGAAGAGAGGGAAATTGCGAGGGTTGGATTTCTCCAGTCCTTCGCCGGCTCCCAGGGTAAACCACCATGTGGAAGGGTCCGTTGGGCTCCGCAGCCCATATTTGCAGGTCAGAAACTGAGTCAGCCTTAGGCTGTGTTCCTCTCTCTCCACTTTCCTGGAGTGGTAGATCCCTGGAGACCCCTTTGTCTGTAGTCGCAGGCCCAGAGGCCTGAGAATTCTAAAGGGTGTGGGGAGGGTGCCGGCAGCAGCAGCCGCTGCTGGTTCCAACTCACAGTTCTGTCGTCGTGATTTCCTTCTTTTGCCCCTCTCTCCTCTGGGTGGTGTGCAGCCTTCACCTGCTGTCCTAAACCCTAGAAGATCTTTTTCAGGGCTATTTCAGCCTGTCCTCTATCTATTTTTCTGGAGAAGAGATTCCCGTGTCTTACTAGTCTGCCATCTTCCCAGAAGTCTCTCTTTTATTTACTTTTAATTTCTTCTTGTGCACTTCCTTGGTCTGCTGGCAGATGGCATGCTTTGGCAGCCCTCTCATTTAAATGCCTGGTTGGAGTGTGTTTGCTGCCACATGGACTGGATCAATATGATATAGGTTCCTGCCTGGAGCTTAAGAGCCTTTTAATTCAAACTTTCTCAGAATCAGTTCTCCAACCTTCTCTGGCAGCCCTCTTCCTTTTCTTGGGTAGGAAGTAATTCCACTCCCCTCTGTGTCCTCAACAATCAATCCTGGTAATTAAAGAGGGATATTGAGAGAGTTGGATGCCTTTATTCCTGAGCTGGCTCCCAAGGCAAACAATGGCACAGCCTTACCCTTCCTGGAAGGGCCCCTGGAACACAGTAGACCAAATTTGTGGTCAAAAGCTGAGTCAGTCAGTTGTGGTTTCCCTAAACATGGCTTTTCTGACTCTTCTATTTGAACCTATAAGTAGGGTTGATAGGTATACGTCCAAGAGACTAAAATCTTTGGGCTGTCTATTGGCCAACTGGGCCCTGAATCTCAACAGAGTTGCAGCACCTACTCTCCAGTTCATTGGACTCACCCAGGACAACTAACAAGGAAATGATGATGGGCAACGACCATCCCAAGGAACCAAGAGAGTCTACAACTGCAAGCAAGAGAGTCCCATCATCTGCCCCATGGGATCGAAGCCCCCTCTCAGTTAGAGGTGTAGTGGGCATCACCATCCCAGAATCCTCAGGATTAGGGAATGAAATATGGACTAGAGTAGACTTACTGCTTTTCTACTATATAGACTTATTGTGATTCTAGCAATGGAAGAAATTATACCATTGATGTGGAGGCAAGTGGCCACTGGAGGTTCTGAGGGCAGGGAGAGGGAAAAACAGGTATAATATGGGGGCATTTTTGGGACTTGGGAATTGTCCTGAATGACATTACAACAACAGCCACAGAACATTACATATCTTACCATAACCTACAAAATTGTGTGGGAGAAAGTGTAAACTACAATGTAAGCTATAATCCATGCTTAGTGGCAATGCTCCAAAATGTTTTCATCAACTGTAACAAATGTTCCACACTATTGAAGGATGTTGTTAATGTGGGGAAATTTGTGTGAGGTGTAGGGAGCAGGTCATACGGCAATCCCCTATATTTTTATGTAACATTTTTATAATCTAAGGATCTTTAAAAATAATAATAATAATAAATATATATTTTTAAAAAATGACCAAGAGAGAGAAAGGGTAAAGAAATGTGTTTATATGGCTAAGAGACTTCAAAGTGAGTTGGGAGGTCATTTCAGATTATGCTCATGCACGTCTCAGCAGGATCTCATTGATTGCCAAAGTAAATCTTGCCTCAAACAGCAAGTCTACTGAGGGTTGTGGAGACATCCAGACACTGTAGGCAGGGCAGACAGCTCAGGAGTTTGGTGCTATGCAAGTGGGCCCTATTTTGGAATTTGTTCCCCATTGTGACAGAGTTGGACTCTGTTGTGGTTTCCCTACACATGGCTCTTCTGCCCCTTCTGTTTGAACCTATAGTTAATACTAGAGTTGATAGGTTTATATCCAAGAGACTGAAATCTTTAGGCTGTCCACGTGCCATTCGGGCCCTGAATCTCAACAGAGTTGCAACACCTACTCTAGTTCATTGGACTCACCCAGGACAACTAACAAGGAAATGATGATGGACAATGACCATCCCAAAGAACAGAGAGAGTCTACAACTGCAAGCAAGATAGTCCTGTCTATCTTCTCCGTGGGATCTAAGCCCCCTCTCAATTAGAGGTGGAGTGGGCATCACCATCCCAGAATCCTCAGGATTGGGGAATAACGATGGACTAGAGTCGACTTACTGTTATTCTACTAGAGACTTATAGTTCTTCTAGCAATGGAAGAACTTTTATCATCGATGTGAAGACAGTGGCCACCGGAGGTTCTGAGGGAGGGAGATGGGAAAAATAGGTGTAATATAGGGGCATTTTCAGGACATTGGAATTGTCCTGAGTGACATTATTATTATCATTATTATTATTTTTTTAAGATTTTATTTATTTACTTTATCCATTTTAAACCCCCCCTTCCCCATTTGCTGTTTTGTGTCCATTTGCTGGGCAATTCTCTGTGTGTGTTTCCTGCCATCTCTCCTCATCCTCCTCCTCCAGTCTTCACCAGGATTCGATCCTGGAGACCTCCGATGTAGGAGAGAGGTATTCTGCTGCCTGCGCCACCTCAGCTCCTGGCTTCTGGAGCTTTCGGAGCATCTCGTCTTGTCTCTCCCCTGTTATGTCATCATCCTGCTGCATGGCTCCCGGGGCCCGACAGCTCAGCGGCACACAGAGCCTGGCAGCCCATGCGCCTTCTATATATATATTTTTTATTTTACTGGGAGGTCCCGGGGATTGAACCCAGGTCCCTCCATATGGCAGACGGACGCCCAACCATTTGAGCCACATCCGCCCCCCCTTGAATGACATTATGACAGATACAGGCCATTATATATCTTGTCATAACTTACAAAATTGTGCAGGAGAGAGTTTAAACTATAATATAAACGATAATCCATGCTTAGTGGCAATGCTCCAATATGTGTTCATCAGTTGTAACAAATGTACCACACTAATGAAGGATATTGTTAATGTGGGAAAGTGTGGGAGGTGTAGGGAGCAGGGCATATGGGAATCCCCTACATTTTTTATGTATCATTTATGTAATCCAAGTATCTTGAAAAAATAAAATAAAGCTGAGTCAGCCTTAGGCTGTGTTCCTCTCTCTCTCCTTTCCTAGGGAGATGGATCCCTGGGGCCCCATTTGTCTGTAGCCCCTGTCCCAGAGGTCTGAGTATTCAAAAGTGTCTTTAGTGTGGAGGACAGTGCTAGCAGTAGCAGCTGCTGTTTTTTTTTTTTGTTTTTTTTTTAGTTATGCCAGTAAAAAGAATTTATTGAGAAAAGGGGGAAAAGAACAGAGCTTGCTGAGAAATGGGAGAGAAGAATAAAAATACGCATATGGACTTGATGTGGGCTCCTCTAGGCAGAGAGAGCCAGTTGCCGCTTTTTAAAAATTTTTTATTTTTTTTATTTTTTAAATTTTACCAGGAGGTCCCGTTGCTCAAACCCAGGTCCCTCCATATGGGAAATGGATGCCCAACCATTTGAGCCATATTCACCCCCTAGCTGCCGTTTTTAATTCACAGTTTTGCCATGGCGGTTCTTTTCCTTTGTCCCTCTCTCTTCTTGGCGGTGTCCAGCCTTCCCGTGGTGTCCTAAACTCTAGAACAGTGGTTCTTAACCAGAGGTCCATGGATTTCAGGGGGTCTGTGAGCTTGAATTGAAAATTCAAAAATAATTATTCTTGTGAGAACATGTTGGTTATGTTTCTCGTGGGGATGTGTTTAGTATATGTGCTACCAAAGCTAGCACCATATGTCAATTTTATAAGAACTCAGAATGCATGTTACAGTAAAAGACTATAAGTATATAAGCCTATAAAAAGTCTCTTTAAGCCAACGATGGTAATTGGAATAGTAGCATCGGTATCAACATGAGTTGGGAACAGAGGACCATGTAATAGAAAAGAGAGAAGCAGGAGTTTCTTTCCCCTTTCCTGATTAATGATAGATTGTTCAAGGGCAAAATTTCAATATAGGCTATCTATTCATTCATTAGTGTATTCATTCAATTATTCATTCGTTCATGCAAACATTTATTGAACAACCTCCATTTGCCAGCCACTATTCTAGTCATTGAGAATACAAAGAGATTGCGAATATTCTTGCTGACCTGATTTTGTGATAATCAGGGTAGGCTAAACATTCGCTATATTAGAAACCACGCATGTGTCCCCAGACCTAGTTTTTCTTCCTAGGTCTGGTTTTCAGAATGCTGGTGATAAACTAATCACATGGCAGAGAATACAAAGAGGAATATGATACAGTCTTTTCCTTAGGAATTTCACAGTGTGGGGCGGGGAGGGGGATACAGAAATGGAACAATTAGAATATGATGATAAATATTTTGTCAAAGATATGTATGGGTGTGTGAAGCATATAGAATCTGACCCTGAGGTGGTTAAAGGCGGCTTTTCAGAAGAGATTGATTCCTGCACTTTATTATGAAAAATGAATAAGAACAAGCCATGCAAAGAATGGGGATGGAGAGGTATTTTAAGCAGAGAAAACAGCATGGGTGAAGCCCAGAGATGAGATAGAGCATGGTAGATTTGGGGTTACCTGTAGTTTTAAGGTGGCTGTAGTATAGAGGATGGAGGGGACAATGTCTCAGATAAGGTTGGCGAGCTATATTGTGAAGCATCTTTTAGGCCACATAGCTTAGTCTGCCAAAATTTGCCCGTTTGTGCAAGGACCGTATTGTAATTCTTTTATTCACAAAGAAATGAAAATTACAGAATACCAAGAGGCAAGACTCTTCCTTTATGCCCTTTTATTTATATTACCAAGTCCTACATAGGTATCACCTTGTGGTGGTTTAAAATATATCTATAGATTTTTTGATACTCCTCCCTTCAGATGTTAGGGCCTAATTCTTATCCCCTACTCCCATCTTGAGTGTGGGTTCTACCTAATGACTCACTTCCATTACTAGAATGTGGTGGAAGTGATAGTATGTGACAGCTGAGATTAGGATATAAAATGCATTTTGGTGGAGAGGGTGTAGCTCAGTGGTTGAGTATGTGCTTCACATGAGGTCCTGGACACTCAAGCAGCTCTATGGAGAGGTTCGTGTGACAAGGAACTGAGGCCCTCTGCCAGCAAATATGTAAGTAAACCATTTTGGAAGTGGACTCTCTGGCCTCAGTCAAGCCTTCAGATGGCTGCATCCCCAGCTGACATTTTGATTGCAACCTCACAAGAACTACCCACCTAAGTTACTCCCATATCCCTGACTCTCAGAAGTGGTGTAAGATATAATAAATGTTTGTTGGTTTTTTAGCCACTAAGTTTCAGTGTAATTAGTTACTCAGCAATAGATAACTAAAACACATTGTACAGCTGCTGGCCCAATGCCTGAAAATGAGATTCTTGACACACTTTCTAGACAATATCTGGCCCCAGACCTGGACAGCCTATTACACTGTGGAGTTTTGAGATAGTGGTACTGTTAACCAAAGTAAGGAAGAGACTGAAAGAATCAGTTTAGAGGAGGAAGATTATTTTAAACAAAGTGAATCTGAGGCACCCGTGAAACAGCTAGTGGTGATGCCTAGTGGGTTGTCTATACAGCGTTGAAGCTCAAGAATCAGATCTGGACTATAAAAATACAGATTTTGGACCTTCAAAATGTGAATCAATTTGTCAAAAGAGATTTCATGACAAAGTCAACTCTGATCTCTTGGTAGAGGCTGCCCAGAGCATTTTGTGGAAAAGGGCCAAGACTCAGAAGGAAAGAGTGTATGTTGATTATTGATGTCTGCTGTGGCATGGGACTTGTAAGTAGAGGTATGAATGATAGGTATTTCTTCCCTGGTCTAGGGGATCTCAAATTTTCATTTTTCGTTAAGCCAAATTAGTGACAGATAGTTGAGCAGTCTATCTAAGCTAAAGTCTTTATTTTTTTTATTTTTTATTTTTAATTTCTTTTAAAGATTTTATTTATTTATTCATTTATCCCCCCCTTGCTGCTTGTGCTCGCTGGGTCAGCTAACCACGCCGTGCGGGTGGGCTTGCCTTCACCAGGAGGCCCTGGGAACCGAACCCGGGGCCTCCCATATGGTAAACGGGAGCCCTACTGATTGAGCCACAGCCGCTTCCCTAAAGTCTTTATTGACAACCAGGTAATTACATTTTATTTAACTCTACAAATTATTGTATAAGTAACTGACAGTATTATTTCCTTACTAACACTAGAGATATTTTTATTCTTATTTATTGTCTTAGAATAGGTAACATTTTTTCTAAACCAATGAGTTATCCAATATGGGCATAGATTTAATGTTAGTGATTTCCAGATTTGCTAAGAAATGTTTAAGCTACAGATTTTTTAATATCTGTAAAAAGTAATTTAAAAACTTAAAATTTATTTTCTCAAAATTGGTTAAATCTCTTATAATCTTTAATTCTTTATTTTTGACTTGTGAATTTTCTTCTAAGAGATTGGTACATATAAAACATCAAATAGTTCTGGCAAGATAAATAAATACATACTAGATACATACATACATACATACATACATACACACACACACACACATACAAATCTAAAAACCTAGTTTTCCTTAGGGCAGTTATGAACTTGGTTTGCCTGTTTACAGTGACCTTTTTCTTAGCTCCTTCTGAAGAGAGTGACCCTGATCCTAATGCTGCTTCAGGTGAGTCAATAAGGGATCTCTGTGAAGGGAAATTTTCTCCTCCTGAAGCTGAGTGAGGGGACTCCAAGAAAAATATTCTTCAGATTGGGTGCATATGCAAGAAAAGGTCTTTTCTCAGTCATATGTCTGTAAGTGGATTGTTGATCTACCCATTTCTACCTGTGCAGGAGAAAAGAAACTTAGAGTGAGATGGCAGATAGGTAGCCTACACAAATGCTGATTGGCATGACAGGTATGTGTGAGTTTCCCATGGGCAAGTAGATACCTTGGGCTTGAGCTAACTTGCCAATATTTCAGAGACTATCAGATGATGGGCCTACAGCAGCCAGAGTCTGAAATAATCTGATGGTGGTAGCTCCTGGTAGTATTGGGGTGAGGAAAGTTGGGGGGACAGTTGAAGAGGTGGCACTGGAGCCAGACCTCTCAGATCAGGGCTCTGCAATCAAGGGACCCCTGAAGAATCCATAGGTAAGCCTGGAGATAAAACCAGCATTTGGAAGCTTACCACTTAGAAAGCATCAGTAGCTAGTCAGTGTTGGCCAGTGAAAAAATGACAACCTAAGTGGTCAATTGATTAAAGAGTTCTTGGTTACTCTCCTCCCATTAGACCCTATCTCCCAAGGGGCTAGGCTCATAGCTTGTGTAGTTGTCATCTAGTACTGAAATTGAGAAGGTGGGATGAGGACTTTTCTATAAAAAATATCACCAATTCCTTTTTCTGTAATTCAGTTACAGTTCTTTCCAAAGGAAAAGAACCCTTGAGTCTGTTGTAGGATTTATTTTGATGAGGAATGAAACAAATTTTGAAGAAAGGATAGTATTGATAATTCCAAGGTAATCATATTGGATTTGGTTTTAGTCATTGCTATTATAAATGTCTATTTTTTTCCCAAAGAAATTCATAATTCTCCTTTGCAACTTCAAATCATCTTGGGCTAGAATCTAACTCATTCCTTAAAAATATAACGTTTTTCTGTTTTGCTCTAAGTTATAATTATGTTTATGCTTTAGAATAAAGGAACATGAAGAGGAAGATGAAAGAAGGAAAAAAGAAGAAGAAAAGGATGCTGAGGAAATAAAGCGACAGAACTTATTATATGAAATAGAAATGAGAAAAAAACTAAAAAAGAAAAAAGAAGAGATGCATGAAAGCAGGAGGCTGTTTTTTGTAAGTTACAAATACAACATATCTTCAGAAAATGTACATAGTCAAATGCTTTTAATTTTTTAAAAATAAAATTGGAGTAGAAAACAAGTTGCTATTAAGTTGGTTTCTAAGAGACTACATACTTTTTGAGAAGGTTGTATTTGCTATGGTGTAATATATGTATACTTTCATGCATGAAAGAGAGGAGAGTGAGATTTTTTTCCAAATGAATGTATTTTCTTGTCTGCAAAATGAAAATTGTAAGGAATGGGGTGATTTATGTATGTTTGGTATGGTGTCTGCTGTGTTATTAATTTGTGCTCAATAACTGGTAATAATTATTTTATGGCCATTATAATTTATTTTATAATTTTTTATGTTTTTAAAAAATTACTTTTATTCGTAAGTAAGACATGCATGGAGTTAAGATATCAAACAGCACCAAAAGGCTTAAGAAAGAGTGGGAGATGTTTGTGTGGGATGTGGTGGGAGGTGTGGGAGGTGGGTAACATGGGAATCCCAGTGGGTTCTGTGTAATATTTTAGGTAATCTAAGCACCTCTTAAAATATATGTATATATATATATATATAAATAACATTTTTGTAAGCAAATACACATATATGCACATATATTTATATATCATTTTGCAAATGTTTGTATGTATTGTGAGAATTTTGATTTTTACCCATAATAAAAAAAAAAAAAGAAAAAAAAAAGAAAGAGTATGAGATTTTGCTTCATTCCTTTTCTCTGGTGGCCATCATTTCCACATTCTTTTAACTGTTACTTTTAGAATAAAATCCTATTCTAAATACATTTTAGACATATCTGTTGATTTATTGATTTTATACATCATTTTCTGCCTCTCTGTTCTGACTGTTGAGGTGTTAGTTGTCTTCCATAACTGCCTCCTCAAAATAATTCTCAACTTTGGTTAAATGATTGTTATGATTATGTAAATATTGTTTTCTGCAGAGCCAAGTAGTATACTATATTTCTTTGCTTGCATAAATGTTTATCTGTGATTCAAATTCTCTTTTAGTTTATGCTGTTGACTAATACCTCATTTTTTCCCAAATGTTCCATAAGTTCTGACAAATGTGTATGAGTATTATTTTTCAAATGGTCAATTAGATAATAATAAATTATCTATTGATTCCATGTTGTTGTTTCTTTTTTTGGAGATCTCCTTCCATAGTGCTCCATCCTTTTATTCCTTCTAAACCGCTTGTTCTTTAGGCCTGCTGCACAGCTGTCATCTGAGGACTTCTCTGTGCCACTTTTCTTGGCTGCATGTCTTATTTCCTGAGTCTTAGGTCTTTTTCATTCTTGGTTCACTCCCTCATCTTGCTGAAATACACCTTGAAACAGCTTCCTAAGACGAGGTGTATGGGAGGTAAAATTTTTTGAATTCTTATCGGCAAAGATTATCATCTAGACTCGTACTTGATTTTCACTTTGGGTGTAGAATTCTGGGTTCAAGATTCAGAATTCTGTTTTCATGGTTTTATATTAATCTAGTCCCAGTGCTGATACTGAGAAGTATGATATTATTTATAGTCTTTCTCCTTTGTTTGTGATTTTTTTTTCCTCTCTCTCTGAAAGATTTTTGGATCTTATTTCTGGTACTGTAAAATTTCACAATGATATGCCTTGGTATAGGTTCTTTTCATTCATTTTTTCTGGGCACTCATTTGATACTTTCAGTCTGGTAACTCATATTCCATTAGTCTCTGTTGAATATACTAAATATGAATATGAATATTTTTGTTTTATTTCTTGGATAATTTTATCCTCTTCCATTTTGTCTATTTTCTTGTTCTATAACTCCTCTTAGATATTAGACTTTCTAAATTGATTCTATAATTTTTAAAAAATCTTTTCTTAGGAGTACAAATCTTTTCTTATATGCTCAAAAGCATATAAGAGAAATCCAAAATAATGGTAGCTTAAACAAATATAGGTTTAAAGTGCAAAGGTAGTCATTCCCGGACTGACATCCGGAGTGAACAGGGACTGAGGCACCTTCTCTATTTCTACTCAGCTGTTCTTGGAACATGGATGGCTTATGTCCTCAGGTTTGTCTAATGGCCCTGAATAGTTTTGGAGCTCCAGCCCTCATGTCTACATTCCACACAGCAGGAAGGAAGAAAGGACAAAAGAGAAAAGGAGTGCCCTAGCTATCTGTCCTCCTTTTAAGGGGACTTCCCAGAAGTCTTGCTTTCCAATTTACACTTAAGTCTCATTTATCATAATTTGGTCACACCTAACTGAAAAGAAAGCATGGAAATGTAGTCTTTTAGTTGAGCATATTGCCACCCTAAGTAAAAATTGGGTCCTACTTGCTTAAGGAAGAAGAGAAGAAAGAATCTGGGGTAGGCAACTACTTGTTCCTCCCATTTCTGCTGTTTTTAAGTTTTGATTTTTTGTTCTACATTGAGCCTTTTCCACAACTTTGTCTTCTAAGACTTCTATTGAATATTATATCTATCAAAATTTTAATTTCTAAGAGTTTTGCTTGTAATATTATTATTTTTATTATTTATTTATTTATATTTTAATATTGTTATTATTTTTTTAAAAATTTTTTTACATAAAATGGAATTTTATTCATCTGTGAAAAGAAATGAAGTCCCGATGCATGTGACAACATGAATTAACCTTGGGGACATTATGCTAAGTGAAATAAGCAAGACCCAAAAGGGCTAATATTGTATGATCTCACTGTTATGAAATAAGCAAACCCACAGAATTAGAATCTAGAATATAGGATACCAGGGGATAGATTAAAGAATGGAGAGCTGATATTTAATTTGTTCAGGGTTTCTATTTAGGTTGATTGTAAAGATTTGGAAATGGATGGTGGTGATGGTAGCACATTATTGTTATTGTAATTAGCAGGACTGAATTATGTAGGTGAATGTGGTTGAAAGGGGACACTTTAAGTCTTAAATGTTACTAGAATAAAAATGTTTAAATATAGCATAGGACCGTATAACACAAACAGTGAACCCTAAGGTAGACATTGACTATTGTTTCTAGTACACGTACAAGAATGTTCTTTCATGAATTATAAGAAATGTATAATATTAATAATAGGTGTTAATAATAGAGTGATGTATGGGAACCCGTTTTTATGCATGATTTTTCTGTAAGCCCACCACTTTTCTAACCATAAAAAAAAAAGATTATAGTTCCCATCCCTTCTATATATAATACAAAATAGATTTTTGATTTTCAAAATAACATAAAACTTAAATGTGCGCTAAACCTCAAATAAGTCCATTTGAATTAAAAAAAGAAAACCCTAGTAAAATTGGGATTTCTATACCTTATTTATTTTTAATTATTATTATTTTTAATTAATTTATTTTTTATTGTGGGTAAAAAATCAAAATTTTTACAATACATACCAATATTTGTAAAGTGATATATAAATATATATGCATATATGTGTATTTGCTTACAAAAAATGTTATTTATATATATATAAATATATTTTAAGAAGTGCTTAGATTACCTAAAATATTACACGGATATTGTTAATTTTTAATACAATCTTATTCTCAGCTAATGGGTCCAAGAGTTTTTCTCTCTATAAGTCACTTTGGAGTGGAACAGATCTGTTTTTTTTTGGTTGTGTGTTTTTTTTAAGATTTATTTATTTATTTCTCCCCACCCTTGTTGTTTGCGCTTGCTGTGTATGCGTCTTCCTTTTAGGAGGCACTGGGAACTGAACCCAGGACCTCCATGTGGTAGGTGGGAGCCCAATTGCTTGAGCCACATCCGCTTCCAGACTTAGTTTTGAATGCTAACTTTGTACTTACTAGTTATATGACCTTGAGCTGAGGCTTTCAGTTTTTAAAGATGAGAATTAACTATGTTAATTAACTCCATATTTTTCCTACTATAAAAAGTCTATGAACATTAAAATAAACTTTGAAAAACAGCAAAATAACACTTTTTAAAATTTATTCAAAATAATAACTTGTTAAAAGTTTGTGTGTTTTCATTAGTTTTTCATGTTGTCTAATTTAACTCCTAAACAAACCCCAGCCTTTTAAAAGTAGCATCCGAGAGGAGCAGATGTAGCTCAGCACCTGGTTCCCATGTACGAGGTTCTGGGTTCAATCTCTGGTACTTGCAAAAAAACCCCAAAAAGTAGCATCCCATAAAATAGAAGAGTACTTAAGATGCTAAGCCCAGGGAAGCAGCTGTGGCTCAATTGGTTGGGCTCCCGTTTACCATATGGGAGGCCCCAGGGCCTCCTGGTAAAGGCAAGCCAGCCCGCTCGGCATGGTGAGCTGGCGCAGCAAGATGATGCAACAAAGGGAGACAAACAGACACAGAAAAACACAAAGCAAATGGACACAGTGAACACAAGCAGCAAGGGGGGCATAAAAAAAAAAAAAAAAAAAAAGATGCCAAGCCCACAGACTTTGAATTATAAATATATTAGAAGAATGAATGTTGCATCTAACAGTTCATCAGGACAGCTTTTACCTTGAATTTGTTTCTATTTATAGTAACAGAATATACTAATATATGTATATATTGAGGCTATTGTGCTTATATAGCTTATAGGCTATTTTTATAATTGGTAATTCAGGCTAGGGTCATAGAATATATGCTGCTATGAACTGATTTTTATTTTTTGTTTTAAATTGTAGTGATCTATTTTTAAATTTGTTAGAATATACATCTGTAGTTGCTTGTACATATGCAAAAAGAAAGTCTGGACAATAAATTAGTAACTGAGTACTTCAGTCTGGTAGGGGGGTTCAGGAATAGGCAAACGGTAGGGTGGGAAAGGGGACTTTATAAATTTTTAAAAAATGTTTGAACTATGTGACTATTAAATATTGAAAAATTAAATGACAACTTTGCATATTTAATTTTTCTGATTATACAATTATTTTTAATTACATATTTTAAAGAAATGAGATATTTGAAATACAGAAAGACAATAAAAAGATTTAAAAGTCATCCATAATATCATACTCCATAGATAACTATTGTTAACATTTTGATACATTTATTCCAGCCATATGTATACTCTAAATTTGTATTGATACCTATTTGTAAAGTTGGGATATATTATATAATGTTTTATATTCTGTTCTTTTCTCCCACTTACTGATTATATTATTTGTAAGTTTTATTTCACCATTTTTCTTTTATTAACTACTTAGAGGTTGTTTCCAAGTTTTGCTATTATTAATAATTTTCAGATAAATTACTTGGTATATAAATCTTTATGGACATCTCTGATCATCTCTTAGGGATACATTTCTAGGAGAAAAATGACTGGGTCAGAATTTGTGACCATTTGACAGTTTCTTGTTAGATATCAATAAGTTAAAAGTATTTTCTTTGTGATAGGATAATATATATTTTTCTCCAAGGAACACATGAAGGATAAAAATATCATCAAAGCCGTAGAACAGCAGCAGCAAGAGGAGGATAATGAAAAGATTAGAAATTTTATTAAAGCAAAAAAGCGTCTTACACAAATGGGAAAAGAAAAAGAGGCTGAAACACACAGGTAGGCTACCTTTTAAATAATTAATAAAGCACTATCTGCAATTATTTTGTTACGAATTAGAAGTTGTGATATGAGAGTGGTCTTTAGGAATAGAGAGTTCATTGTTTTTTATATAACTAGTTTGTAAATGACATGATGGTTTCAGTTTGGGGCATACAAGGTACCCATGTATAATCCAGGACATCTGTCTGGTAGGTGGTTGGAAATACTGGTCTGCTCTTTTTTTTTTTAAAAAAAAAAAAAAACAATTTATTGAAGTATATCATTCATACATGAACATACATAAACTATAATCGTTCAGTAAACATTGTGAATTTACAAAACAAACATGCGTAACATCATACCAGGCTCCCACACATCACCCCACCACAAATACTTTGCATTGTTGTGAAACATTTGTTAACAAATTGTGAAAGAGCATCGTCAAAGTATTACTACTAACTATAATCTGTACCTTACTCCTGTATACATTTTTTTTAAGGAGTTATTTATTTACTTTTATCCATTTTTACCCCCCTCTCATTTTTCTGTTTTTATGTCCATTCACTGGGCTACTCTCTGTGTCCCTTTCCTGTCCTCTCTTCTCATCCTTCTCCTCCTGTCTTCACTGGGATTCAATCTTTGGAACCTCCAATTTGGGAGAGAGGCGTCCTTCCACCTGCGCCACCTTAGTTCCTGTTTTTTTGGTGTGTCTCGTCTTGGCTTTCCCTTATGTCACTCTCTGTTATGTCATCATCTTGCTGCGTGGCTCGCGGGGCTGGACGGCGCACCCGCACGCAGGGCCTTGTGGCCCGCTCGCCTTCTATATTTTTCTTTTTTTAATTTTTACTGGGAGATCCTGGGGATTGAACCCAGGTCCCTCCATATGGGAGACAGACGCCCAACCATTTGAGCCACATCCGTCCCCCTGCTATATCTCTTAAGGTTGGCCAAAGATACCTAGAGTTACAGTCTTTTCCCATACAGGATGGCCATATAATAAATCAGTCTTAGTTTATCACCAGGATTCTAAAAACCAGACCTAGGGAGAAAAACTAGGTCTGGAGACACATGCATGGTTTCTAATATAGTGAATGTTTAGTCTACCCTGATTATCACAAAATCAGGACAGTGAGAATATTCGTACCTGGTCTGCTGTTTGAGAAATGTGTGAACTGGAGATGGATTTGGGAGCCATTGGTATAAGTGGTATTTGGAGCTGTGAATACAGATGAACCCACCTAGATAGAGTAAATAAGAAGTGAAGGTGATGTATTCTCTACGGAACATTTAAGGGTCAAATGGAGAAAGAAGATAATGTGAAAGTCAGAGAATAGTTTCCAGAAATTAGAGGAAAACCAGAGAAACTTCAAGTGAAGAGAGTTTCAGTAAGAAGGGATTAAATGAGATTTTAAGAATAAAGGATTAATCAGATTTAGAGATCATTGCTGATCTCAGTGAGCAGTTTGGGATGGGGGATAGGATGGAGAGAGAAGAGGAGGTGTCAGATTGCAGGACACACTGTTTCTATTCAGATCATTCTATTTCCTTGTGTAAAATCCTCTAATTGCTTCACATCTCACTTAGAGTCTACAATGGCCCATAATGCTCTACCCGCACCTTAATTCCCAGCCCATCCCAGTTCCACCTCTCAGATCCTCTCTCTTACTATTCTTTCCTTTTCTCTGCTCCACTCACACTTTTTCCTGTACTCTCTCTGGGGAATGCCTACTACCAAAGAACCACATAGCTTGCTCCCTTAACTCTTTTCAGGTCTTTATTCAAATGCTGTCTTCTCATTGAGGCTTTCTCTGATTACCTTATATAAAATCACACCTTTGCCGACTTCAATTGCTTATATCTTTAATGCTTTTTCTTCGTTGCATGATCTAACACGTATTTTAATTTTTTTGTCCCCTTTTCCCAACTATAATGAAAGTTCCATGAGGGCAGAGATTTATTTTATTCTTTGATTGTACATCCAAAGTAAAATGTATAGACATGTATGTTTTAAGGTTATATATTCTAAAGATATATTGAGCTGCAAAGAATTCTAAAATTTAATTCAGTACATGCACTGTTGGTTGTAATACTGGTAGAATTATTTTTAAATAATCATACATTCATTGTAGGATTAAAACATAAAGTATTTATTTTAATATTGCTAGGAACCAAGGGGCCAGAGATTCTTGTTCACAATTATATTCCCAGTGCCTGGAATAATATCTGCACATACTGTTTTTGAAAGTCCAAGTGAAATGTCATCTTTTCTATAGTCTTCCTTTTTTCCTCTTTGTGGTATTCCTTTATGGCTTTCTCATGGCATTTATAACTCTTTTCCTTGTTAGTTATTTGCAGAAATGTCTTTTCTCCACTTTAGAGTCGAATTTCCTTGGGGCATGAACTGTGTTCTTTCTCATTTCTCCCACCTTGCTTTGCACTCATTCAGTAAATTAGCACTGAATGAAGCATTCATTCAATAAATTAGTGAATTTGTCATATAGAAATCTAATGTAACATATATACTTTTTGCCCAGTTTCCCAAATAGAAATGCCCCATTCTTGGTCAGAGTTTCTGTTTGGGGCGATGGGGAGTTTTGGTCATGGATCGTAGTGATGGTAGCTCAACACTGTGAATGTAATTATTGTCACTGAATTGTATACTTGAAAGTGGTTAAAATGGGGAATCTTATGTTGTGTATATGCTACCACAATAAAAATTAAGAATAAAAGAAAAGAAAATGCTCCATTCTTTCAACAAACATGTATTTATTGTTTATGAGATGCCAGGCGCCATGCTTGGCCCTCTTGACTAGAGAGAAAACCTAGCTAGTCCCTGACCTCAGGATTCTCATGGTGTAAAGAGAGACAGACAAATAAATTGATGGAGTCAATAAAGGGCTATGAATAAATTGCAGATAGGGTATACTAAGAATATGGATAATTATTCAGGATTTTGAAGACTTTTCTGTAGATATTTTCAGAGTTTTATTTATTTATTTACTTTATTTAATCCCCCCACCCCCCCACTTGCTGCTTGTGTCCATTCGCTGGGTGATCCTCTGTCTGTCTCCTGCCTTCTCATCCTTCTCCTCCAGTCTTCACCAGGATTCGATCCTAAGGACCTCCGATGTGAGAGAGAGGCATTCTGCTACCTGTGCCATCTCAGTTCTTGGTTTCCAGCACATCTCCTTGTCTCTCCCTTGCTGGTTCATCATCTTGCTGCATGACTCTACAGGGCCTGGTTCACCTGCACGTCTTCTATTTTTTATTTTACCAGAAGGTCCCGCGGAGAGAACCTGGGCCCCTCGATATGGCAGACGGATGCCCAACCACTTGAGCCACATCTGCCCCCTTCAGTTTTTTTAAAAGGCCAATGTTAGAGAAAGCAGGGTAGTCTAATAGGTTTTTTTTAAATCCCTTTTATTTTATCTGACCATTCCATCTTCCATTAAACCCCCGTGGAGCCTGCTTCAAACAGGCAATTAGACTAACAGTGTAATTATATCCCTCATTGCTAATTGTAACTGGCTTTAGGGGAAAAACAAAGAGGAAAGAGGCTTCAAAATCTCTGGAAGCAAAAAGCTGCTGTTATAATTTCCAGGTATTCCTTGTCCTCCTGTTTCTTTGAGAGCCCTGGTTGCTGGCAGGCTGGTGTCTCCACTAGCGTAGCCCATATTGCCCTAAGGATGCTTCAGGCCTGGTGCCACTCTCCTGAGCCTGTGTCGTGGGCACACTCTGTCCATGTCACCTGCACTTTCCTGCTTCTCTCTGCTCTGGCTCTGAAAGTATTTTAAAATACTTTTTATTGTGGAGAATTTTAACACATACAAGTAAGATCATACTCTATTATGGATTATTCTCCTTGGATTTTTAAATAACATTATTGGTATATAATTTACGTAACCATGCAATTCACCCATTTAAAATGTACAATTCAGTGGTTTTTAGTATATTCACAGATGTGTGCACCCATCACCACAGCCAACTCCAATTTTAGAACATTTTCATCACTAAAAAGAAATTCTATACCCTTTAGCTATCACCTTCCCTACCCATCCCTCCTTCCAAGAACCCCGGCCCTACACAACCACTCATCTCTTTTGTCTCTATAGATTTCCTTCTTCTGAACTTTCATATGAATGGAATCATAGAGGATGCAGTCTTTTATGACTGGCATAATGTTTTCAAGGTTTACCCATGTTGTAGCATCTATCGGTACTTCATTTTTTGTTTTTGTTTTTTTTGAGATTAAAAATGAGTTTTTATTGTATAAAAAACTTGAATCCTCAAATTCCTCATCTTATATATGACCCTTACTACTTTAGGTAGACATAGTCATTATTGCATGAGGTTATTTGATATTCTGCAGGATACAAAGTTCCATGGAAACGTCCAGTATCCTAGCTAGTTCAATTTTTAAAAAAATATATTTTTATTACAGAAGTTGTGAACTTACAAAACAATCATGCATATGTGTAGAATTCCCATACAAGACCCTTTCACCAACACACCACACAGTGGTGGAATATTTGTTACAGATTATGAGATGATAATATCAGACTATTACCACCAACCATGGTCCGTAGCATACATTTGGAACACTTTTCCCATACTCCTTCATTATCAACACAGTACATCTTTGGTATGACTATTACAGTATTGATATTAACTACAGTCTATAGGTCACATCAATTGTATTTTTCTCATGCTTCTCCACAATTCCACCACCCTGCAATAGTGATGTACATTTGTTCCAGCTCACAGAAGGATACTCTTGGCATCTGTACCATCAACCATAATTCTCTTCCACCTCTGGGTTCACTGTGTTATTCAGTCCATAAATTATTCTCTAACTTTCTTTCAGCTGACATTTATATCCCTAGACCACCCTTTCCAGCCACATTCCCATTTATAAATCAGCTGCTACTCACTATAAAGTGCTATCAACTCTATCCATTTCCACACTTTTATAGTAGTAAAGTTAATTAAAACTTCTACATACATTAAGCATCAGTAGTTCTTCTCAGCCCTTCTCTTATCTCCTAATAACCTATACTCTAGGTTTTAACTCCATGAATTTATTCTTTGTATTTAGTTTATATTAATGAGACCATGCAATATTTGTCCTTTTGTGTCTGGCTAACCTTACTTAGCACAATATCTTCAAGACTCATCTGTGTTATTATATGTGTCCCAATTTCATTTCTTCTTACTACAGCATAGTATTCCATCTTATGTATATACCACATTTGGCTTTTCCATTCATTGGTTGATGGACACTTGAGTTGCTTCCATCTTTTGGCAGTTGTGAATAATGCCTCTGTGAACATCAGTGTGCAGAAGTCTGTTTGTGTCACAGTTTCAGTTCTTCTGGGTATATTCCTAGTAGGGGAATTGCTGGATCATATGGCAGCTCTATATTTAGCTTCCTGAGGAACCACCAAACTGTCTCCCACAGAGGCTGCACCATTTTACCATCCCACCAACAGAAAAGGGATGTTCCTATTTCTCCACATCCTCTCCAGCACCTAATGTTTTCTGTTTTTTTTTTTTTTCCAATAAAGTCCATTCCATGCAGTATGAGATGATATCTCATTGTTGTTTTGATTTGCATTTCCCTAATATCTAGTGATATGGAACATTTTTTCATGTGCTTTTTGGCCATTTGTATTTCTTCTTTGGTGATTCATTCCTTTTTTATAACTGAATAATATTCCATTGTATGGATATACCATGTTTTGTTTATCTTTTTGTCCTTTGATAGACATTTGGTTTGTTTCCACCTTTTGGCTTTTATTAACCAATGTTGTTATAAATTTTTTTTCATGTACAAATTTTTGAGTGGACATATGTTTTCCTTTCTCTTGTGTAATACCTAGTTGTAGAATTTCTGAGTCATATGGTAACTCTATGTTTAATCATTTGAAGAATTGCTAAACTGTTTTCCAAAGTAGCATACCATTTTCCATTCTCACCAACAGTGTAAGAGGGTTCGTTTTTCCACATCCTCACAAACACTTTTTTGACTCTCTTGATTCTAGTCATCCTAAATCCTAGTAGGTATGAAGGGATATCTCATTGTGGTTTTGATTAGCATTTCCCTTATTACTGATGATATTGAGCATCTTTTTATTATTGAGTTGTAAGAGTTCTTTACGTATTCTAGATGCCAATCCTTTATCAGATTTATGATTTGCAATTATTTCCTCACATTCTGTAGGTTATCTTTTTACTTTCTCGATGTTACTTTATAATTATTTAAAAAAAAGTAATTTCCACTTAAAACAATTGATGTATATAAGCAGCAGTGGGACTCTTTGTTTTGTAAAACATTATAAAATATATCAGACTCCTTAATTAAATTATATTGGCTTTATAACAACTCTATTATTCATGAAGATTTGACAAGTTATGGTTATTTTGTTATAGGCTAATGGAGGAACGGAGAGAAAGAATTAATAACTTTCTGAGTGAACTAGTAAAAGAGAAACTTGACAATGAAGATTTGATTATTGCCAGAGATATTGCAGAAGCTGAAGCTGAATGGGAAAAAAGAGAAAGAGAAAAATATGAAAAAAACAGAGCAGAATTAAAAGCAATTGCAGAATATAGAGCCACTGTGGTAAACAATTCAATTTTGACAAATAAAAATAAAAAGACAAATTTAAGTACTTTCCATTGTGGTTTCCATCTCCCTGACCAAAAACTGTAAAGGGTTTGAAAAACAATGCATAAATTATTATTACTTTTAGGAGGTACCAGGGATTGAACCCAAGGCCTCGTACATGCAAAGCAGGCACTGAACCACTGAACTATGTCTGCTCCCCTAAATTATCTTTTTTTTTTTTTTTTTTAGGTACTGGGGTGGGGGATTGAACCTGAGACTTCATATGTGGGAAGCTGGCACTAACCACTGAGCCACATCAGCTCCCAAATTATCTTTTTATATTCTTAAAATCAGACCATGTTTACTCTCTAAAAGATGACATGATAATTATAAATAAGATATTTACAGATGTAATAATCTTTTCTGTTTCACAACCATCTGAAGTGCAATGATTATTCATGTCATACTTATTTTCATTTGAATGCTAAGACAAACCAAGTCAAAATTACCCTTGTTGTATTTCTGTATTTTTTAATTTTTCAAAGATTATCATCTACATGACAGTTACATTTAAATTGGATGGTTTACAAATATTGTACCATTTATTCTATCACCTACAAATATTTCCCTACCTTGAGAAACTCTTGTTTCTGTGTTGCTGTATTTTCTTTTTAAATGAATAGATATTGGTCTGTATCACTCCACTTGTGTTTTCATTGGGTGTTTCTTGCTATTCAGTAAATAGAACAAAACCAAAGTAAACTGGCCACATGGGAACAAACCAGGTGCATACAATTTTCTACTCCTGCATCACTTCTGGCTGACTCTCTGAAGCTTTCTGCCTCCATGCCTAATTAGAGTACACTGTATGCTAAAATTGGTTTTAATTTTTTTCCTTTGCCTTTTAACATCTAGATGAAAAATAAAGAGGAAGAAGAAAGAGAAAGAAAAATAGAGGATAAAGAACAATTGCTAGCTATCATAAAAGCAGATCAGATTTTCCTGGAGCATGAAAAGGAGAAAAAGCGCAAAGCTCGTAAAGAACACCGAGAAGTTCAAGATGCCCATATTCAGCAAATGGTAATTATTCCCAAACATTTATACTCATTTTAGCAATAAATATATAATATAGAATTTATGCTAGTTTTCTACCTCCCAAACATTTTTCTTTAGGAACAAAAGGTCATTATGGTTATGATACAATAAATATATAAAAAATGTGAAGTTTACATTATTATCTATATTGAACTTCCCAAACTAAATTTATGTCTTTGGCACAAATATTTATCCTTTTTAGTATTTATGGTCCTTTAGTCAACATTAAAGAAAACACAAATGCTTATGGCAGCCATGAAGCTGATCTTCTGTTTTACCTTTTTTTTAACCTTTTATAACCATATCCCAGATACTATATTGATTGGGATCTCATAGGTTTCAGATTTGAGATGAGTGGGATTTTAGAGGTATGGGGGATCTGGTGTCCATTCATTTGTGACTAAAACCTGTTTTCCAAAATGGTTGTACCATTTTCCATTCCTGCCAGTGGTGTATGCAAGTACAAGTTCTTCCACATCCTTACCAATACTTGGTATTTTCATTCTTTCATTTTAACTATTCTAGTGGCCATGTAGTGGTATTGCATGGCTTTATTTCACATTTCCCTAATGACCAAAGACACTGAGCATCTTTTCAGGTGCTTGTTAGCCATTTGCATGCCTTCTGTTGAAAACTGTTCAAACCGGTTGCCCATTTTTCAGTTGGGTTGTTTTCTTATTGTTGAGTTTTAAGAGTTATTTATGGGGAAGCGGCTGTAGCTCAATCAGTAGGGCTCCCGTTTACCATATGGGTGGCCCGGGTTCGGTTCCTGGGGCCTCCTGGTGAAGGCAAGCCCGCCCGCACGGCGTGGTTAGCTGACCCAATGAGCACAAGCAGCAAGGGGGGGATAAATGAATAAATAAATTCTTAAAAAAAAAAAAAAAAAAAAAAAAAGAGTTATTTATATATTCTAGATAGAAGTACATATATGTTTGCAAATATTTTCTCCCTATATGTAGCTGGCCTTTTTATTTTCTTAATGGTATCTTCCTGAATAATTTTAATGAAGTCCAATTTATTATTTTTTGAGATTTGTGCTTTCTGTGTCCCTGGTAAGGAAATTTTGCTTAAACTAGGTTATAAAGTTTTTGGCCTATGTTTTCTTCTAGAAGTTTCATGGGTTTTGCTCTTATGTATAAATATATCATTCATTTAAATTACTTTTGGGGAGGGCTGCGAGTGATCTGCTGATCAACGCTGTCATGGTGGGTTTGCTGAAGAAGACCACTGGCCTTGTGGGATTGGCTTTAAGTGATAGTCCACATGAGAGGCTAAAAATATTGTACACAAAGATCTTTGATGTTCTTGAGCAAATCCCTAAAAGTGTAGCTTATAGAAAATATATAGAGCAGATTACAAACGAGAAGTTGGGTATTGTTAATTTGGAACCAGATGCTAAGAAATTAGAAGACCAGCTTAAGAGTGGTCGAATAGAGAGGTAACTCATCAGGCTGAAAGTGAACTAAGTCTGGCAAGAAAAATGATAGTGGAAACCACGGGAGCCTTTAGTGGGAGAACCTCCTGCCAATCAATGGAAATGCCCAATATAATCATCATTAAATGACTTTGGTGTGTTGATGGGAAAATTATATAATAAATATTCTGGTATATTATTAAAAATAAATTACTTTTGGTATATGGTATGAGGTAAGGGTCAAAAAAAGAGATATTCAGTTATTTTAATAAAAAGACTATGCTTTCTCCATTTAATTACCTTGGAACTTTTATGGAAAATCAGCTGAACATCAAGTGATCTATTTCTGGTCTCTTGATTCTTGTCCATTAATCTGTCTATCCTTACACTGACACAATTACTATAGCATTATATAGTAAGTCTTTGTTGTGATCAAGTAGTGTTAAGTCCTCTTCTGACTTTGTTCTTTTAAAAAATTGTTTGGCTATTCTAGGTGCTTCGAATTCACATATACATTTAGAATAAGCTTGTCGGTTCCCAAAAAAAAGGGCTGCTGGATTTTGATTGAGATTGCATTACATTACATATATAGATAGATAACTTTGGGAGAGTATTAGAGAAACTATTTTGGGAGAATAATTAGGGGAAATACTGTAACAATATTGAGTCTATATTCATGAACATTGTTTCTCTATTTAGGTCTCCTTTAATTTCTCTGCAGTATGTTGTAGTTTGGGGTGTGCAGATCTTTCACATCTTTTGTTAAATATATTCTTATGTTTTTTAATGTCCTTGTGAATTGAATTTTTAATTTGGATTTGGATTATTTGTTGATAATACATAGACATACAGTTGATTTAATATATTGATTTATATATCCTGAAGCCTTGCTGAATTCACTTAAAAGTTCTAGTAACTTTTTTGTAGATTTATAATTTTCTACATATATGATCATGTCATCTGTGAAAAGAGAGTTTTAATTTTTCGTTTTAAAACTGTATCTTTTATTCAACTGGCTAGAACCAGTACAATATTGAATAAAAGTACAAAGGGTGACATCTTTACTTTGTTCCTGATCTTAAGTAGAAAGCATTCAGTCTTTCATCATTAAAATATGTTATCTATAGTTTTTTGTAGATGGCTTTTATCAGCTTGAGGAAATTCCCTTCTATTCTTCCCCCACCCCCATTCTAAATTTGCTGTTTTTTTTTTTATTTACCATGGACCAGTTTTGAATTTTGTTATATGCTTTTTCTACATCTATTGAAATGATCCTATGAGGTTTCTATGTTAGTCTATTCTATTAGTCTATGTGGTATATTTCGTTCTTATTTTTAGATGCTAAACCTGTATTCCTGGGATTAACTCCAATTAGCCATGGTGTTTTAGCCATTTTATGTATTACTGGATGAGTTGCTGATATTTTGTTAAGGATTTGTGTATTTATATTCATGAGAATAATTTATCTGTAGTTTTTTTGTGATGTCTTTGTCTGGCTTTGATTTCAGGGTAATGCTGACTTTGTTCAAGTGTCTTTCCTTCTCCATTTTCTGAAAGAGTTTGTGTAGGATTGGTATCAGTGCTTCTTAAATGTTTGATAGAATTCACCTCTGAAGTCATCTGGACCTGGAGTTTTCTGTGTGGCAAAGTTGTTAAATTACTAATCCAATTTATTTGATATATTGCTATTCAGGTTTTCTATTTATTCCTGAGACATTTTCATGATTTGTGTCTTTCAAGGAATTTGTCCATTTCACCTAAGTGGTCAAATTCATTCCATAAAGGTTTTCATGATCTTTATTATCTGTTTAAATTCTGTAGGTTCTGTAGGGAGTAATGTCCCCTTTTTCATTCCTAATGTTAGTTAATTCAAGTCTTTTTGTATCTTTTTTTAAAAAGTCAATCAAAGTAAAGCTTTATTAATTTTATTATTCTTTTCAAAGAACATTGATGTTTCTCTTTTTTTCCATTTCCTGTTTCATTGATTTCAGTTCTAAGCTTTATTACATTTTTCTTTATACTTACTTTTTTTTTTCTTTCTAATTTCTTAAGGTAGAAGCTTAAGTAATTGATTTTACAACTTTCTTCTTCTCTAATATAAAAACTTGAAACTATAAATTTCCACTAAACCCTGCTCCTTGTTAGGATCCCTAAAATATAGCACTTATCTTTGTTGAGGTTATGTTTGCTTTTTCAGACATTTTCTCTGCTGTTATTTCTACTTTTTCAAACTCTTGGTATTCTATCACCAATTCAACGAAGAGTACATAGGCCTTAATTTTGAATTGTAGCAGTAAGCATAAAATTTTTGGTGTTTCATATTCATATAGTTGATATATTTTCTCATAAATTTCAACTTATGGTAGATTGATAACACATTTGGGTGACTGTTTATTCTTTTATATTTGTGGATAACTTCTAAGTTTTCCCAAATGGCTGATACATTTCAATATTTTGAATACATCAGTGTTAATTTTGAATTGGAAGAGGTAACCTAACAACTACCATTATGTTTGGTACCTTTCAATAAAATTATTGAAATGCAAAAAAAAAAAAAAAAAAAAAAAGGATTATCCTATGGGAAGCGGCTGTGGCTCAATCAGTAGGGCTCCCATTTACCATATGGGAGGCCCAGGTTCGGTTCCCCGGGCCTCCTGGTGGGGGCGGGCCCGCCCGCATGGCGTGGTTGGCTGACCCAGCGAGCACAAGCAGCACGGGGGGGGATAAATGAATAAATAAATAAAATCTTTAAAAAAAAAAAGGATTATCCTACTTCACTGTTTTTTTTTTTTTTTTAATTAGAGAAGTTGTAGGTTTACAGAAGAGTCATGTAAAAAAATACAGCATTCTCATATACCCCGTTACTGTTAACACTTTACGTTAGTGTGGTACCTTTGTTACAATTGATGAAAGAATACTAAAATAGTACTATTAAGTATAGGCCATAGTTCACATTAAGTGTATTTTTTCCCCATGTACCACCTTATTATTAGTGTCATACATTTGTTACAATTCATGAAAGTACATTCTTGTACTATTAACTCCAGTCTATTGTCCACATCGAGGTTCACTGTGTTATGCAGTCCCACATTTTATCTTCTTTCATTCAACTAACATACAACCCAAATCTTCCCCTTTCAACCACATTCACATACATAATTTAGTGCTGTTAATTACACTCACAATAATGTGCTACCATACCACCATCCATTTCCAAACCTTTACAATTAACCTAAGTAGAAATTCTGTACAAATTAAGCATCAGCTCACATTTGAAAGACTGTTTATTCTTAAGTTTTGCTCACCGATTTTGAAAACATTTTCATGAATTTCATAAGTAGACGAAAATCCTCCCCCCACCCCCCCTTTTTTTTTTTTTTACAAATTCAGCTTTTCTTAAAATGCTGCTATGAAGAAAATTACAGGTCATTTTCTCTTATGAAAATAGATGCAAAAACCCTTAACAAAATACTAGCAAATCAAATCCAACAACACATTAAAAGAATTATATGCCAGAATCAAGTGGGATTTATTCCAGTTGTGCAAGATTGGTTCAAAATAAGAAAATCAATTAAGGTAATACATCACATTATTAGAACTAAGGGAACAAAACATATAAGATTATCTCTATCAATGCAGAAAAGGTGTTTGATAAAATCCAGTATCCTTTTTCGATAAAAACACTTAGAAAAATAGGAATAGAAGGAAACTTCCTCACCATGATAAAGGTCATATATGAAAAACCTACTGCTAACATCATACTCAATGGTGAAAGACTGAAAGCTTTCCCTCTAAGATCTGGAACAAGATAAGGATGCCCATTGCCACCACTGTTTTTCAGCATTGTCCTGGATGTTCTAGCCAGAGTATTTAGGCAAGAGAAAGGAATAAAAGGCATCCAAAAATGGAAAGGAAGAAATAAAACTTTTACTATTTGCAGATGACATGATCCTATATATAGAATCATATATAAAGAAAGTCCCAAAAAATCTAAACAAAGGCACTTGAACTAATAAAAAGAATTCAGCAAAGTGGATGGGGTACAAGATCAACATGCAAAATCAGTAGTATTTTTCTTTATACAAGTAATGAGCAATCTGAGGAGGAAATCAAGAAAAAAATTCCATTTAAATTGGAACTAAAAGAATTAAATATCTAGGAATAAGTTTAAGTATGACAGCTTGAAGCTTTTTGTCGAACCCAGACAAGATCATATCCTTAGAGCTAATCCATTCCTGTGCATGTAAACCTATTGTAGATGGGAATTCTTGATTAAATTACTTCTGTTAAGGGCCTTTGATTAGAATATGTGACCCAGGGTGGAATTTAATCCTCTTACTGGAGTCCTTTATAAATGGAGACTTAAAAAGCTGCAGACACAGAAAAAAAGTTTGCAGAGACAGAGAAACCACAGAAAGCTAAGGTCCCAGAAACTGGAGGCTGGAATCAGTGGAGCACAAAGGCATGGAAAGAGGCCTTCAAGAGGCTGAAAGAAATGAAGCCTGGAGGAGAAGGGGGAGATGAGCCATATGCTTCATCACCCAGAGTTGAGCTCGCGAAGAAAGTAATCCTGGAGGAGAAGGCAGAGACTGCCTGATTGCCCACAGCTCCAACTTGGTGAGACAGCATCTCTTGATGATACCTTGATTTGGACACTTCCATGGCCTCAGAACTGTAAGCTTTTAATCTAATGAAATTCCCATTACATAAGCCAACCCATTTCTGGTATATTGCTCCCAGGAGCATTTAGCAAATGGAAACACCAGGGATGTAAAGGGCTTATACACAGAAAACTATAAAACTTTACTTAAAAAATCCATTTACAATAGCAACTAAAAGGATCAAATATCTAGGAATAAATTTAGTGAAGGAAGCTGGGAAGTGGCTGTGCCTTAAGCAATTGAGCTCCCGTTTACCATATGGAGGACCTGGGTTCGATCCCCTGTAGAAAAAAGAAAAAAGGTGTCCCAGACCTGCATGTGTGTCACAGGCCCCTGTGCAGTGCAGAGAGGCACAGGCCAAAAAGACAATGATGCAACCAGATAGGGGGAAAAAAATCTTTGTCTCCCTTCTTCTTTAATCAAACTCTTTTTTTAAAAAAATAATGAAAGATGTAAAGGGCTTGTACACAGAAAAGTAAAAATACATTGCTAAAAGAAATCAAAGAGGGAAGCAGATGTGGCTCAAGCAATTGAGCTCCTGCCTACCATATGGGAGGCCCATGGTTCAGTTCCCGGTGCCTCCTAAAGAAGACAGTGAGCTGGCATGACGGGCAGGCACAGCAAGCTGACACAAGATGATGCAACAAGAGGCAAAAAAGAAAAAACATGAGAGACACAACAAAGCAAGGAATGGAAGTGCTCAAGTGATTAGGTGCCTCCCTCCCTCATTGGAGGTCCCAGGTTCAGTTCCCGGTGCCTCCTAAAGACACAGCAAACAGCAAGTGCAAACAACAAGGGGGTAGGGAGAAATAAGGGGGTGGGGGAAGAAATCAAAGACCTAAATAAATGGAATGGCATTCAGTGTTCTTGGATTGGAAGACTAAATATTGTTAAGATGTCAATTCTATCCAAGATTCAACACAATCCTGATCAACATTTCAACAGACTGCTTTGCAGAAATGGAAAAGCCAATGATCAGATTTATTTGGAAGGGTAAGGGCCCCAAATAGCCAAAGCCATCTTGAAAAAGAAGAACAATTTTGGAAGACTCACCCTTCCTGACTTATAAGTTACTATAATAAGTAAGTAATGGTCATCAAACCAGCATGTTATTGGCACAAGGATAGATACATAAACCAATGAAATTGAATTGAGGGTTCAGAAATAGAACCTTACATTGAGGGCTAATTGATTTTTGACAAGGCTTCCAAGTTTACTCAATTGGGAAAGAATAGTCTTTTCAACAAATGGTGCTGGGAGAACTGGATATTCATATGCAAAAGAATGGTGACTCCTATCTCACACCATATACAAAAATTAACTCAAAATCAATCAAAGACCTAAATATAAGAACCAGGACTATAAAACTCCTAGTAAAAAATGTAGGGAAGCATCTTCAGGATCTTGTGTTAGACAATGGTTTCTTAGATTTTACACCAAAAGCACAAGTAACAAAAGAAAGAATAGATACATAGGACCTCATCAAAATTAAAAACTTTTGTGCATCAAAGGACTTTATCATGAAAATGAAAAGACAACCTACTTAATGGGAGAGAATATTTGGAAACCACCTATCTGATGAGGGTTTAGTATACAGAATATATGAAGAAATACTGCAGATCAACAATTAAAAGATATCTCAATTAAAAAATAAACAAAAGACTTGACTAGAAATTTCTCCAAAGAGGATATACAAATGGCCAAAAAGCACTTGAAAGGATTTTCAACATCATTAGCTATTAGGGAAATGCAAAACAAAACCACAATGAGACATGATCTCATACCTACTAGAATGGTTACTATTAAAAAATGGAAAATCACAAGTGTTGCAGAGGATGTGGAGAAATAGGAACACTCGTTCATTGTTGGTGGCAATGTATATTGGTGCAGCCTCTGTGGAAATTTGGTGGTTCCTCAGAGTTAGGTATTGAATTACCGTAAGACCCAGCAATCCCACTTCTAAGTATATACCCAAAAGAAACCAGGGACTCAAACAGATCATGTTTGAACACCAGTGTTCATGGCAGCATTGCTCACAATTGCCAAAAGGTGAAAGCAACCTAGGTATCCATCAACCAATGAATGGATAAATAAAATGTGGTATATACAGGGGAGCGGGTGTAGCTCAGTGGTTGAGCACCTGCTTCCTATACAAGGTCCTAGGTTCAATCTCTGATACCTCCAAAACAAAAAAGTGGTATATACATAAAATATATTATTCAGCCATAAAAAGGAATGAAGTCCTGATACGTGACAACATAGATGAAACTTGAAGACATCATATTGAATGAAATAAGATGCAAAAGGACAAATATTGTTTGATCTCACTGATGTGAAATAATTAGAATATGGAAACTCAGAGAATCAGATTCTAGAATATACGATACCAGGGGCCAGGGATAGGATAGGGAATGGGGAGATAATGCTTAAATTGTAGAGTTTCTATTTGGGTTGGTTGTAAAGTTTTGGTAACAGATGGTGCTTATGGTAGCACAACCTTGTGAATGTAATTATATGTGTGAATGTGGTTAAAAGGTGAAATTTTAGATTCTATATATGTTACTAGAAAATTAAAAAAGAGGGGGCGGATGTGGCTCAACTGGTTGGGCGTCCGTCTCCCATATGGAGGAACCTGTGTTCGATCCCCGGGACCTCCCGGTAAAAAAAAAAAAAAGAAAAAACAATGCAGGACCATACAACACAGTGAACCCTTTTGTAAATGATGGACTATACTTAATAGTACAGTTATAAAAATGTTCTTTCATGAATTGCAACAAATGTACCACTCTAATGTAAGGTGTTAATAATAGGGTGGTATATGTGAACTATGTATATTATGCATGATCTTTTCCATAAACCCAAAACTTCTTGAATTAAAAAAGAAAATTGTAAGTTTCTGTAAACCTAAAACTGCTCTAAAAAGTTTAATTTTTAAAATGAGATCTTAAAAAGCTATTAAAATCACCTCATCCAATGTTAATATTATTAAACAATTAAAAGAAACATTTAAAAATAATATAAAGTTAACAGAAACACATTTTTGTAAAATTTTGGTAAATTGACTTTTGGTAGATGGCCTAAAGTCTTATTGCAGCCAGTTCCTTGTTAAATTAACATATTGGTAAATGTTACTCATTGTTCCAACTTCAAATTCTTGGGAGAAAGAGAATGTAGTGGATTTAATTCAGCTCAGTTATTCACTGATGCTTTAATCTTGTCTGGATTATGAGATATATTGAATTGATCCAGGGACTGTGGGGTTAAGTAAGTGCCTTCAGAATGGTGGATGTGAGGGGAGCAATGATGGTATGCCTTCTACACTAATCAAAGTTCAATTCTTATAAATGGTATAAACAGGATTCTAACGTGGATTATCTGATTTTATATGAATTTCAAATTTTTAACTATGTTGGTATATTGTTTAAAGATGCATAACTGAAGACTACTAAGGTAAGTTACATTGAGACACTACTTTGAGCATGGTACTATTATGAGAAGTATGGGAGTTTCTGAAATAAATAGTTTTCAAATAGAATTTGTAAAATATCAATTAGTTTGGAAAATTATACCTATAACTTCAAATGCTGTTAACCAAGGTTAAAATTGTATTTTCTTTCTTTCCCAAATAGGCTAAAAATAAGTTTACTGCAAAGGAAGCAAAACAAGCAGAAATAGATTATTGCAGACTTACTGAAGCTCTTGCAGCTGAAAAGGAGAGAGAATTTCAGTCTTATGCAAGAGAAGTAATTGAAGCTGAGTCCCAATCAACAAATAAATATATTTATCCTCTTGTAAAAGCTGTACAGGAGGGACCTGGAGGTGTCCGTGGGCCAGTTTTTGTAGACAGAGGTGGATTAAGACGAAGCTATCAGACAAATGATATCACTGGAGTCCAGCTCCCTTTTTATAACTCTCATGGATCACAATGTAACAATTTTCAAAAGTCTAAGAGAAGGCTAGGTTTTACATGGTAGACAAATTTTAAGATTTTATTTTTAAAAATTTAAAACTGAGAAAACAGTTGTAGCAAATATTATGAGCTACAAATGTAAATGAACTATATGCCTGTAATTTATTAATAAAGATATGTTTCATCTAATTACAATTATGTCTTATTTAATTGATTCTTCACAATATTTCCATTGGGTATATAAAAATCCCAGGTTAATTGATTCAAATTCTTATTTTTATTGTGGTAAAATATGTAACTAAAATTTACCATTTTAAAGTGTACAATTTAGTGGCATTAAGTACATTCACAATGTTGTGCAACCATCATCTAATTCCAGAACTTTTTCGTTGCATTTAAGCAGAAATCTCATGCCATTAAGCAGTCACTCCTTATTTCCCCTCCCCCAAACTTGACAACCATTAATCTGCTTGTTGCTCTGATTTGTCAATTCTGGATATTTCATAGAAATAGAAACATACAATATGTGACTTATCTAGTTTCTTTCACGTAGCATGTTTTCTATGTTCATCTGTGTTGTCATGTCTATCAGTACTTCATTCCTTTTTATGGCTGAATATTTCATTTTATGTATATACCATTTTGTTTATCCATTCATCAACTGATGGACATTTGGGTTGTTTCCACCTTTTGACTGTTGTAAATAGGACAGCTAAAATGTGTACAACTTTTTGTGTAACTTTGTAAAAATTTATTTTGGGTATATACGTAGGAGTGGGATTTCTTGGGTCATATGCTAATTCTGTATTTAAGTTACTGATGAAGTACCAAACTGTTTCCTAGAGTGGCAGAATCATTTTACATTTCCACTACCAATGTATTTTAAAGAGTTCTGTTTTTCCAGTTGCCAAACTTATTTTGTTATTTTTTTAAGTGTGGCCATCTTAGTGGGTGTAAAATAGTAACTCGTGGTTTTATATGCATTTCCCTAATGATGTTGAGCCTCTTTTCATGTACTTGCTTGTAATTTGTATATCTTCTTGAGAGAAATGTCTATTCAAGTCCTTTTGCCCATTTTTCAATTGGTTTGTTTTTTCGTTGTTGGATTGTAGTAGTTCTCTCTATATACTGGATATTAAACTTATCATATATGATTTCCAAATATTTTCTCCTTTCTGTGGGTTGCCTTTTCATTCTCTTAATAATGTCCTTTCACGTACAAAAATTTAATGCAATCCAATTTTTTTTCTTCTTCTGTTGCCTGTGCTGTGGGGGTCATTTTAAAAACCCAATGCCAAACCCAAGGTCTGGGAGATTTTCTCCTGCTTTCTTCTAAAAGCGTTCTAGTTTTAGCTCTTAAATTTAGGTCTTTTATCAATTTTGAGTAGATTTTTGTATATGATTTAAGGGTCTGACTTCATTCTTTTGCCTGTGGATATCCAGTTGTCCCAGCACCATTTATTAAGAGAGACTGCTCTTTCCCCATTGAATGGTCTTGGTACCTATGTAGAAAATCAGTTGACCAGAGATGTATGAGTTTATTTATGGCCTGTCAATTCTAGACCATCAGACTATGTCTGTCATGCCAGTATCACAATATATATATTTTTAACTCTATTTTGTACATTTAATAATTGAAAACATAAACAACTAAAAAGTAAACACAGATGAATAAATATATACATTTCTCAATTAAATGTAATGGATACATGTAATTTTTTTTTTTTTTTTTTTTGAATCAAACTATATTACACAATATATTTGTTTCATACTAATGCATTCATACAGTATTTGTCCTTTTGTGTCTGGCTTGCTTCACTCAACATAATGTCCTCCAGGTTCATCCATGTTGCCGTATGCTTTATGACTTCATTTCTTCTTACAGCTGCATGATATTCCATCGTGTGAATAGACCACAGTTTGTTTATCCATTCATCTGTTGATGGCCACCTGGGTTGTTTCCAACTTTTGGCAATGGTGAATAATGTGGCTATGAACATCGGTGTGCAGATGTCTGTTCATGTCACTGCTCTCAGTTCTTCTGGGTATATACCCAGTAGTGGTATTGCAGGGTCACGTGGCAAGTCTATATTGAACTTCTTTAGGAACTGCCAAACAGTCCTCCATAGTAGTTGTACCATCCCGCATTCCCACCAACAGTGAAGAAGTGTTCCTATCTCTCCACATCCTCTCCAACACTTGCAGTTCTCTGTCTTTTTAATAGAGATAATCAATATCTCCTTGATTTGCATTTCCCTAATAATGCGTGATGTTGAGCATTTCTTCATGTGTTTTTTTGCCATTTGTATTTCTTCTTCAGAGAAATGTCTATTCAAGTCGTTCGCCCATTTTTTAATTGGGTCATTTGTCTTTTTATTGTTGAGTTGTAACATCTCTTTATATATCCTGGATATTAAACCCTTATCAGATATGTGATTTCCAAATATTTTTTCCCATTGAGTTGGCTGCCTTTTCACCCTTCTGACAAAGTCCTGTGAGGTGCAAAAGTGTTTAATTTTCAGGAGGTCCCACTTAACCTATTTTTTATTTTGTTGCATGTGCTTTGGGTGTGAGGGCCAAGAAACCACCACCTACTACAAGGTCTAGAAGATGTTTCCCTACATTTTCTTCTAGTAGTTTTATGGTCCTGGCTTTTATATTTAGATCTTTGATCCATTTTGAGTTGATTCTTGTATAGGGGGTGAGATAGGGGACCTCTTTCATTCTTTTGGTTATAGATATCCAGTTCTCCCAACACCATTTGTTGAAGAGACTGTTTTTCCCATCAGCGTGGGCTTGGTAAGTTTGTCAAAAACCATTTGAATGTATAGATGAGGGTATATTTCTGGATTCTCAATTCTATTCCACTGATCAATATGTCTATCTTTATGCCAGTACCATGCTGTTTTGACCACTGTAGCTTTGTATTATGTTTCAAGGTCAGGAAGTGAAATTCCTCCCACATTGCTCTTCTTTTTCAGAATGCTTTTGGCTATTCGGGTACACTTACCCTTCCAGAAGAATTTGGTAATTGCCTTCTCTAATTCTGTAAAGTAAGCTGCTAAGATTTTGATTGGTATTGCATTGAAACTATAAATCAGTTTGGGCAAGATTGACATCTTCACGATATTTATTCTTCCAATCCATGAACATGGAATGTCTTTCCATTTGTTTAGGTCTTTTTAAATTTTAGCATTGTTTTGTAGTTTTCTGCATATAAGTCCTGTACTTCTTGGTTAAATTAACTCCTAGGTATATGAGTCTTTTTGTTGCTATTGAAAATGGAATTTTCCTCCTGATTTCCTCCTCAGATTGTTCAGTACTAGTGTACAAAAACATTACTGGTTTTTGCATGTTGATCTTATATCCTGCCACTTTGCTGAACTAATTTATTAGTTCAAGTAGCTTTGTTGTGGATACTACAGGATTTTCTAAATACAGGATCATGTCATCCGCAAACAGTGAGAGTTTTACTTCTTCTTTTCCTATTTGGACACCTTTAATTTTTTTGTCTTGTCTAATTGCCCTAGCTAGAACTTCTAG